>JAVKLA010000052.1:6665467-6688679 GCA_034782735.1 Sagittarius serpentarius
CCCGGGCCCGCCGCCCCCCCCCCCCCCCCCGCCACTTGCTTTCCTCTGCAAACCCGTTTGCTCTCTGAGCCCCTGCCTGCAGGAAATTTTCCGTCCGGTAAAATCACCCCATTTACCCAACTTCACCCATCAACCCTGAGCCCCATCCAGGCCAGCACTGTGCTGGCACCACGGTACTGGTGATGGGGGATGCACCAGCTGCCGGCCCTGTCCCTGCTCCGCTGTCCGGCGGAGGCTCCTGGTTGTTTGTTTCCGTTTCAGTCTCTGGGTGACCTTTTCCTCTGCATAAAAAATTCAGCCCTCACAGGCGGCGAGTGAAGCCATCCTGCCTCCTGCCTGCAGGCCGCTGGCTCGGCTCTCGCCCCCCCGGCCCCTGCACCCAGGGTCAGGCTGTGAATCCACCCGCTGAAGCTGGATCTGGCAGATGCGGGTGTCTGTGCAGACGAAACTCCCAAACCCGGCGGGGATACGCGGTACAGGCAGGGCCTCTGGCTGCGTGTTGGTCTGCAGAGTGATGAGGAGCTCAGGATGGGGACGGAAAACCTTGGCTTTCCCCATGCCCAGGCGTGGAATGCCGACACAGTGATTCACCTTGCTCTTTCTGTCCCTCTCTCTCTATTAACCACCTAAATTTCTCCCCAGCTTGTGCGTACCACGGCTTTTCTGCTGCCTCGTCCATCAGCGCACGGTGAACTTGTCCATGGCCAGGGCTGGCACTTACATGCACCCATCTTGACCATTTTCTTCCCCAGTTCCTTGCTGGCACTTGGAAAACAGCAAATATCTATTTACAGTGATTGAGGGAGAAGAAAAGCTGAAAACGAGGAGTCAGACCTCCCCAAACTGGCTCGAAATTCGGAAGACTGAAGAACCCCTCGCTCTGGGTGCTCCCCACCCCGGTGCTGCCCCACCAGAGCACAGGCTCAGGATGCTTGCGGGGCTTTGAATGAGCCTCGCTGAATCCCCTGACTCTGGGAGCTGAGGATTTGCGAGAAATCCCAGGACAGAGATCCTTGCCATGGAAATGCTGTGTGAGTGCCAGCACCTTCCCCCAACAGCTGACAACCCCATCGCCTCCCAAAATGTGTGCAGGGACCTGCTCTGGGGGTGGGGCTGAGCCCCGCAGGGCTCCATGCCTAGAGCATCTCCCTGTGGGCAGGGGACCAGGTCGCACCATCCCTGGAGCCCGCCGTGTTTTGGTGCCTCTGTCCCTGCCACGGCACAGGGACAGTGCAGAGCTCCGTCTGTGCAGGGTCTGGATCCAGCTTTATCTGCAGCCCCCCCCCCCCCCAGCTTGGACCCCCCACTTGCCTCCATTCACAAGCAGGGCTGTTAATCGGCAAACGAAGCTCTGAGGACCAGGGATGGCCAGGCAGGCTTCCTTGGGTGGAAAAACACAAAAATGCTTATTCCCAGACTGCTCAGAAAAAGCCAGCACGAGCCTGGCCCTGCATGGTGAGCGGTCTCCGGCCATGCCACCGTCCCTCCCCAAAGTCACCCCGGAGCTGCCCTGGCACGAGGAGGGGACCCCATGGGCCCCGGAGGGGTCTGGCGGAGGCAGCCAGCACGCAGGCCAGGGCCGGCTGCCGCAGCCCGGGGGAACCAGGCGCCGTGCTCCCCGATTCCCACGCAGCCGGGCAATCTCCGGGAGGATCAGCAGTGCCTCCGGCCGCAGGGCTGGGGCTCAGGCTCCGGCTTGCGGAGCACGGTGGCTCGAGGCGCTCGTGTCTGCGCTGCCTGTCGGGGCAGAGCCATCCCTTCCGCTGCCTGCCGTCCCTGCCTGCAAAGCCAGGCAGCACTGCTCCTGGGTCGCCTGCCCATAAATCACCGTGGGAATCCCTGGGGACACGGGCGCAGCGGGATGGGTGACCGGAGAGGCTCGGGGTGGCAGCGGGGGGCTTTGGAGCTTGACTGTGGGATGTTGGCAGATTTAGGGGGATGCCAACGACCCGCAAAGCTCTGTGCAGGATTTGTGCCCTTCCGTACCCTGCGGGGTCCCACAAATCAAAGCAACACCAGATTAAGCAGCAGAAGGTCCTGTTTGGGGACACTTTCGGTACAGGAATTCAGGGTCCCCATTGCCTTCCCCAGCGTCCCACATTAGCCCAAGGACAGCCCAGGGCAGGACAGTGTCCAGCTGCACGGCCGCATCACCGTGCCAGCTGGGTACAGTGCCCCGAGGGGTCCCTGCTGCAGCAGCAGCTCTCCAGCCCCTCCTCAATGTGGGGGCTCAGGGGGGGAGCCGTGTCCCCGGCCATATCCATCTGTCCCAGTGTCACTGGCATTCGGGCAGAGCTCACCATCTCACTGCTTCCTTCAGGCTCGACCTCATCCATCCTGTCCCCTGTCCCGCAGGAGAGGTCCACCAAGGTCCTGGCCTGTCAGCTGAAGGATGGTGGGCCCCCAAGCAGGGATGTCACCTCCTGCCGTGTCCGGAGCCCCAGGTGGTGGCCCTGACTGTGTCCTTTGCCCTGTCATGCCAAGGGGATGTGGCTTGACCCCTGCGGCTGTGCCAGCCCAGCTCCTGCGGTGCCTCTGTCCTGCCCCAGGTTGGGGGGAGCCAGCGCCTGCACTGGCCTCCCCAGGGCCACCGTCTCCGTCCCCGGGCTGCAGACAGCAGTGGCCTCACTTGCCCGCCGGGATCCCATTCTCCCCACGGCCTGCCGAGCCGAGGGCCATCTCCATCCCGCTCTTCGGATGCTGTGCGTCCGCGGGCTGTCCCACCGGGGCTGCGTCAAACTGCACCACTGTGGAGAGAAGCCGCTTGTTACCCACTGGGCCAGCACTGGGATGTGGGGCAGGATCCAGCCCCGAGGGGAGCTGGGGAGCGGAGCCAGCCACGGTCCTCACTGCCATCCAGATGCAAGATGGCAGAGCCCCGTATCCCTCGGCGCCACCCCAGACAGAGGGAGGGCATTAGAAAGTCCCTCTCCGGGGACGCGAGGCGTGAAACCCAGCGGGGGTTGCGAAGGGCAGAGCCCAGCCAGTGCTGGGGGACACAGGACCGCGCCCTGCAGATCCATCCCCATCCCCATCCATGGGACCCCCTCTGTGATTCCCATGGGGAAGCCGAACCACTTGGAGATGGGACCCAGTGGCCAGGGACCTCATCCTCCAGTGGGTCCTGCACCCTGATCTGCGGCATGGCGGGGGGCTCTGGTACCTGCTCGGCAGCTGTGCCGGGCGCGGACGACCTGGATCGCCTGCTGGTTCTTGAAGCGGACGAGGCCCATGGTGATCTCAGCGTTCCAGCCCGGGTCCTCCTGGGCGCAGCGGAAGTCGATCTCGTGGCTGTCGTCCATCACCACCGTGAAGTAGATGTGCCGCTCCTTCCACTCCACACACTCCACCGCCTTCATGCGGGCGAAGCTCAGCTCCTTGCGCCGTGAGCCCTTGGGCTCGAAGAGCTGCAGCCCCTTCTCCGTCAGCAGGCACCGCTTCTTCTTCCAGAGCTGCAGCAGCCCCCCGCTCCGCTTCTCCAGCACCCCCTCTCTCAGCACCTTCTCGGGGGTCATAGCGGCTCCTCAGCCCCGGGATCCTCAGCACCTCGTGTCGGCACAGCTGGGCATCACCCGCCGGGGGATTTCCAGCCCCTCCACGTCGGAGCCGAGCTCCCCAGGGCCAGGACCCCCACGGCAGCTGTGCTGCCCCCAGGGGACTCGCCACCCTCCGCTCCCTGGCTCTCAGAGGGGGTGAGCGATGGGGGGCCCCATGCCGGCTGCAAGCCCTGTTGCCGGGGCTCTGCTCCCTGCCCCGTGCAGCGTGTGGGATCCCCGGCACCGCGCGCCCCAGGAGCTGTCGCTACATGCCCAGCCGCTCTCCCACTCGCATTCCTCCCCGCCTCGCCTGGCCCCTCCTGCTGCGCAGGCACCCTTCACGCCCAGGCGAAGCCCGGCCAGGCCCGGTGCAGCCCCGCTTCACCCAGGAGGTGTTTTTGGGGTGCCTGGGGGCAGGAACTGCCCCCAGGGTCCTCGTGTGAACAGGCAAGGCGTGGGCATGGGTCTGCATGGTGGCAGTGCCGGGGCAGGGCTTGGAGTGTTCTGCATGGCAGCCCGGGCATGGGGTGCAGTGCCAGCTGTTGAGGGGTGCAGTGGCAGCTGGCACAGGGCTATAGGGTGCAGTGTCGGTGGGGACAGGGGGGCTGTGGGGTGCAGAGCCATCCAGGCACAGGGTTATGGGGCACAGTCTCACTTGCAGATGGGGCTGTGGCGTGCAGTGCCAGCTGGGGCAGAGGGCTCTGGGTGCAATTCCAGCCAGGAAGGAGCTATAGGGTGCAGTGCCGGCTGGGGGCTGGGGGGGGGGGGCTGTGGGGTGCAGTGCCAGCCAGGAAGGCACAATGGGGTGCAGTTGCAGCCAGGCCAGAGGATTATGGGGTGCAGTGCCAGCCAGGGCAGGGGGCTGTGGGGACCCGTGGGGGGCCCAGGAGGGGGGACACACACAGACAGGAGATGTCTGGTGTCACCACTCTGAGATGGCCGTGCAGGGCTGCCCTGCAATGGGGACAGCCCTTGACACCCACCACCCACCCAGCCCTGCACCCAAGGGCGCTGGCCCAGCCCTCGGCACACAGAGCTCCCGCCCCCCAAATCCCCTGGGACAGGGATTTGCAGCCTGTCCCACAGTGAGGACCAGCATCCCCCAGGCTCGTGTGACCTGGAGGGGGGGGACGCACCCCCAGAGCGGGGCTGGGGCAGCACGGCACAACCCTGTCGTGCCTGAGTCCACCCTCCCCTGCGGCGAAACACCCGTCTCCTTTCCAGCCCGTCTTGTTCCCAGCCACCGCAGCTTCGTCTGTTCCGGTGCCAGTGCCTGGCACAGAGGGGTTCACCGTGCCGTGCCGGGCTGCCGGTGGGGACATCTGGGGCCTTGGTGCTGGCCATGGGCTGCCAAAGAAGGTGATGGTCACAGCCTGCTGGATGGCTGGATGTGTCCCTGGAGATGCTGAGGGTGCGGGTCCCTTCGCCCAGGTGAGGTCTAGAAGGGGAAAAACTTCCCCGGGGACGTGCCGGGGTCACTGTCTGGGGCTGGCAGCCGGCCGGTCGGCCCACGGCTGCCTGGCACACAGCTGCTGCCCCAGCGCTCACCTTCCCAATCACCCAGCTCACGCCCCCGCAGACCCCAAGCCCCCCGGTGCCCCCCAGCTGGAGCCCCTCTTGCCCCAGCCCCGCCATCGTCCCCGGTCCCTGCCGGGGGCATTGCCTGCAGCCGGCGTGGCCGGGGGGCAAGTCTGCAGCGCCGATGAGATGCACCTAATTATCCCTCATTAAGAGGGCAGGGCAGCGGCTGCCAGAGCCAGGAACTGGTTCGTGCTCCCCGGGGCCAACCTCGCCACGCTGGCAGAGATCCCGGGTGTCCCAGGAGACCCGGTTTCGTGACGTCAGGCGGCCCCAGCTCCCCTGCGGCCCTTGCCGCCCCGGCAGCCAAAGGCAGCACCCGGTCGGGCACAGCCAGGGGGGCCAGCGCAGCCCCGGAGGTCACCCCGAGCACCCCAGCACTTTCGGGAGGAGCAGAGGAGATGTGTGGGTTGCCCCCCCAAAGGAGCATCCAAGGCTGTTTTCCCACACACAGGTAAAGCTCAGCTCCAGGGATGCTGAGCCCTGGAAATTTGGGGGTGAGTAGTTTCAGGACTGTTGCTCCCGGCTCTGCTCTGGTGAGCTGGGATGTCCGTGGGCACTTTTGGCTCACCAGCCAACCCTGGGGAGAGCCAAGAGCTGCCAACCCAACCCCTCCCCAAGGCCCCAGCTCCGCTGCTCACTGCTTTTCCAGGCTCCAGCCACTAAGGGAAGGTCATTTTCCCATAGCCGTGGAGCTTTGACAAAGTCTTTCTCCGCTCCTCTCTCCCCGGCTGTCCATTCCCAGACCTGCAGGGCAGGAGGCTCGTCCTGCCGGGCCGCCCGGGAGGCCGACGCCGCAGCTCCTGCCCTCCAGCAAACCCAACAGGACTCTCTGCGTCAGGCTGCCGGCAAGCAAAAGGCTTTGCTCCGTGGGATGCCCGCGGTCCCCACGCGTATCCCGTCCACGCAGAGTCCTTACGGGCAGGTAGCGGGGGCTGCAGGGGCTCAGCTGGGGGGGAAGTCCTGCCCCGGGCTGGCTCAGCAGCCGCTGGGGTGACATTCCCACAAAGCGCTCAGGGCCGGGATGGGGCCGTGGCGGTGTGGCATCCTTTGCCACAAGATCCCCCGGCACCACTGGCCACGGAGCTCAGAGGGCTCCAGCCTGACCTCTTAGAGTGGTACCATCACCACCAGCCTCCAGGCTGCAGGGTGCTCGGCCGTGAGCCGACCCCTTGGTTCGTCTCTGCGGAGGCAGGTTTGGGTCCCACAGCCCCTTTTCCAAGGGCTGGCAGCCCCCCATGCCGGCAGCAGGGAGGGGTGGGTGCTGCTGGGTGCAATGTGGCTCTGCTGCCTCTAAAGGGAGTTGGACAACACTTGGGTGCAGGTGTCCAGACACGTCCGGCTGACCAGTGCCGGCCGTGGCCGTGGCCGTGGCCATGGCCGTGCATGGGGAGCAGTAACCAGCAGAGGGTAGCAGATGGTCGCAGCCGTCCCACTGCAGTTTGGGCAGGGGATGCCCAAAAGCACCTCTAATCCCACCCCTCTTTCTCCTGGGCCTTGCCCCATCACCTCCTCCGGCCCACCTCCTGCCCTCTGGATGTGCAGCCCCAGCGATGCCTGTCCTGGCCTCCCCATCCCAACAGCCTCTGCTAATGCTGTGGATGCCGGTCTCTGTCACTCCCTAAGCCATTCTCAGGTGAACAGTGCAACTGGAGCAGGTGTGCAGCATCAATTGCAAACCCTCAGGGCAGGGGCCCTGTCCCAGGACAGTGCCCATGCTGTCACCTGGGACCTTTGGGGCTGAAAGCTCCACAGAGACCCACCAGCCCGGAGAAGAGAAGGCTCAGGGAGACCGAACTTCAGTTTTCCACTACCTGGAGAAGGGGTGTGGAGAAGGGAGACACAGCAGTGCCTGGCAAAAGGACAAGGGACAATGGGCACAGATGCCACAAGGGAAGCTCTGATGCACATAAGGAGAATAACCTTCTCTGGGTGTATGGCGCAACACTGTGACGAGACCCATAGTGATGGGACCTCCATCCTTGGAGGGTTTCCCAACCTGACTGGACACCAGAGGCTCTGATCAACCTGACCTTTGGAGCTAGCCCTGCCTTAAGCAGGAGGCTGGACTTAAGACTTCTGCAAGGCCCTTCCACCCTACGTCTTTCTGTGGCCCCATGAAACCCAAAGCCACCAGTTTCTCCTGGCTTTGACCAGGCCCCCAGGAGCAAATGGCCTCTGTGGGGTCCGCCACACTTGCAGTATGTCAGTACCTCCCCTCTCGCTGATACAACCTCTACAGCTATAGGACAAGAGACTGAAGAAAGACTTGTTCTAGTTCTATTGACTAAACAGCGTTGCTGCGGCGCAATCCCTGCCCGTGGCACATCCAGTTGAAATGCCGCAGCAGCACGGGGGAACTCACGGGGAAAGCAGGCAGCTTCCTAACCTCCCACGCCTCTGCGGGGGAGCAGGGCCTCTGCCAAACGAGGGAGCCGGGTTTCGGTCGCCACTCCAAGGGTGGTATGTGAGCCCACTGTGCTTCGGCTCCCAACCCACGACCGCATCCCTGAGCCGGGGCTGTCCGCTCCGCACACCAAGTGCCATCTGCTATCGCCTCACCCAACCCCAACCACGGACCCCAGAGCAATGGGACCAGCTAGAATTTGGGTCCCAGGCTGGGAAACCTGGGGGGGTGGAATTCTGGAGATGTTTAAAGAGCTTACTCCCCATCTTGGCTTCAAAAACATCGTGTGAAAACCGAGGGTGAGATGAACGGGAGAAAGTGCTTAAGTTGATAAAGGAGCCCAACTCCTGCCCCACAAAAGGATTTCTGCTTCTGTTGCGCTTCTCAAAATGGTACCCATCTCATTTACTCAACCACAATGTTTGTATCTTAAAGAAAATGCCAAAACTGGATTCCCTGTGGAGTTCGTAACTCTTAAGCTGCAGCAAGCCGATATTGTGGGTATGTCACACCGGTCAAATGAAAGAATCACAGAAAGAGAGCAGAGTTTAGATGAAAATAAATTAAATCTGGGAAGCTGCCAAACTGACAGCTTAATGATCCACAGTGCTGCTAAAAATCCAGGGAGTAGGTGAAAAGTTGTTAATTATTCAGCACTGCTGGGCTCGCCTGTTTGGAGAGGTGCCACACAGAAGCACTGATAGGGGTTTCGATAGGGCGTGCGCACGTGTTGTGCTACCGACACACCAAAGAGGGTCTGTCCTGGGCCTCCCAGCATCAACCGCTGCTTTTGAAATGGTTATCCACCACGGGAGCAGAGGGAGAGCCCGGCCCAGCTGACCGGCAGAGCTCAGCTGGCCACAGCTGGGCCACGTCAAATTGCACTGAGAAGTTCCTCCCTTCGTGTTTTAATTGCAAGCCACGATTGCAAACATTTCCTGTCCTCCCTCTACCTCCTGGCCTCCAGCTCTGGTCACCCAGTGCACCTCCTCAGCCCCAGATGGGGAATAAACTCTCCGGCAAGGCCAGGCGTGGGTCAGCTTTGATGTTTATTGCTTGCTCGGTGACATGGCATGGCACGGCTGAGCACGCATCCCGGCGGGATGGGCAATGCGGAGCAGAATGTTTCAGGCACACGGGCCTCACTGCGGGTGGGTATGAGTTATCTCCTCGCCGGCACCCGCACCAGCAGGACCCAATGGGGACGATGCTGGGAATCCCACGGCTTCGGGATGCGCTGAGTCAGGGTGGGGAGGAAGGGGCTCGTGCTGTGAAGCAGCAGATAGTTACTGATGATGGTGAGGATGCTCACTGCGGGTGCAGGAAGGGTCAGGCAGCACAGGCCAGTATGGACAAGCCCGGAGCGAGCAGAGAGCCCGGCTCCGGTGCCTCACTGCGAGTGGACAAGTGCCCCGGCGCCTTGCCCAAAGCCAAAGCCCTTGGGACCGAAGTTCTTGGCATAGCAACCTGCAGAGGACGGGAAGGGAGAGACGGGTAAGGCTGGCAGCTGAACACGAGCAGGTCCTCCTCTCGAAGGAGGCACTGCCTAAAGAGGACAGGGTTTGCCATACTTGTTGGGCAAACAGAGATGCTCCCAGGCACAGTGGGAAATCCCCCAGCTCCGAGGCCAGCCAGCACAGCCAGTCCCCACACGCAGCTGCTGGGGCCACCCCCCCCCCAAACCTCAGTCCCATCCTGGATCCCTGCACAGGGGTTTTCACCCGCTGCGTCCGCCCTTTGGAGGACAAGGACAAGCCAGCGGGGAAGGCGGCACTCACCTTTGCAGTAGATCTCCCCATCTTTGTCTGCCAGGGTGGTGGACTCCAGGCTTTTGCCACACTTGGCACAGCGGAAGCAGGACTTGTGCCAGGACTGCGGGACAGGAGCAGAGCCCGGTCAGACAACGCCCGGGGACAGGGCACCAATGCTTTGGCTACCAAACGGGGCCACTTTTCTGTTTCTGACCCAAAGCGGCTGGCAAAGAGGTCTGACTGGGATGAAAGCTTTTCTCTGGAAAGAGCGGTCCTCCCAGCCCCGGCGGGACGATACAGAGAGGAAACATCAGGTATGGTCACTGCTCCCATGTTTATCTGGTTTTACAGCGCTTTCACCCCCACTCGCAGCAGTCATTTGTAGAATAACTTGTACAATAATTTGTAAGGAGCAGTCACCCCCCGCTCTGGAGATTGTCCTCTCTCAAGCAGCATGATAAATCCCCTGAGTTATCCAGCTGAGATCCACTGGGGCTCTATGTCAGCCTGGGGGGTGGCAGCAGGGTTGGGACACCTGCCCCTACACAACTACAGCTCCAAGGAAGGCAGCAAACAGATACTAAGAATGCAGAAAACAGCCCATGTTTAAAAATAACACCCCCCCCATGGTTCTGCCAGTCCTCTGGGGATAAATGAGCTCACAGCCTTTGAGCAGACTTAGAGTAGCCAGAGCTGCTCACAGAGGAATTTAAATAAACACTTTGGAAAACATGAAACCTTTTTTGGAAGAAAATGTGAAATTAGGGGGCTGGAGGAGGAGGTAGCAGATGGAGTCATCCAGCAAACATTAGCACATGAAATACATGCTCTGGAATCCTCTCCGGGTTTGCTTGAGTGTAATTGCTTTGCCAGCTTTGGTTCCCCATAAACACTGAGGCCAGAAGCCTACCAGGAAGCTCAGATCATGATTTTAAGGGTAAGTTTGGCTTCGGACCCTGGGCTGACCCTCAATGTGTCCATCACAAATCCCTGCACTGCCAGCTAGGGTATGATGATGCTGGGAGGCCCTTTCTGTTGACTAGATGCCTCCTTTCCTTGCTCGGGGGACAGAGGACAAACAGAGGAACCCTAGGGAGGACAGAGCACAGCAGGGGTGCTGTGACCCAACGTCACCAGTGCGACGGTGAGGCTTTCCCAGCACAGCCATCCTGTCCCCTGCGGCACAAAGCCAAGCAGCCTGACCCAGCTGCCTTGGCAAGCCCTGCACATGTCCCTGACCTCAGAGGGAAGGGTGCTTTGGGGCAGGGACCTCACCCGCGGTCCCAGGGCTGACAGAGCAGAAGGTGTCCCCATGCCTTACAGAGGGCTTCCCAGAGCTGGGCTAGGATGAGGCCACAGCTCGGGAGGCAAAGGACCCTGGTGAAGAGATGAGCTTGACGGAGGAAGTGCGAGGGCTGTTGCAGAATATCCTTTACGTCTGACCCAGTCCACCAGCGGAACAGCCCAAGAGAGATGCACCAAGCCCCTGCCCACACCTCCAAGCACCTTGCCCTGCCTGCGGGCAGCGCTGACCACTGGAATTCATTCCCTGCCCCGAATCTCGGCTGCGGCATCCCAGCCTGCGGCAGAGGGTGGAGAAGGCTCGCTGGACGTTGCACTTGTTCAGTCAGCGGTGGCAGTGGCCATGGCCCACATCACTGTTCCTCCTCCCAACACATCTAGCAGCAGGGACGTCCACTGTGACCTCTGCTGAGCAGTGCTCCAAATAACTAGTATAAAATGTATTTCTCTCCCATCTACAAGTCTATGAGAGTGACGCAGCCTGGAGAACCTGGTTTCCAGACATGCCAAGATCTCCTTTTGGTGCCAGGCTTCCCCCTGAGCATGGCCACCGGACCCCAAGCCCAGCCCTGGCTGGAGGCGCTGGCAGCCCAGCCTGCAGCAGCCTGCGGGTCAGGTCAAGACCTTCTCTGAAGGTCTCCCTGCCACACAGCAACTGTGGCATGTGTGTGCCCCATCCACTCCATCCCCCTTCTTACCTTTCCAGCTCCAATCACCTTCTCGGCTGCATACACCGCTTGACCACAGCGGGGGCACCCATCAGCACCTCCGACTTTCTGGGCCATTCTGGATGCATTGGGGTTGGTGGGTCGGTGGGGCTGGCCCCTGTGGATGGGAGGGAGTTCATGATCAGGGCTGCACAAGCAAGATGGAGGAGGGAAGAGCTGTGGGATCACAAACCCCAACCCAGTTTTGAAGGGCCCGGAGCTTTAGGCACAACGTGTTGAGCTCCACGGAAAGAAGCTTCAGCCTCACGGCTGTGTGCTAGGAGGGGATGGGCAGCATGCTCAGGCAATGGGGACGTGTCCCGTCAAGCCCCATCCCACCTTGCAAATAGGGTTCAGCGGGTTTCCCCGAGGAGCAGAAAGGCAGGGCAGCCCACAGCACTCTGAGATTAGATACCGCTAAAAGTTCAGCATGGGCTACACAGCCAAGCATCACAAGCGGCCAGATGTGGGGGAGAAGGTGCCCACAACAGCCCCGGTTTCGAAAACAAGACTTAAACTCACTCTTCATATTTGATTCCCAGAGACTCGCCCTTGTCAGTGCTCAGGGTCCCTGCTCCCTGCCCGTATCCATAGCCCTTCGGGCCGTACTTCTTGCCGTAGCAGGACTTGCAGTAGATCTCCTCTCCATGCACAGCAACAGTGGTGCTATCCAAGTTCTTCTTACAGACCACTAGAAAAGAGGGGAGGGCCGTGCCATTACCCTGCTCATCCGGAGCTCACTAATTAGCTGGAGAAAACAAGTCCTCACAAGGGATAGTACAGCTCAGCTTTCAAGGAGTAAGGAAACCCTAGACAAGATCCTGGTTAAAGGGAGTGCATACAAAACAGCCAGAGATAAGGATCACAACAAGAACATTGTCTGGCTTGAAAAGGAAGCAACCACTAAAGCTACAAGGTTGACACTAAGGAAAAGCTCTGTTAACCCTCTTGATGCTGGTATCCTGGAGACGCACTTAAACCAAGGGAGCTTGAAATTTCCCTACAAATCACTGCAGGATTCACAAGCACAGGGACGTCTCTGCCCCACAGCACCTGCAGCTCTGCCACACTCCTAGTCCGCTGCAAATGCGCGGCACTCGGGGGAAAGTAAAGTCAGCGAATACATTTTTCCTTGTGCTTAGACAGACTAAAAGCAGACCTGCAGCCATCACCACAGCTGATGCCCTGCAAGTTTTTTGGCACATTATGCTATTGAGCACAGTTGCCTCTCCAGACCCTGAGACCACGATGGAAGAGTCCATGCTAACGTCTCACCCCTGGTCTGTGCCATGATTAGGGTGCATGCATAGGGTGGTCTCAGGTGAGGAACACTAACTCAGCTGGTTATTCAAGCCTTGGGGATCAATATGGGATGTAAGATGGGACAGGAGGAGACAGCAGCCAGGCTTGGGGTCCCAGCTGAGCCCATCCAGAGCTTCAGCTTGGTGCTGGGCTCAGGCCACACAGACTCTTATCCTGATTTTTAGGTTTTCTTGACTCCTGTCCCAGCTCTGATCTCAGCCTCTGCGTTGGCTTCCAAACCCTTCCTGGAACATGCCGCCCAGCAAGCCGGAGCGGAAGACGAGCTGCACCCAAACGGGCTCACACGGATCTCTGGTGTTTACCTGCCCCAGTGCAGGATCCAGATGCCTGGGGCAGGGTCCACAGCGCTGGCAGCCAGCCCCAAAACAGATCCTGATACAGCTGCCACACCATTTTCCCTCATCCCGCTTACATGCCTTAAATGTCAAGACTCCCAGCAGCCCGTTGGCCTCTTCATCAGCAGAAAAGTTTCTTGGCGTTTACCAGTGTCGCAGGAATGCAAACACAGCAGAGCTCTCCTCTTGGAGCAGCGCAAACCGCGGCACTAAACGCGGGGGCGAGAGGCAGCCTTCCTCGGCCCAATTACTAAATATGGTGCTTCTCCTCCGGGGCCGCAGAGAACCCCGTGTGCTGCGGCTGGGAGGAGGTGGAAAGGGAAATGTCTCCTGCCATCTAAGGAGGATCTGGCAGGGTCCTCTCCTGGCTATGGGCTCCCCCGTCCCACGGCGGCAGGAGCTGGGGATGGAGCATGCATCCCTGTTGAGAAAGACAGCTCTGGTTACCTGGTCCCATAGCTGCCAAGCTAATGGGCTGGTGTTGGAGTTGTCTCTGCACTACCCTGGAGCTCATCAGGAGCAACACTGCATTCAAACAGACCCTCCAGGAGGGGAAATTGGGCACTTTTACTGGCACATTTAAAGAGCTTTGTCCTAAGGGTGGGAGTGAATAATCTCAGTGGCATCTGTCTTTCTCTCCCTCCGTGCTGGGTGGATTCAGAGCTCTAACCTAAGCTTTCACAGTCCCTCGTCTTTACTAGCCACAGACACTTTTGAGAGGCAGCAGAAAAATTCTCTCCTGGTCTGCTTCCTAGAAATCAGCCCCCAGCTCCCGGGTTTCTGCATTGCAGAAATTCCAGCATGCCGCACTCATCGAGTTAAGGACCCTTTGTTTTTCTAAGAGCAGTGGAGTTGCTCCACAAAACAATTAGACAAGAACTGCTGTTACTTTCAAAGGGCAAATGGTCTCATTACAGTACATTTCTGCCGTGTACTATTGACTCAGTTGGATTGATGCCACTGAGTCAATCACCAAGTCACTCCCTGAGTCAGTCTCCAGTTCTAATGCACTGTGGTAGGTTTGGCTCCTTTTTGATTCTTTTTTTTGGCAGATTAGGTCAAAGTATTTGTTTTTCTCCCCTAAAGATAATGGCTTCAGGTTCCCTGATAAGGCCCAAATACAGCACTGGGGAACAGGCTGGGAACGCCAGAGTTCAGTGCAGCTCAGCATCACCCGCAGCCTGTGGCACAGGACTGGGAACAGCAGGCAGGACTGTGGGCTGGCACGCAAGCCACAGCCTGAACTGGGGAGCCCGCAGCCGGGACGGGCAGAACTGCTGGGGTGTGTGTGGAGTGCGATTATGTACATCTGCAAAGCACAGGGACAGGGGCCCTGGCTGTAATCGGCTCTGGACCGCTCCCTGGTGACTTGCTTCCATGAGCAGACATGGGATGACCTTCTTCCCCACTTTGGCCATGTATTCCCTTCTCGAAGCAATGCCTTTTGCCTGATTTTGTGGCTCCTGGAGACCTGCCCTGCACTCTGGGTGCCAGCATGGCACAGCAGAAGCTTTCCCTAGCGATCCAGCTGTGTGCACAGGGGTCGCAGGGAAGGGCAGATGCAGTGCAATGGGATCTTAGTCCCCATACTGAAGTCCTCCATTGGTTCGGACTCAGACGGTAAAAGCCAGCACGGGAGAGGGGAGATGAGGGTAACATTCCCCACCCTCCTTATCTGAGGCTGCAGAAGGAACAAGACTTCCTGCTGCAGAGAGCGGCTGCAATAAGGACGCATCCTGCCACCCCCCTGCCTGCCTGGGCAAAGCCTCTCTGCAACTCTCCTTCTTAGTCCTCTCGAGCCAAAGCAAGATTTCCAGCCTGGAAACTCCCACATACGAGAGCTACCAGCCACGCTGGCCACTCTTCACACGGCGCAGGGAGCAGAGATGCGGCAACAGCCTCTCTCGCTCTCACATCTGCATCCGTCTGTGCCTCCTGCATCCCAGGCAGGCTGGCCAAGAACTATCCAGTATCCCTGCCAGATGGACACAGGAGCACGGCAGGGATCGGCCCCAAGAGAACACTGGTAGTTCCCTGCTGGAATAGTTCTACTGAGATTAGTTCTAGCTGTGTGCCTGTTTATAGACCCTAACTCTGCTTGCTGCCCGAATGGAAAAGATCATGTCTGTGCTCCCTGCTGCAATGGGATGGTGAAACTGGGAACAGGGTGCAGGACCAGCTGAGAAAACGTTAAACCTCAGTGCGGCCCTGCTGTAAGGGCAGCTCTGAAGATGCATTTCTGCTCCTGCTGCTCTGTGTCAGACACAATGTGCTGGTGAGCCATCAGTGGACACAGGCAATGGGCATGCTCCTGTTAGCACATAAGAATGACTAGTTCTGTTTTTTGATAGTCTTCAAGGGCAGAGGATAGAAATCTGGCAAAACACAGGCTGAGGACAGCGGTCATCTTTTTATTCCAAGGTCCTGCAGTCCCCCTGGATGTGGATGCCCCAGGTTTGAAGAGCTGCTCTCAGCACCCTAACACTACTCGCCTGTCCCTGCACTGCTGCCCTGGTATCCCCAGAGGGAGGGGATGGGTGTCTGCGGACCTGCAGTATGAACCCAAGAGTACTTGTAGGATCCTGCGAGCAGGCAGGGGAAGGGATCTCTGCACTGAGTTAACCCACAGCCAGATCCTGTTCTGCTGCCCTTCCCCGGAGGCGACGCTTGGGTCCAAACGTACAACAGAGACACTGGGCAATAGCAGATTTGCAGGCAGGCTGGAGGTGATGCTTTAGCACTCCATCAGCAGAAGGGCCAGGACAGGACCACATCTTCTTGCCATCATCTCCTAGGACACAGGGGCAGATCCCACACCAGCTCCCCAGGCCCAGCCATCTTTTCAGTGGGGCAAAGCCACTTAGAAGACTTAAGCTAGCATCACTCCAGAGCGTTGCATGGGATGTGCCACTTCCTGCCACCACTGTTTGGAGAGTCCCTGTCTCATGCTCCAATCTTGAACGTCTGGAGATAGTCTAGAGGACTCAGCCTAGCCTTTTGCTGGTGTAGGGACAGGCTAAGTCTTTGCGTGGGTGCTGGCTGAGGTCAGCCCTGACAGCTTGGACAGCCCCTGGTGTCCTGGGATGATCTGCGTTCCTTCAGCAGATCTAACTTCCAAGTCTGGAGAAAAGCAGAAAGCCTGCCACACAGCTCCCACAGCCAGGCTGTTTGTAAGGAAATCCTAAAAAGCGTTTACATGGCTCGCAAACAGGACATGACAGGGCGCCCAGCTGGCGGAGAGCCAGGAAGCGGGGCGGGAGGGCCGAGGGAAGGGCTGGTACTCACTGCACAAGAAGCAGGACTTGTGGAAGCTGCTGCCTTCACATTGCACTTCCTCGGCAAAGTAGACCGCCTTCTGGCAGACGCCACACTTCTTTCCTCCTCCCCAGTTTGGCATCCTACAGAAAAAGCACAGGCAGAAACAGTGTCAGGGCAGGAGGTCTGGCAGGGCGCTGGCCGGGCAGGAGGCAGGGATGGGGCAGAGCGAGGCAGCCAGAGCGGGCACCCGCCAGCAGTGCTCCAGCAGCCATCCCACATCTGCATGTGCGGAGACCACCCATGCATGTTTGCTGTTTGCACAGATTCACAGGGCTGGTAATCAGCAGAATTAGCAGAACTCAGGATGCCCATGGGAGCCATCGTTACAGCACCCTCCTAGGGACCACTGGTCCTGCCAGCCAGGAGCAGCAGAAATACCCCTGTCTTGGAAGCCACGGGACCTCACAGCTCCTTTCTGTGCCAGGAAAAGGGAGGAAGCGGGACAATGATGGGAGGCGGCACTTACAAAGGTAGCCATGGCACCGGCACCTCGTTAGATCACAGCCCTGCTATTACCCCTCGACAGGGCAATGCGGCGATGGCCAGGGTGGCTGATCCTTGGTGCTGGAGGGTGTACATGTTGTCACCCTGGCTGGAAAGAGTTCCAGCTTCTCCTCCCTGAACATCTCTTCTATTTCTGCCACACAGGGCAGGGGTATAGTCAGGGTTGCCCAAAGGGCAGGAGCTGACCCTTGATACCAGAAAACAGCCGGCTCTGGCACCGTGTCCCCCATAGCATCGTCAGCTTGAGCCTTGCCTGGCCAGCCGCTCCCGCTGTGCTCAGGCATCCTGGTTTCCTCCAGAACTGCAGGTACAGTCACAGAGGCTGGGAAATCAGCAGCCCCAGGGACACAGGCTCACGTGCAGGGCAAACACCTGAGCACCAACCTAAGCTACCATGCAGGTCCTTGGCAGGACGTGAATAGAAGCATTCTTCTATTTCTCTCTCCCCTTTCCTGAAGTGTATCTGATGAGACATGATCAAGAGGCCCCTTGATCTGCAAATTTGCAGATAACCCCAAAATACTGTGAGCAGCTGACACAAGTAGCAGAGCTCCAACCCAGAGGGGCCTTGATACTTTTGAAGACCAGGCCAACATAAACCTCAAGACGTTCAAGCAACAAAGTCCTACAAGGAGACTGTGAGGGAGGCAGGCTGGCTGAGCGTGGCCAAGAGGAGGCTAAGGAGGATCCAACAGCAACTGAGAGTTGCTACAGAGACAACAAAACACTTTTCGGCAGTGCCCAGTGATAGAAGAAAGGTCAATGGGCACAAGCTGCAGCTTGGGAGGTCTCCAGAGGCCTCTCTCCACCAACACTTCTGTAATTCTCCATCCTGCTCCCACGTGGCAACAAGCAGCAGAAGTCACCCTCCCCATTGCAGGCACAGCCATGTGCTTCCCGATTCCTAAACAGCTGAAGCAGCAGAACAAGGTCCCCAAAACCCAACACCATTTTCACACTACACTGTGTGCCACCCCGCAGCATGCGCAGGACCTCATCACCTCCCTCACCTCGCCTGCGTGGCTATGAGGAAGGGGATCCAGGACTGCTGGGGCACGCCGGGGGCACAGCCTTTGAGCCCACTCCTTGCGACAGCCCCAAATCCCTGGGTCACCTCAGGCAGCTGAAGCCCCGTCTCTGGGTCTCCAGCCCCCCACCCAAGGGCTGAGCCAGGGGCACTGCCCTGTGCCTGGCAGGCGGTCAGGAGATGGATGCTAAACACGACAGGACTGCGGGCTGTATAAACATCAAACGGAGAGATGAGGGAGGATGAAGCACTGCAAACCCTCTGCTCACGGGCACGGCGAGGTCTCTGTACCTTCCAATATATGGGAAAGTCGAGCTCTTCCCTGCGTACGAGTATTTTGTCAGGCAATAGAAAAGGGAAATCGATCTCGACCTGGTTATAATAGCAGGCAGGGCAGGCAGGGCAGGCAGGGCGCAGGTCGGGGCAGACACGCTGGCAGGGCTGTGCAGAGGCACTGGCCCCGCTCTAGCCTGGCTGCAGCTCCCAGCTCCTGGGTGCGCAGAGGGTCTCAGCGTGGGACAGACAGACGGAGCTGTGGAGGGTGCTGGGAGCGGGGGCCGGAGAAGCTGCGCTGGCTCCAGGGATCCAAGGAGCTGTGTTTGGGGTGTGATCGCAGCAGCCGGGAAGTCTCTTTTCTCAACGCCCGGCCGGCTGGGCTCCCCACCACTGCGCAGCCCGTGCCAAATCCCTCCCTTCCAGCCTGATCGTTCCAGTCCCAGCCTTTGGATTGCCTTAAAAGGGCACAAACTGTTTCTCTCCAGAGCCTGTTTTTTTCCCCCTGCACCAGGAGGAGGGCCCGACCTGGTTCAGGAGCTTCCTTGGAGGGCAGAAACATCCAGCGGCATCCCCCTGCCAGCCCAGGCAGCGGAGATGGCCGTGCCTGCATGGCGTGGGAGCCCACTGGCCCTTTTTACCCCCGTGCCCACCTGTGTCAGACCCCTCGTCAGGAATAATATGACACTGGCTACAACTTCTCAGGGTCCCCCATCCCTTTCCAAACATGACAGCCAGCAGACCCCATCTCTGGGACTCACCAGCCCTGATTTTGGTGGGCAGCCTCATGCAGGCAGTCCCCTGCTCCACAGCCAGGGCATCTGCAAGCACGCTCAGGGACAAACTGCCTGGTGTGGTTTGGAGCCAGCTGCTCCCCTTTGCCTCCATGGCACATTTTTTTTCCCCTTTACAGCAGCAATGAAGGAAGAGGCTCTGTTTGTCCCAAACAGCCAGGTTCATCTGCCCAAACCGAGACACCGGCAGTGGGGACACCTTCCTCAGCGCGGCCTGTAAGTCTACGGGAGGAAAAAGGGTGTTTCTGGGTGAACATCGTCTGATGTTTGCCACAAGAGGAGTTCAAGCCCTTTTGCTGCTTATTTTCCTCCATCCACTGTGGGAAGGTTGCAGGTGCCTCCACGCAGTTTAAACAACATCACTGTGATTTTGGCAGGTGACCCTCACCGTGAAGCACCCAGCAGCACAGATGCAGCCCCGGCAAACCTGCACCCCAGCAAGACCTCCTGGCACACACCAGGATGGATTTGCTGTGGGGAGAGACCATGAACATGAGTTTGTCCTGGGGATACATGGACTTGTGATAGCTCACAGCCGGGCACAGAGAAAGCCTGAGATAAGATTTAATTCCCTCTTAGTCCACAATATACACAGGCATATGCTGAGAGCCCAGCAGGCCACACGGAAGACCAAAAAGCAGTTCATGCTACAGGTCAGTATCAGCAGGAAAAAAAAGAATAGGAGCACCCTGCTCACGGAGCCTGGGGCTCACACCAGCCATCTCTTCTGAGATCCTTACAATAGCCATCTAGACACACCCATCATCCCAATTCCCGAATTAATGAATACTTTAAGATACGTCGGAGAGTTTGCAACCCTTTCAACATTCTTTTCAGAGTACATTGCACCGTGGAGCTGGGCACCATATTCTGTCCAACTGCAACACTTACCGACCACAGTCACACTTCTCCAAACCACTCGTAGACCCATGCAGAATGAGGAACAGGAGGTGACTGTCCTGCAGCCAAAGACCTCACTAAGCATAGGCAACAGAGACACCCAGGGCTGCCAAAAACCAAGATTGTTTTCCTCCCTCCTGCAGCTCCACATCCCATGTACCACAACTTCCCCGCAAACGCAACCAGAGCCCTACAGACAGCATCCTCTGTGCCAAGCGTGGCTCAGCCCCAGAGCTGGTCCATCATCCGCCCTGGATAAGGCAAGGGGCCTCAAAAACCAAGATACCATTCTTTCACCAACAGCTGTATTGCTGGGAAGCATAGACACAAGTGAGGCTTGTGCAGAACCACACAAGTCTGACACTTCTTGGAGATTAACTCTAATTTCACTGTCTGATGCCTGACACTGCAGCAGTACAGTTCACCAGGTCAAATGTAAGCTACCGACTAACCCACGTTTCAGATGGGCTTGTGTTGCACCAGTTTGGGAAGGCAGTCTAAGCTACACTAAACAACCAGGCATAAACCAGCATGGAACCAGTACGTCCTGGTGCTTTGGGATGTCATCTAAACCTGGGCTGCAAGGGGAAGCAGAGAGCCGATGAAGCCAAGCCATCAGGCAGTAGGAACAGACGGTCACCCTCTCCTTAGAGTGGGTTGAAAGATCAGTGTGCTCATGTCACTCACACCAGAGCCGACAATCGCGGTTTTGCCTGCCTGAGAGCAGCTGGCTTTTAACTGCCAGAGCTGAAGCAGCACCCGCTGCCGTGCGAACGCAGCTTCGCTACTAGGGGAGCACTCAGAGCAGTGCAGGTTCTCCCCCTTCACCCTCTAATGAACTTCACCTGCAGCCACCGGGATGTCAGCTCAACCATTCGAGCTTCTGCGATAGCTGGAAAACCTTTCCCACAAATGTGCCCGATGTTCTACTAAAATCCTCCGGTAATTAATTGCAGAGCAATCACTTTGTGTTTGGAGATCACTGAGGAACAGGAGCCTCATGCTGGCCCATGTAAAAGGTTCTTATTTTTTTCCAGTGAGAGCATTAATACAAGTGGATGGCAGAAAAACACCATCAGTGCTGCACAAAATTCACTCCTAATGATGTTCACAGCAGTTCATGCAGGATTATTACACGGTCTGGCCAAGGGACAAGTCAAAGGGGAGGAAACTGTAGTAGGAGCCCCAAGCCCTGGGGTCTGATTAACACCTTCCAGTTTAGAGAGCAGCTGGCATAGCCATGAAATGAGCAGAAATGTGAAGAAGGAGGCACCTAGACAGATGAGGTGTGTGGGCAGAGCAGAAAGGAACCAGCTCATGGGGATACACGTTACACTACGTGGGAAATCCCCAGGACAGAGCATCAGGGGTTCAGCAGCAGTAACTGCAATCGGGCCCATGGGGGACTCTCTGCCCCAGACAAACGGCATCTGTCATGGAGCAGCTTCCACGTCACCTGGGAACAAGTGGAAATAACTCTACAAGAGGCAAGTTAGAACTGTCCCCCCTGTCCCCCTGCCATGTAATCAGCTGGGAGGAGCAGTGACATGAGGAGTCTCTGGGCTGCCAGCAGTGTAAATGAGGATAAACTAAGGCCATTTGTGTTACAGTGATGCCAAACTGGTAAGCAAGAGGAGAACGGGGTCCCAAGGCTGGTGAGCACTGGGACATGGCAAAACACTGGGCATCACCATGGAGAAATCAGAGAACTGACCCAGGAGATGCAGCTGTATCAGATCAGACATCTCTGAGGGCTTTGCCATGAGAGCAGGGGAGAAAGCCGGGAGGGTGCAAGGCCCAGAGTGATCCTCACACACCACTCATCTACTCTACAGTTCCCAAAGCGACACAGTCAGGCATCACTTCTGCTGCCGCCGCTACAACAGCCTTCGGGTTTGCTGCGCCAGGGAAGGGGCCAGTGCGAGGCCAGCACCATGCTGGGCCACCTGCCAGACGCGGCTATTGGCGAGCTCTCAGCAGCCACGACGTGCCTGCGGACCAACGCACCATTGCCTGTTGACCACGCAGCTCCCAAGCTGTGGTTACAAAGGCAACCTGAAAGTTTCCTATCACAACTGGGTTCCTCAAAGAAATTCCCAATTTTATCCAGAACAAAAGCCAAAAGCATTTTCAGGTATGATACGGAAAACTACTGACTCCTACAGGAATCAAAATCCATAACCTGACCGAGCTCACTTTAGCTTTTGCAAAGCCTTTATTTTCCCCGGTCGGTCACATCCTTGTCATTTTGTGCTGCCTCCCGGGAGCAGGGAGCCGAGCTCAGCCACCCCGGAGGCAGGGTTCAGGCACTGACATCCCAGCCAGAGAGGCCCCGAGCCAGGAGACGGGAGAGGCCGGCTGTGAGCCCCAGGCTGGACAGAGGGTGCCCACTGACCCACGGGAGCAGGGAAGACACCACGCTGTCTGTCGAGCAGCAGCAAGCACTGAGCTACCTGTTAAGCGGCGAGTCCTCCCCAGGGCTAGGAGTGGCCACAGACACTACCACACCTTTCCAGCCTCACCACCAAAAGAGCCAGGAGGTGCAGCGACCAAAGCCGATCTCACACCTAATACTATTTTAGTGCCTGTACCTTCTCACCCAGTCCATCCCTCCATATATCTAATACCATGACTTGGCAGCATCCTGTATTTTTGCCAAGTGCTAATGAACACCCCGTCCTACGCGCTGGCCCCGCTGCTGGCTCTGAGGTTTGGAAAGCGGCACCCAAAGCTGTGCTCAAGCGTGCGCCCAGCCAGGTCCTCAGCGATGCAAATCTCCGCTGTAAAGTGACATCAGTCCACACCAGCGGAGAGGATCGGGCTGGTGCAGTCTGCCCGGGTGTCAGCTTTATTCAGGCTGCAAAGCAAAGCGACGGCAGAGCCCGCGTTTTGGCGAGGGGACGGGGTGGCAAGGACTCCGCTTACAGTCCAGCCCAAGACCACCACCCTGACATTTCCCATTGCAAGGAGGGAACAGGAACGCTTAGCGGAAGGTTAAGATTAACGCCAGCAGAAAGTTTGGCATCCTGGTGGGAAGTGACCACGCTGCCTTGGTGCCCGCTCTCCGCCGGGTTAGGAAAGTTCACCCGATCTGATGCAAGAGCTTTGGCTTCCGCATCTGGCGTCATGTGCACGCTCAGGCCGTTTCGTGCCTCAATGGGCCCCACCGCACCCGCACCCACACCCGCACCCACCCCACGGGCTCACGGCGGGGTCTGTGCCCCTGCCCCTGCCCCCAGCCCCGCATCTCACCCCAGGTGAGGTGCCTGGGGCGGAGGGGAGGCGGGGGGCGCAGCCCGAGGGCCTGGGGTCTGCCGGGGGAGGGCTGGGCATGGAGGGCTGGGCATGGAGGGCTAGGGGGGATGCAGCAGCGCGGAGGGGTGCAGAGCTGCCCGCCCCGGGCCGGGAGGAGCGGCAGCCCCGGAGGCTCCGCAGCGGGGAGCGGGGCCGCCCGCGC
>JAVKLA010000052.1:6697430-6726608 GCA_034782735.1 Sagittarius serpentarius
GTGCTTGGGATTGCCCCGACCCAGGTGCAGGACCTTGCACTTGGCCTTGTTGAACTTCATGAGGTTCGCACGGGCCCGCCTCTCCAGGCTGTCAAGGTCGCTCTGGACGGCATCCCTTCCCTCCAGCGTGTCGACTGCACCACACAGCTTGGTGTTGTTGGCAAACTTGCTGAGGGTGCACTCTATCCCACTGTCCATGCCGCCGACAAAGATGTTAAACATCGGGTAACATGTTAAATATTGGGTAACGTTGAACGGTAACACCTAGGGCTTGATACTTGGAAGAGCTTTTAGATGAGTGAGTAGTCAAGCAGATGCTAGCTGTACAAGCAAGTCTCTTACATGAAGTGTTTCTTCAGAATCTGTACAGTAAGGGAGGTTGACCTTACTTTGAATTTAGTAAAAGCTTTGTTCCAATGTCTCATTGATGTATTAACATTTCCTCATCTGCATATCTCAGACAACACCAAAGAGTGCTGAGATGTTCTTGCACACCCAAACGGAACAAACACTGATGTGTTAGAGGTTTTGTTGTACATGTGTGTCTTGAGTCTATAAAACTGTATCAGATGAAAATGTTTATTATCATGGTTGAAGAGGTTGTTATGAGTTCCTTATCACTGAACGTGTCCAAAATATGTTTGTTTTTCATATTGCTTGAGGAATGATACTGTCTATGGTAAAGTGTCAGCTGAGGTCCAGTTAGGTTGAGGGTCCCCAGAGTTCTGGTTGACAAAAGAAATTAATGTAGTACATGTGAGGATTTTTTTAATAACTTCTCTTAGTATTAGAAACATAACATTGTGAGATACAGGGCAGATGGTAGTGACTGTCTGCTCTTGTTTAACACTTGTAAAACCAAACGGCCATGCAGTGAGGAAGGAAATCCTACATGTTGAAAAGAGTTTGCTTTGTTGAAGGAAAGATTGGGTAAAAATTTTTTTCTTTGGTTAAAGAACTTAATATTAAGTGAGACTTGCTCTGTACAAGCAAATGTCTTTTTGGGTAATGGAAGGGTTAACAAAGTCAATTGACTTAATTTGTCAGAGTCAGCATCTGCTTCTGCAAAACCTAAGACCAATCTTGCAAATCGGGTTAGTTTGTTTCAAGTGCACAGTGGCCCCAAATGCTGTGTGGCATTCAACAAAGGTAAAATTACACTTTCTCTGGTACCATTGTGTACTTGCTGGGTGAGAAGCTGTCTTTGCTATTGATAGCTGTGAAGCTGTATTTTGAAAATAACCTTTTAAATTACACGTGGTGTTTCTGAGCCTCCAGCTTGCATCGTCCTTCTCTTTGGAGGCATCAGGTGCAGCGTAAACCTACAGCACAGGCCAGTGTCTGTTATCTGTATTGTGGCTTCAGTTATACATGTATCTTTACCTCAGTGCCTGCAAAATGCTTCTGGATGAACATCAACCCCCTGTTTTCAGTGATTAACTTAATTCATTCAATATAGTGTATTTTTGGCAATGGTTTTGTGTCTAATGCAGGATGGAAAGGGAGATATTAGCTAAATGTGAGTGAATATTTAGAAATCATCAAGAAAACTGCTACCGGTAGGTGAAATGAACTATTGGTCACAGTTGAACTTCTTTATTGTTTGGAGATGGTGGAAGTGGGCATGAAATGCTCCCTCTTCCTCCTGAGTGACAGATGGAACCGAAGAGTAAACTTCTACGGAAACTGAGTCTTAAGGGAAAAAAATTCTGATGCTGCTAGTCGGGAAGGCATCTCCAAATGTGATAGGCAATATATGTTTGTCTTTAAGGAGTGGTTCACTAACGATGACAACAGAAAAGACTGTTTATCCTTTGTCTGCCCTTTGATGTTTTACCTGCCATTTCCCTTTTGCCTGTTCCATGCAGAATTGAGTTGCTCATGAAATAACTCCTGAGTTTCTGTCACTTACAGTACTCTTAAAGTAGCCTGGCACTTGCTTTTGACTTATTTTCAGGTGCTGGGCACCTGTGGCAGTTCAGAAGCTGCTTCATGAAAAGTCAAGTACTTTGCACAGTGATTCTGGGTTAGATAGCAGAGGCTGTAACCTCTCTGGCAGTCCCTGTTTAAGTTACTACTGCTTCTAAGCCAGAGCTGTAAAACTGCAGGCATGTCTAGTTGCTTTTCAGGGCTTTATAAAGTGGCATCCATGTCAAACTAAGGCTGGTCAGTTTTTGGTGGCTGCTCAGCAGATTTGGCCCTTTACTCGCTTCCAAATGTTGCATGCGGTCCTAGCAAAGCAGAAGGCAGCAGAATTTTTGGACAGTCCAGAAACACACAGCCAGGGCTAACGCGTTACAGACCACTCGCCCTAATCACAGCAGTCTGGAGACTATTGGAAGAATCATCAGGGTGCTAACACTGGAACAAAATCTGGGAGACTGAGGGGAAAAGAGGAATCTTGTGTGGATTGGTGTTTTTTTAGCTAGGACTTCACTGCTAGAGAGCATGGAGCAAAGGACTGGAACGGCACTAGTGGCTGAAGAGGCCTGGGTTGGTTTCACAGGATGACTGAGAGAGATCCGACAGTCGTTACCCACACAGAGTGCTTATACAGCAGCAGCTTCTAGAAGTTTCTTGATTACCAAAAGGTAAAAGCTAGCTTGTGCCTTGAATTTTGAGGATATAACACAACATACAGTAGCATGAAAACTCTTGAATGTAGTACCTGAATACTTCATATGCATAGGTTTGGGGCATCACAGCTCTACTTTAAGGTAGTTTAGCTTCTGATCTTTTAATCGGTGATGATAGTGTCATACATCAGGCTGCATTTTCTAAGATTGTGTGGCTGCATTGCCTAAAAATACATTAATCCTAGGAAGAGAAGGCTATCTAGGGAGAGTCATACCTTTTCCACTGTACTCTGCAAAGTTTCTCTCTGAAAGTATGCTTCTGTCAATGAAAATAGAAGTTGCAAGCTGTTTGTACTGTATTTAACGCTGCTCATCAAACTGAAATATGACACTGTCAAAAATAGTGCTTATCACTAGGGTAAGTGAAATGCTTTTTTGTGGGTTTCACTTAGAAATGGGGATACAATAGTTAAGTACTCTGACTTGGAAGCTACCTACAATATGCCAGGAATTTATTAGACAAAGCTAGTTAAAACCTGAAGTGCTGTTTTACCAGCCTAAGGCTTTTATTTTCTTGCTTTTGGCTTACTCAGTCCCTTTTTTGGCTTGTTGTTTTGTCCCTGTGGGTTAGTTCAATTGTCTGTCCCTTGCATCTTTATTTCAAAACAATCTCCTAAGTGGGCAGAATTAACTCTAGACTAAACAAACTAACCTTGAACTGAAATGAGTTAGAGCCTTGGAAAACTGATTGCTCCTTGCAGCAGTTGGAGGAAGTCTTCCTCTGCTTTTTGGTTAGGGGCAGTTTCCCAACTGGTTAGTTAGGCTTCTGGAAACTGAAGCCAACCCCAGCATTCACTCAGCTACTGGGTGCTGGGAGGAAACTTACTCTGTTTTAGTACGTAGATGGATATTTGTGATGGGAAATGTGCATCTTCCTCAACCTCTGTTTATCCTATCTAATGGTGAGATGAGTCAATCTCTGTTGCTCCTCATAAACAGTCAGCAAGCGAACGGATAGGATTTTCATCTACAACTTCTTTTATGGCAGCAGCTAGAATTGATGACCGTGGTCCCTTAGTGCTGTCCACGGAAAAGTTCTCATCTCTACAGCAGTGCTGCTGGACAGTCCAGAGCTCTGGCTTCAGGTGGAAATCTCCTTGGGGAAGCAAAGGTATTTTAGGGAAAGCTTGTTATACTTAATATATACTGAAAGCTTTCTGACTTTTGTAAATAAAATTCTTGAGCCTGCAATAGAGATGGAGAAGAGTCTTTAATGCTGCATACTTGTCTGAATCAATGTTGTTTGATAAGACTGAAAGCCAGCTCAGCAAAAAATGCAGGAATGAGCAATGAATGCAGTGCCTGGAACGGTCGCTGTTCCAGAGTGGTATCTTGCAGCTCCTGTTGACATGGCTGAAACCTGCTGAAACATTAAAGGCAACGTTTATGTGCAGAACTCTCTCAGCAGTAACCTAGATGAAACTGGTATTATTTTTGCAATTTGTAATGTCTTTTGCTTATTTTAACAGTGAGTGTTAGGGGCTGGGAGCTGTTTCTATTACAAGCAGGTTTAGAGACTTAGAATTCAGATTCGGTACTGTGGAGCTTGTGAGACATCTTAAGTGCTGTATGTTGTAATATACTGAGATAATAATTGACTAATATTAAATAAAAGACTTTTGAGTTGGTATGTTAGCTTTCAGTTGAGGATTATTGTATACCATAAGTCAGAAAGGCCTGTCAGACTGCATATTAGAGCAATCTTTTTAAGAAGATTGGGAGGGGGGAATATTATGTAAGTGGTTGTACAAATTGAGATTTTCTTTTTCTTTCTAACTTTTGAATACAAATGACGGTGGGGGAGCATTACTCTGAAATGGCTGCTCTGCTTTTTGAAAAATTGTGTTTGTGCACAAGGCTGGGATAAAAAAATGAATGAGAGAGAAAAGGGAATAGCAGCCCCCACCCTCCAGTTGCAAGCTCTCCAAATGAGCAAACTGTTTGACCTAGTGGTAATGGTATGGCCCCAGCACAGCGAAGGTGCCCAGCGTAAACCCTGGGATCTAAGTCTGCAGTTTATTTTCAGCTGTCCTTCTGAAGGGAGGTGCAACAGCTGTCCCTGCAATCTCCTTTATTGGGCTGCAGCAAACTGATCTGCACAGGGATGAAAGGTGCAGCTCACGGGAGGAGGTGTTCAGTATGCCTTAGCAGGAAAATTTCAGGTTCTAAGAATTTTGAGGGAAAGATTTGGTGGGGATTTAGGCACCTGTTTTTATGGGGCTCACTTCAGCATGAATGGATTTAAGAACAACTTTGTGGTGAGTATAGTCCGTACAGGCCTGTGCAGGAGAATGTTGCAAGCTGCTGTCAACTTCTTGAAGATGGAGGGCGATGTGATCTGCCTGTGCTGTTGGGGCTTTTCAGAGCAGGACTCTGATGGAGCTCCAACCTGCACAGCTTATAGGTGCCAAATTTTATTTCCTCCCTTCACTCCAGAGATGCATCTCTTGCTGTGGTGGAACAGGACTGTTCTTAAATACTTAATTCTTAAAACATGTTTTACAGAGGAAATTTGCTTTTCTAGATTCCCAGGCTAGTGAGTGATATCCCGCACTGCTGACAGCCAAATCCAGAGTCAGGCCTCTCTTTCCTCATCAAGCTGTTCACAATCATGAACATCAAAATTCTTGATTTAGACACCTATGCAATTTCTCATGACAGCGTTCATTTGTAATAATTACAATGTAGAATACTTACAAATGACTAGTATTTTAGAAAATGTATGTGTGCACTCTTGTTAAATATTTTAATGTTAAACAAATTTTTGAAAGATCAGTGTCCTTCCAGCTTTAAGTGCTCAGCTTAAATATAGTCTTTGCTCATCTGAAAATAACTGAAAATTCACTCTTTAAGAGTGAATGGTATGAACTTTTTAATGCTGTTTTTTCTTAGTAGTTTGTTTCCTGTAGCTGAAAAAGCTGTAACAGTCTTTACTTGTAAGAGTCTCACTAGAAATGTTTCCATAATACAATAAGCTGACCTTGCAGAGGGACACAAGCAGTTTCAGCATTGCTTTTCCAGCATTCAGCCTTGCTCATAAATCTTTGTGAAATGTACAGAATGCAGAATGACCACCTGCCATTAGCCTTTTATGTGTCACTGCCTTTTCAGGGTAAAACTAGACCTGGCCCCTCTCTGATACTCTGAGCCAGGGCATTGATTTGCCAGTGATTGCTCACCATCCATTTCTGGAATCTGTCTGAAGCCACCACCTATTTATAATTTGTCATTCCTCGCTGTCTTAGACAGTTAATGCGATTCATTTCAAAGCTTTGTGCTTTTTAACATCTGAAATGATGCGATAGCAGCAACTCGAAGTATCAGGCCTTGTCTAAACACAACTGCTGGTTTAGCAAGAGGTGATTTAGTGAATTGATGCAACTTTGTGTGTGGGCTCTGCTGGCCTAACCTGGCTTATGTCTGTTTAGTTTGGACTTGTAAATATAATACCATAACCCAAACAGATGTAAACCAGCTTGAAGCTGGTAGGGCCCGTGCATGGAGCTGCGCTGAATTAACTATAATGGTTTTTGCGCTTGAACTGATACATCCTGAAGTACTGCTGTGGTGGTTTCATTCTGAAGTCGAAGTATGAAGCAAGGTTTCTCTTCATTTCCCAGGATTTGAATTCGTATGAATTGTCAGCCTTACCCAAAACAGTTATTAGTTATGGATTGATCTTGAGTGACAACTTGATACTTCATGCGAGACATGTTAATAGCGATTTCTCCCTTGGAAGATTGCTGGGGCAGGTGAACTCTGACCCAGCAGGCTGTGAGTAATGGGGCTTGCTTTAATTGTTTTGGTATAGCCAGGACACTGCTCTGAGTTACGTCATTAACAGAGACCCTGCCTCTGCCAACAGAAATCATCAGGATGTTTACCTTAAATACTGTTGTGGTTTTGGAGGATAAAATGTTCTAAATTTTTATCTAACAAGCCATTTTTCTACTCCATTTGCTCTCTCGTTTCTGTAAGCAAGATGACGTGCTCTCCAGTGTAGACAGATTTACTGTTTTTGTGGATAACAACCAAATCTGAGCAAATTGGTTGCATTAGCACAGCCTACACCTGTCCAGGAAGAGATGCATATCCTGTGCTGCGGTAGGAGTTTAACTGCACCCGTGACAGTCATACAAACACTACAGACTTGCCAAGTATCTGATTTAATTTTTTTTTAAAGTGATGTGATCATGCCAGCAGAAGTTCCTGTGCTAGCAAACCACCTGCCCTTGCTTGAGTCTTTAATGAACATTGCAAGTGGTATTCGTACTGTTGGTATGATCTACACCTTGCATTAATATACCATTTCAGTTACCAAAATGATTACACTGGCAAAGATGCTTTCAAAGCAACTTGGTGGCACATGCAAAATGTTGTGTTCTAGCCTATTACCACAACATCTTCCTTTTTTGATGCAAGAGGTGATTTTTAAGCAGTCTACAGCAAGTTTTTCAAGCAGTATTATGAATACTGAGCTGAAATAGCTCTCTAGAGAAGGTTAGAAAGTGCTGTTGACTTGCTTCCGAAAGAGGTAGTGTCTCGGTTAAACCTTCAAAGCTGGCTTCATCACTTGATGCTGGCTTTCAGTTCTCATCTTGCTTCATGCCTCTTCACAGTGTTCTTGGGAAACCAACTGAACTACACTGTGCTCCAGCCAGCTCAACTTACTGCGTGCCGATATTCTTATCAGTCTGTTAGCTTTTAGGGGAAGCTGTGTACCATGCGCAAGCTTTGAAAGGTAGAAGTTGTGTTCAAAATTACTATTTCAAAGACTTTTGAGAAGCAGAAAGTCAATGTTGTGTGTCAGAGTCTCTTCCCGACAGTTATATTGATAGTCCGTAAAACCAGCTATCTTGACTGCCTCTCATCTGTCTGCTCTGCCTCCCTGAGAATGTGGCAGGTCTTTTTCTGCACAGCTGCTTTACAGCCAATTGCCCTAGTCTGTGTTGCAGCAAGGAGTTATTCTGTCCCAGGGACAGGTCTTCCCATTTGCCTTGGTTGACCTTCACAAGCTCTCCGTCAGGCCACTTCTCCAGCCTGTGTAGGTCCCTCTGAGAAGGATCTCCTGCGCCAGCCACGCCAACCAGTTTGGTATCATCTGCAATCTTGTTGAGAGGGCTGTCTGTCCCATAATTGGTGTTAATCAAGTTTGTTAATAAAGATACTGAATTGTATTGGCCCCAGTATCAACCTTAGGGATGCCACCGGTAATCAGCTGCCAGCTGGACTTTAGATGGCTGATTACCTTTTGAGCCTGATATTCTAGACAATTTTCCATTGCCTTATCGTCTGCTTCTGTCTCACCAATCTGCCTGTTAAGAATACTGTCAGAGATGGTGTCAAAGGTGTACGATGCTTGATCTACCGTCGTCCGCCCAGCCCGCTTGTCATTGTAGAGGGCAATCAAATTAGGCAAGATTGCCACTCATAAACCTGTGCTGGCTGCTCCCAGTCACCACCACCTCCTGCATGCAGCTGGAAATAGCTTTCCAGAAGATTTACTACATAGCCTTTCCAGGGACCAAGGTGGGACAGACAGGCCCACAGTTCCCTGGATCCTTCTTACGTGTTGGGTGGTGTTCGCATGTCATTAGGAACCTCCCTTTGTCACCATGACCTTTGAAAGATCACAGTGACTTTGCAGTGACAGCAGCTAGCTCCCTCCTCAGCCATGTCTGCATCCATGGCCATTCCTTCCCCTTTATTCCCTGGGCTGGGGCTCTGGTGCTGCACAGTGTCCAGTGCAGCACCAGTCCGTGCTTCCTGGGAACTGCCCTTAGTCCATTCCTTCTCGCATGTGTGCCCGTCTTGTCATACCAGACTCCTCAGCTGCAGTGCTTCTGTAGTTGTGTGCACTGCATGAAACTTCAGTCTTACTTGCCTGTAGCTCTTTGCAGAGACTGTCAGACACTCCTGTGCACAGCAAACTAAACATTTCCAGGGCGTTTTCCTGATTTCCTTATCTCCCTGATTTCCCTCCCCCCCACTTCTAAAAAAATTAAGTTTTAAGGTGAGGTCCCTGCCGGGAGGGAAATAGGAGGGGTTCTTTCTAGTTGACTTGTCTCTTAATTTCTTCAGAGTTCAGTCTTGCAGGAACACGGCTAGTGAGCAATTGCTATCATCTCATACCTGTGATGCCTTCCCTACTTTTTGGTGCAAACTTGCACAGTGACTTCACCGACGATTCAAAACTGCTTATCTGTCAGCACCAGTTCAGTTTTAAGGCATGTCATGACCTCTCTTCTTCAGGAGCAGACATGCAATAAGAAGTACTGTCAGGTAATATCTCCCAAGGGAGATGATGATTGTGGATTTCTGTTTTTTACTACCACTCTGGTGAATGCTTCTTAACCATCTTGCAGTATAGACATCAGTGGCCCTTAAGGCTAGGGATATTATCTTATGTTTCTTGGCTGCCTTAATTTTATTAATGGGCTTAGCAATTGTCTTCCAGTTGCTGCAGGATAATTCTTGCTGCTCCCATGTGCAGAATGGCTGACACTGTAGGAGATGCTATAAAGCAAGCTGAACTGTCATTTTTGGCTTCCGAGTCCACTTTAACGGAGCCCTTTTTACTTTCAGTCCAGCTACCAATTTATTCACTGCTATACTTCAAATATTAACTGTTGGTCAGTGCCATCTGGGTATGGAAAGGGGGTGCAGGAGGCACTAGGGCATGGATTGGGCTCTGTGGAGGGGGATGAGTAGCTGTGGCTGCTCTAAGCAGCCCATGAGTGATGACTGCTCGGTCCCTGTAGATCAACTGCAAGGGTGAGCAGCCATAAGCCAGCAGGGCTTAGCTTGTGTCTTTGCAAAAAGCGTGTCTTAAGGTCCAGCTTTGCTTAATCTGAGCACCCACATGAACTGTTTGCTGTTCCTGGGCAGTTCCACGGTGTGCTGGCTGCTCCTGCATCCCCTAGGTATGTGCGCTGCTCTGGGGTGGCCCGGATGCTTTCTGGACCAAAGTGCTGCTCCAGGGATTTGGACTGTCCTGGAGCTATAGAGCTTGTCTCCACTTCCCGTGTCACTTGCCTACCCACTGCCATTTGTTTCCCAGACCCTCTGTCACTTAGCTTCTCTCAGTCTAATTAATTTTTGGGGAAAGGCAGTAAGAGTCCCCTGCAGCTCCTCAGAGGCTGTACTTTCCATCCAAGGACCATCCCCAGTGTGAGGCGAGTTGCATCTTAGATACTGGGCGTGTTAGACCTCTGTGCAAAGGCTCAATACATGAGCCTTCCAACTTTCGACTAAGATTATACACACCTCTCCGCTTATAGTTTGCATCCCTTCCCTGTTCACACACGTGTTCCTCGGTCTCTTCTCTTATACGTGGAACTGGAAGGTGGAATATATTTAGGGAGATGGGTGCATGAGGGTGAGTGTATTTGCTGCAGAGAAATAGAACTTATGCAAACTTCTGCATATTGTATCTATGGAACACGGGTACTTGCAATAAAGAAAATTGAAACATGATGATTTAGTTGAATTTAAATCCTAATTATTTCAAAATTGAAAGAATGATACATTGTTCCTTGTGACATATCATCATTTATATGAGGTGACCTGTGCGCTTTCTCCTCTCTGTCATGAATCACTGTAATAGATATATACTGTATTCAGGGAGTACACAGTATCTTTTTTTTTCCTGGGGATTATTGGGAAAGTCTGAGTCTTGGATACAGCTCAACTAAATAGTTTCAAATGACAAATCTGTCCCAGTTTTGCCATTGTATGCTGAACAGTTTTGTATCGCTTCTCAGCGATACTGTGTCTGCACGCCTTCAGTCTTTCCTGCAGAAAGATCTCGTAAAATAAAAAATAAAAATCAAGCTTTCTGAGCTTTACCAAGCTGCAGTATTGACAGAAGAGGTTCCAGAACTCCTCAGACAAATGAAGTGTGTCGGGTCTTCAGCACCAGCTGGTATTTGTTCTGGAGAAACGGGCATATGAAGTCACTAAGCTATTATCCGTTGTGTATAACATACCACTTAAAACAAACCAACTACCAGAGGACAGTCCCTGCAGCAGGACCATGTCAATGGGAAGTGACAGTTCTCCATGTGGTGCTGGTTTCCAAAAAGGACTCCAAGAACAACGTGGGAAATGCTAAACCCAAAGGATTCAACAAGCATGTGGAGAGGAAAAATCTGGTTAAGGTGGTACCTTTGGATTTCCAAAAGGCTTTTGGCAAGGTCCTTCTATGGAAGCTCTAAGAAACAAAGCTGTTGTGAAGTAAAAAGAGATCTTATCATTGATTAATTACTGTCTGAAAGAGATAAAACAAAGGCTAGGAATAAAAGATCAGTTTACAGGAGGAAGGGGAGTTATCCTGTGCATCTCCCCTGGAGTCTGTGCTGCTCTGCACACCCACGTGTGAGATGGAAAAGGTAATAAAGAGTGAGGTAACAGTTTGTTGGTGGTGCTGCATATTCAGGATAATAAAATGAAAGCTGGCAGTGAAGGGTTTCACAATACTGGCTAATTTGCTGATAAAATGGCTGTCAAAATTTGGTCAGTAAAGGGGAAGTAATGTTTATGGGGAAACAGTGGATTCTGGTCCAGCTGTTACAGGCTGGAAGAGGTTTTCTGGGGATTTAATGTGATAGCATGGAAGTACTGCAGTGGGTAAAAAAGCAAATCAAACATTAGGAATTATTAAAAAAAGAATAAATAAAGCAGAAGTCATAAAGCCAATGTAAGTTCATGTTGTGCCCATCTGTAGATTAGTATGTGCAGTCTTTCTACCATCTCAAAAAAATGTAGTCAATAGAAGATATGGGAAATAATAGTAGAGTGATCAAAGTCATGAAGCAGTTTCTATACAAGGAAAGATCAAAACTGTCTATGTTTCTTAATGACTGGTGGAAAGCCACAAGCACACATGTGATAGAGGTATCCAGAATTATATGTAAGATGTGATTAGGAATGTTTGCTTTTCCCCACAAGGAAGAATTAAAGGAAATCAGAATTTGAAAAAAAAAAAAAAAATTTCATCCAGTGTTAAATTCAGCTGTGGAACTAATTGCTTTAGGACATAGTTCATGCCAGAAGCTTAGATATGTTCAGAAACTGCTTGATGGGTATAAATTCTAACTCTGTAAGTTAAGCTACAGATTGCCAGGCTCTAGGATGGGGTGGCAGGAAGATTCTCTCTATGATATAAAGAATAATTAAAAAGGCATTATTTATTACAGTTTAGAGGCAAGAAGAGAAATAAGATAGAGGCGAATTAATAAGGCCAAATACCTTCTCAAATGTTAAAGCAGTAGTTTTAAAATTAAAATTGGCCAGGTTGGATGGGTCTTTGAGCAACCTGGTCTAGTTGAAGATGTCCCTGCCCATGGCAGCGGGGTTGGCACTAGGTGATCTTTAAGGTCCCTTCCAACCCTAACCATTCTATGAAAATCCAGTGATTTTTAGAAGGCTAAGTAATACTGTATTGGTTAAATGGCGGGCAATTATGCTTTATATTTAATAGGTAATTTTACTGAATTTTTGGGTAACTTGCTGCAGTGGCATGAAAATTACAGTTCATAGCGTCCTCTAAGCTAGAAGAAAGAATATGTATGTGTATGGGATGTCACCTTGCTAATCCATGAGGTTTTTGAGCCTTTTTCTATTCCTGGCTTCCAGTAAGCTTAACTAATATATCTGACTGAACACAGTATCTAGATATTCTTGCAAAGGATGGATTTCATCTTTACTTTGTGGTTTGCACTAGCTTTCCTTTTCTTTCTTGGATGACTGACAAACAGAATTTGACCTTCGCAGCCCTAAATGGTTTGTCTTTTAAATTGATATCACTTGAGTTATTCTGAACAAGCATTCCCTCACGCTGAAAAAGATAAGTGGTAAATTTGTCTGTCTCTTGATGAGAGACTTCAGGACCGTGCCAGCCTGTATGCCAGCAGAGCCAAGGTTTAAACTTCAGAGCATATTGCATGAGTTATTTTTGATCCGTTATTAATAGCTGCTATAGAAGGAGCCCTATGCTTATGGCCAAATATTGTCTTATAGCTATTTCGAGTATTGGCTTGTCTTCAGTCTACAACTCTGTCAGTCCACAAAATCCATTCTTTTCCATTTAGTTTAGGTGCTGTTAATCTTTAAGAAAATTGTTCAACATTGCAGAAAGTGAACAAGGAACAAAGAATTGATTGTAGTCATTGGGAGGGAATCCATGTGCTGACATTATGCCCAGTTTCCTGCACATTGTGCCAGTGACTTAAAAATTCAAGCCCTGTCCAAAACAAGAACTGCTGCAGTAGGGAAAATAAGACATTTTAATGTAATTGGATTCCAGGGTTATCTTTTAAAACACAGTGTTATGGTGATGGAACCCTCAGAGTCCTGGAGATTTGGGGATACCTATTGTTGACAAAGCTACCAGCTTTTTTTTTTTTTTTTTTTTTTTTTTTTTTTTTTTTTTTTTAATTTGTTGCTATGGCCTGGTCTCAGTTACTTTTAACTACTCACCCCTTCTCCAGTCTATCTAAGCTGCTTTCCTTATCCTTTGGCTTCTTTGAGCAGTGCTTTGATAGTTTTTCTGTTGTATGATGCTGAAAGCTGCATCTCTTCCTCTACCATTTGTTTGGCTTTTTGTCATTTGCTTTTTCTCAGACCTGTCTGAGAAGGACCACTCTGTGCTGTCTCAGTGGTGAGGGCAGTCTGCTGCGGTTGTAGAATTACAGATGCAGGGCTGGAAGAGATAACAGAAGACCTTCTGGTCCAGTCTTCTGCACTCAGGCACGACCAGGTTTATCAGAGCTTTATCCAAAAGACAGTTAACTAATCCATTCCTAAACATCTTCACGAAGAGCTTGTCTGACCTCCCCTGGAGCCTGCTCCAGCGCCTGGCAAGTGGAGCAGTTAGGAAGCATTTCTCAGTGTTTGACCCAGTTCTGCTTTCTTCCAAATGAAACTGAATTCTTTCTTTTCCTCTGGTTGCAGTTTCTTTCCCTTTCATAACAGCCTTCCCACTACTGGAAGACTCCGTTCTCCTCAAATTTTCTGTTTTTACCTGGATACAGTAAAGCTGGTTTTATTTAACCTTTCCAATAGTTGATGTCTTCTAAACTTGTAGTGAGCCTTATTGTTCTCCTCTGGGCTTCTTAGGAGTATGTTGCTTTCAAATTGAGTGTAATACTTAAGTGGAGATCTCTCCAGCCCAAGAATAATTTTCTTCTGGGCCTTACTAACAGCAGTTGTCTGTAATGTATTCCAGAATGAGATTTGCTTTCTTCTTCAGCAGCACCCCACTGAGTCATTCGGCCATGCCGTAATTACCCAGTGAGGACGGAGATGAGGGGACGGTAAAGCAAAATTAGAAGTAATGGTATAAATCATTAGTACTATAACAATATATTTAGTAAACGTTGCAGCATGGGAGCTGTTGGAGCCGGCATGGTGCGTTGGCCATAGTGGCCAAGACCTGGCAGGAGCAGAGTTGCCCTCACACGAATGAGACCTGTCGCACAGCAGCATGGTGACTGGGCTGCTTTCAGCCCAGCCTGTCTTGAGTGGATATCTAGTCAGTGATCCGCTCTGATGCTGTGTCCTTTTTGTCCTTGTTTTGCCTTTAGGTGCCTCCCACGTAAGTGTAGGAATTTTCCCGTTTTGCTTTGTTGTAGGAACATTTGTCAGGAACACTCTGAGTCTGGGTTCTGTTTCCTGGAGCACTCCACCTTCTCTGCTTTGGTTTCATCTCACACCGGTAAAACATGATCTCAGTTTCTATGTTGTTGTTGAACAGGAGGAACAGAGCTGGGCCTTGTTAGTCTGTGCTGATGAGACTTTCAGACGAGTGTTTACGCAGGCTCAAGGTTTTGCAGTCTGTGCTGAATCCTGTGCTTTCCTACGTAGACTGAATCCCTACTGGTACAGCTGCAGTGGGTCGAGGTTACAGGAGAGTGTGGAGCGGATGTAGAGCAGGGGTCCTGTTTTCCCCAAACCTTTTACAACTTGTTCTCTTCCTCTTGAATTCTTCTTTAGCCATCCCAAAGCATTGTTTCTTTCTGTGGTGCCCTACAAATAGTATAAGCCGTATTTGTGATGCCACAGAAATCCATAAGAAATGCTTTTGGAATATGGGGAAGGTGGTTTGGTTGTTTTTTGTTTGGTTTTTTTTTTTTTATATATTTTTTTTTAAGTTAATCTTTTTCTAATTCATGTCCCATTCATGTCTACCACATTTTTTTTAGTTGTGGAGATTAGAATTTCTCATGATACTGAAAATCTAGTGCACCATTACATAGGGGCCTAATGATATTTTCTGTTTTGTTTTGTTCCATTCCAAATAATTTCTAGAATTTGCTTTGATTTCTGAGCTTGGAGCTGATATTTTCCTGCAGCTATTTGTTATAATCCTAAGAGCTTTTTCCTAAATGGTAGTAATAAGCTCAGAGCCTTTCAGTTTGTTATAAGACATGAGGTGTATTTTTTGCCTGTGATTCACTCTACAGTTATCTGCATTGCATTTCATCTGCCATTTTATCACCAGTTGCTCAGTATTGTAAGATTCTTCTTCAAGTTCATCCTTTTCTTTACCCTCTTGAATAGCTTCATCAGCAAACTTTATCACCTCACTAATCATCTCCTCTTCCAGATCCTTAGTACATTTGGTGGCACAGATCTCAGGAAAGATTTCTGCAGAGATCTCCAGGAAGAAAATTTATCACATATTCTGGTCTCCCCATCATGAAAATATGTTTAATCATGCAAGGATCTTCCCTCTTATCCGTGTAATTTAGTGTCTTTAGGATCCTTGGTGAGGGGCCTGGTGAGAGGCCTTTAAGAAGTCTCTCTGGATTGTATCATCTGGATCTCCCTTGCCTTCATGCTTATTTACCCTTTGAAGGACTCCAGTGGCTTTCTGTCATATGACTTCACTCTGTGAAAGTCTTGGTGGCTCTTTTCCAAAATAATCACCATTTCCCATGCATCCGCTATTCTGTGTTATACCATCTGCTAATGTAAGCACCAGCAACTTGGTTCTTTTGGGGTTTGATAAGATCTCTTCCTTCCTCTATTGCAGGAGTTTCCTCTCTTCCCAGTGAGTCCTCCTTTCTATCTTCTCCACCATACACTCATATACTTGCCGCTTGTCCATTTGCCTGGTCCTACATGTAGCCATGACATGATTTCCAAGAGCAATACCCAAGAAGTACTGCTGTCCAACTTTCTAACGTGAGCCATTTTGGTTCCAGAGCCTTTCTGGCTGTGTGTCTGTCATGCCTCCAGCAGGCAAGTCACCACACAGTCCCTGGTTATCGCCACCCATCTGTCTGTATGCCCGACCACGAAATCACTTGCTCATGGCCTAGCTCTTGCTTAAAGCTGGGAACCCACTCTGCAACCAGGGATGTGTCCATGGTCTTGGGGACATGCAGTCACATTCCCAGTGAGACAGACCCATTTGCAGGACTGTTCTCCCAACCATCACCTCACTGCTTCCTCCTGTGAGCTCTTCCTCCTTCACAGCCGGCATGGAGATGGGGCTGCATTGTGATACCTCTGAAAGTTGTCCTGCATGATGTTCTTTTGCTTCTCTTCCCTCTTCAGCAGAAATGGGGTGATCCACTCAGAAGTGAGACTGTTTCATGGCTCTGGCAGCTGGGCTTTGTCAACAAACCTTACCCTCTCCTAAATTTCTCCTGTTCACCACCCAGGTTATGGTACTTTGTTTCTGAGGATTGCCTGGTGCCACCCACCTTCAAGGCAGACTAATGTACAGGTGACACAGTGCAATAAACATGGAAATCACCATCCTCTAGCTGCACTTCCACTGGGTTTTGTTTTATTTTAAGAATGAGTAATTGCTGTAGTTCACCTGAAAGCCTGGTCAGCCTGCCTGGCTGCTGCTTCTGTAAATGGTAGTTACAGAGGTGGAGAGCTTGCTCTCCTCTGCCACTCCTCCCTTTGCTGTGTATGTTCATTGCTCTGTCCATTTCTGGCTACGTCCTTTTTTTGGCATCTGCTAGCCAGGGCTGTGTGACACTTTAAAAGTCCTGACAGAGCACTCAATCAACAGTTCACACTGGGCTGCCAGTATCTAAAACATGCAGGGCATGTGCATGGCGTCGGAGCAAGTAACAGGGTTTACGTTACTCTTATGAAAACATAAAAGTTTGTATCAGGTCTGTATTTCTTTGATCACAGAGACCACAGTTCTTGATTAGACTCAAAACATCATTAATGTCACTGGGGAAAGTTACACCCTAGTTGTGTCCATCTTTCAAACTAGCAAGATATCTGGTGTCGTGCTTTGACAAGAGTTCAGTGCATGGCAGCATCCTTAATACGCTTACAGTGCTCAGTTGCTCTGTGAAAGTGTGCGTGCAAGAGTCTAGCAAAGAGCTATCATTCAAGCAGCACCTGTGCCTCCTCAGTGACCTTATTCTACACGTCATTTTCTTTAATAGACCACTTGTTCTCAGTACCATATTTGCCACCGCCTCTCTTTTTCCATCGGTACCACCAGAACAGAGTCCCTGACCTCTGTTTGGACTGCTGATGGCAGCATGAGGGTGATAGGCTCAGAAGCCATCAGTGAATGATTTTTTTTACTGGTGGCCATGCCAAGATTTGCTTTAGCTTGTTTGCCACAGGATTAAAAACAAAACAAAACAAAACAAGGATGCTTTCCTATGGTTTGAGCAGCCCTAATTAATGTTGATTTATTTCTATCTTTTTTTTTCTTTTTCTCCTGTGAATAAAGGCAAGTTCATATGAACTCTACCTGAAAGTGTAGTTGACATCTGAAAACTCATGCGAATCGGATTCTTAAACATATGTATCATCTATCGACACATGTTATATATTGAGCACGTCTTTTTCCAGTGTTGAGAGTTCTTGAAAAGTTTGTTACTGAAGAGATGTGCAGACTCTGTTGTAGGACTGTGAACACCTATATTCTCCTTCACCTACCACTCTAAGAATGCCAGCCATAGTCCAGACCTCAAATTGCTGTGTTTAGATACATTTTTGTGCTATGTTTTAAGAAAATATGCAGCTTAACTTCTGCTGTAATAGCAAATTATATCAAGGCTTCACTAGCATTTAAAAGAAAACATTTTTAGAAAGATTCTCTATCCAGCACCCTCTTTGTCTGCTTCATCATTTGTTAAGCTTCAAAGAAAATTGTGTGTCCTGTGATTGATGGGGTGCCTTTTCGTGCTGGGAATGATGACGCTTGATGGCAGTTGAGCCATGGTGGATACCATTCTCTTGTTCAGGTAGCGGGCAGGAAGAATGGAAGAACTCAGAAAAACCACTTGTTTACTTGAATGTGAAGGCTCTGAGTTGCGCAGGACTGGAAAATGACTGAGCAAGCTGCTACATGTCTGTCTAGTGATGATTTTTGCTGAGCCCCTAGGAGCATGCGGGACTGGTACTCAGAGAGTATTTAGCCACCTGAATCTATAACTGTGAAGAAGAAAATTTAAATTTTCCCAGGCACTGCAGCATTGGCAATGAGAATGAATAAGTAGAATTATTGAGTGTATGTTTTTCTTTTTATAAACCAACTTTTTTTCTGGCCACAAAGGTGAGATTGAGATCTTGAAACAAAACCTGATGTGGCTGCAAGACAATGATGTGCTAGAAAACCAAGGGCCTAATATTCTGCTTCTGAATAAACTGTCTATGAATCTACCAAAGGAATCTTCTCTTTCTTTTCATCTGCAGTCGTGTGGAGGTGTTTCTGCATATAGCCACTGTCTTCATCATCTTCGCCCTTACTTAGTGCTAATTGGGTGGTTCTTGGCATTTGCAGGAGCTCATGGTACTTCCCCTACACAAGCTTTGGCATCTGTAAGGAAGTGCCAGTTTCTGTGAAAGTGATACTAGCCCTGGAGTGACTTTGTTGCTTTCTCTGTCAAAAAAACCCAGTTTTTCCCTGGGCGTTATGTGGCGTGAGCTGTCTGTCTTGACATAAGCAAGATGTCCAAGTGAATAGTTATGTGGCAGCTTAAGACTATCTCAGTCCTGCCCTTCCTGATGCTCTTGCACTGATAGGAAAAGAACATGACAAGTGCTTGTCTGGTCCCACCGTGAGCCAGTTTAGCTCCTGGATCCGTTTAGTGGGGTATCGAATGAATATCAATGCCCCTTGCTGGGGGAGAGGGTCTGCTGGCCAGGTGTAAGACAGGGCAGGACAAAGGCAGCCCTGGCCTCAGCCAGCAAAGCCTGCTGCAAAATCCTAGCATGGGAGAGACTAAAGACAGCCTGAAGTGACCAGGCGAGATTTCTCTGTCTTTGAGATCTATAGTTGGGTAACGCAGATCTCATCTTTAGTTTGCTGAGTTGGAGCTAAAGTCATTTGCAGCTGTTTTTCCATGTCTCTGACCAGTTGGGAGAAGACCTAGAAAGACTCTTCCTGCAGAGGATTGTTTGCTGGAGCATGGAGTGGCCCTGCCATGCCTTCCTACCCCAACTCGCCCTTCCAGCAGGTATGGTGTGAGTGGAGTAACCTTGCCTAGTGGGCTGAAAGGTGGTTTTTTCCTTCCCCCTACCCAGTCATTGACAAGGTTAGTCTTCATTTGGCATTGGCCTTACCATGCTGCTCGGCAACTTCTGGTGGCCAGTGTCAGCCCCGAGCTGCAGGAGACCACATTAGTTTGGCTGAAGCTAATCTAAGGTTGCATCTTGGAAATTTAGAATATGTTTATGTAATATAGCTGATGGCAGAAACCACATATATATTTTGCTTGCATTGTAAAAGTGCCTTTAGGAACTGCATTAAATAAGTACAGTATTACCACTGGTGTAGCATCTGCAGAGCTGAAGAACAAGGGGGTTGTTAGCAGAACATTTCTTCGCTAAGCAAACTTGCAGTAGCTAAATTTCCATTTTCCACACAGGAGAGAAATGCTTGTGAGCTTTCTAATTATGAAATGTAGAGTTATTTCAGGCAGGAACTAAAATTTCAGTAATTTAAGGGCAGGATTTTATATATACTGTCTTGATCCAGTGCCAAAGAGCACTGACTGAGTGGGAGAGAAATGACATATTTAGTGGTCAGAAAGACTAAACTGGTGAGACTTGAAAAGCTAATGCTGGTCTACACCATTAGAAAACTGGCAGTCCCTGCTTTTTAGTGACAGAAAGACTTTATTTTTAGTGTTGGCAGTTGATCAAGTACTGGACTCATTTCAAGCTCTTCTCAGATGGTACAAAGTATTAGCCTCCAACTGCTGTTGAAATAATGGATATTAAAAATCATGTTGGAATTAGGAGGATGAAGATGATGAAAAGGAAGGGAGTAAAATGATAATCTAGATTGGATTTTAAAGTGAGCCCCATGTGGCCTGTCTCTGGTTTAGAGCTATGTGTTCTGGTCTGTGAATGCAAATGGCAAACCAGTCCATAGACTGCAGAGGAAAACCACTATGGAAGTGGAAAAATCACTGTATTGGGTCCTGTTTGAATGAGAGGTGAATTAAGTGTAGGTTGCTGGACATGTGGGAGCACAAATAATGTGAGGCTGGAGGGGCTGGCATAAGGGGTTGATCCTTGTGGCTCTTTGCAGAGTGAAATACTTATATCTGTGGTCCTTGCTGATCTTCCTAGATTTGCCAAAATGCTATTTGATTAGGAATGTTAAACGAAGGGCACAAAGATGGCAATCCTGCATGCCTGTGCTTGTCATCCTAGCAGAAGTAAAAGCAGGGCTATTTAGCTTTCTTCCCATTTCAGTAACACAGAGTGTGTGAGTGTCCAATTGACCTCCTCTTTCTTTGCAGCAGTGGTTCCTGCTCGGTTCCTAAAGAAGCAGAGTGGGAAGCTTTGGCATGCTGAGGGCTACCTCAGTGAAAGCAAATAATGTACCAGCCCGTGGTGAAGTGAAGCGTGGTGCTTCAGCATTCACTGGCAATACCATGGCTGCAATAGCTAAAGCAGAAGTCCTGATAATTATAAAGAATTTCACCGACATTTAGCTAAGGCATCTATAGTCTACTGTAGTAGGTATTTACATCTACCTCCTTTTAAGTAAGTTGGTGTCCCCAGCGTATATATGAAGGAGAGTTTCAAAATGTATCTTCTATTCAAAGCAGTTCTCCACCTGACATTTTGTGCTGCTATTTCATCTTGAAAATGCTACATTCGTGAAATAATTATGCCTTTGCACGTATTCCTCTCTTCCCTTGTGCTCTACTGGGTTTTTTGTTGTGCTAATCATTCTAAGAGATTTGTTGTTGGTTTCTTTTGATGATTGGCATGGATACTGCTGAGTACTTCTAGTTGTTGTGGGGTTTTTTCCAATGGAAAAATGTGACATAATCCATATCTCTCTTTCTGCTTACATGAGAAGTATGACTCAACTGCTGTTAAAAAATGAAGGAACATAGCTAATGAATCAAATGAGAAAATGAATAATACCCTTTTAATCTCATTCCCTTCCCTTTCCCCCTGCTCTCTTTAAAACAGAATTTACCACTTTCTGCTGGTTCTAATACAGTTGTGTCAGAATTAGATTTGCACAAGGATTTTAAAGCATGAAGATTTTAAAACTGGGTTCATGGTACATAAGTCCCCATGTAGGGTATCATAGCCATAAGGACACCATGAAGCTGGGGCTGAGAAGAGAGAAGGAACATACAGAAGCTCCATGTTTTTGCAGCAGCAACAGTAAGAGCTGTTTGTTGTTCCCAGAATCACTGGCGAGTGTAATCTGTGGTGCTGGAGATACAGGATCACTTGGAAGTGGAATTTTTGGTAGTGCCGGTTCTGACAAATGCCCCCTTAAGAGCAGAGCTGTGATCATGAGACACAATGGCAAGGTCATACCTTCCAGTGCTGACAATCGCTAGTGGTGACAGTTGCAAGGCTATTTTGGGAGTGCTTTTCTCTTTGTTTTCTGTGAACTCCTCTCTCTGTGTTCCCAGATTTAACCCTGATGCTGTTCAGCTGTCATCGGGCTTGCCTTCATTTGTGGAGCGCTGGCTGGTTTGCACTGTATGTTGACATCATCTATTTACTTTTACTTTGCATTCAGTGGAAGATTGACTCCCTTCATCTCCCGGCTAATCTTGTTCCATATGTTTTAGACTTATGACAGGAGAACAGTAGAGAAGTAAGTCTTGTCATTTAATCCCTTTGACTGTGACCTATGTGTTCTGACAGCATGACTTAACTGGCCTGCTAATTCTTCCAGCCCAGTGTATTAACAGTTAATGTCGCTGCTGGTATCAGTGTCGTCCTCTGGATTGCAGTAACTCTTTAACCATTTCTGAAACTCCTCAAAAAGCTCTAGTTGCACTAATCATATAGCATAAGGTTGTAGTAAAGAAAACCATCTCAAGCCTCAGGTTAAGGAGCGACCTGGTAAATCTTGGCTTTTGGAGGTTTCTCCCGTGACTGCTGGTAAGTCATTGAGGGTGGGATTCATCTCCTCCTGTTGTAAATGGGTCTATGCTGGTCTGTAGGCAGTGGGAAAGGACAGGTACTGTGAGGGTAGTACATCCCACCTAGCTTAGACAGGCAACACCCTCTGGGTACATCTGTTTCTTTACACTTTGAAAATGTGGATGAAATAAATCTTGTGCAAGGCCAGGTGTGGGAACATATGGCTGGGGCAGGAGGGACCCTGGCAACCTGGACTTAAACCTGCTTAAGCTGTTGTGGAGGTCTCGGGTGGAATTCAAGATTTCATTTGCATGCACACAGAGAATGTTCTGCTTTTAGTTTAGTGATTTTTATGGCCTGTATTCACTGCAGTAACTGTCTGGGTCTTCATTTAGGCCAAAGAAAACCTTTTAATGAGTTTGAGTGTGATGTGGATCTGCCTGATCTTGTCAAAAACGGTCCCACTGGTAGTGTTAGGAAGGGGTGTGCTTGGTTTGTATGAGCAAAACCCACTTTTGTTGCCCTATATCTAATGCAGAATCTTTTGTAGCTCATGGGTGGTGCAGCCTCTGCAACCCAAATGAGTCTAGGTCAGTTTTCTAGCATGAGAACATCATTCGGGAGCAGAAAGCTAGAGGCTTGGGCAAATAAAGCACCTGAGCAATGGAGGTGAGTCAGTTGTGGATCAGAATGGCTGCAGACACGACACACGTGCGTATACTAGTCCTTCCCCACCATTGTAAAGTTCACTGGATTTACAAAGAATAAATATGAGTGTCTCTGTTTGTATGTATGTAGATATATGCACATGCATACGTATCATACACTCACACATCCACAGCCTGGAAAGCTGGTGAGAAGTCACTGTAGACCCTGCCTTGAGCTGGAGGCATTAGATGAGAAGTCTCCTGAGGTCCTTTCCAACTGCAGTGATTCAGTGGTATGTAGGTTGCTGGTTTTTACCTGACTGGCACTGAGAGCTGGGTGCTCTTGAAACAATTGCAGATGGTCCCTGCTCTGAGGATCTCATCTTCACCATATGGAAGAATGGAGTGGCTTTCTGGGCAAACTCACATACGGATAAGGGTCCTGAAGATCAGGGCAAGAATGCCATACCATGGATGTAGGGTTGTATGGAAGAATCTCAGAGGTGTTTGTTAATATTTTGACTTAAGAGTTACAGAAATGGGGATCAGTGATGGAACAGAGGGAGACAAACCATGTCAGGGGAGGTCTGGATGTATAAAGAGCTTTGAAGATGGTATGGAGGAGAATCTGGTAAAAGAATTACCAATGAGGGTTTCATGAGAAATCTGATTTAACAGCAGCATTTTGCACAGGCCAAAAGGTACCATACTCCTGGGAGGCTCAAGAGATGAATACTGGAGTAATTAAGAAGAGATGAAGCATGGCCTGTACTGGCCTGATGTCTCTAATGCTCGATTAAAAAAGCCAGCATGTGTCCAACTAGCTAGTTTACATATTGTATTTAGGTGTGGCAAGTGGAGCTGCCAAATGTGATTTCTATGTGGGACCCATGAAGATTGCTACCTGAGAATCCGACGCGGTAGGATTACGAGATTTTTTTCACTCTTCTGCACAGAGAAGTCACTGAGATAGGGTTCTGTCACAAGACTGTTGTATTCATAGTAGAAACACGTGACACAGAAGCCAAGCATGTAGCCCTTTGTTCTTTTCCCTTCTTGCATTTTTCCTTCGCCTTGAGAAAATGCAAAGGTTCTCTCTCTCAGATCCTGACCAACCAAGGAGGGAGCACCAGGGAATTAAATACAGCCAAAATTAAAACCACAGCAGTTATTACAGGTTTCCTGGCTGACTTTGATTTCAAGCTCTTGTACGCACACTGCTGCTATTTTATTATATGATCATATGACACTGGGTGATGGGACATACTGTTTGTAAACTAAATATTTACTCAGTGGGGCTGCATTTAGAAATGCAATGTGCTCTCAGCCAAGTTCACCCTTGTCAGATGCACTACTGAACACAGTGCTACCAAGTTGTGCAGGTAGATGGCAGCTGAAGTGCCCGTGCCACTAAGGAGCTGTAAAGCTGAAATGCTGATAACTGTTCTCCCTGAAAACAGTTGCACTGACGTTGTTCGTGTATTTATGTTAAACTACCGTAATACTGGTTAAGTTGTGGAGAAGACAATTGCCTTAATGTGGGTGCCTGTGACAGCACTGCTGATGTGCAATTATTGCCACAGCTTCTGTGTTCTTCTGGGTTTGTAACCATCCCCCTTTCTCCAAGTAGAGGCACAAAGGTGGTTTTTTTTCTCACTCAGCTAATCCCAAGCAATTTCTGAGGAATTTGTCAGGTGGTTTAGTTGCTCTCCTTCCTGCTATGCTGTATATAGTGGGAATGTAGCACCAGTCATAGGCTGGGGGTTTGCTAAATGTGGTGCGCCCCATAGAAAGTGAGCAGTATTACACTGTTTACACTGGGCTGGAGCTCGATTCTTGGTCCTCTGAACCTTCCAGTCTCATCCCATCTGGCTCCTATTACTCCCTGATCTTCCTATCTCTGTCCTGGTGGGGGATGCCCAGGAGGTATGCAAACCAAAAACCTTGGCAGGCAGTTGGAGCTGTTGCGTTGCTGATACTTATCAGAAGTTCGACAATGCTTGTGTGCTCTGTACGCTCTGAGGAAGAAGCAAACACTAACAATACTATTATAATAATGAGGTTTCATTCAAGATAAAGATCAGGTTTTGTCTGGTTGTTGAACAAGCCTTGCCAGACGAGCAGAGTTTTGCAGAGTTGTTCTGTAATGTTTCCTGGTGTCCCCTGTTTCATTATTGTAATGTAAACTTCATGCTTGAAAGAAGAATGCCTTGGCAATAGCTACCAGCAAAAAAACAAACAAAAAAAAAAATGCTGTGAGTGTCCCTGGCTGTAAAGGGCTACACCTGTTATCTAAGAGGGGGAAGCTAATATGCCATATCTGCAAATTTTAGAAACTGAGCACTTCCTCCCTATGGAAAAACTGCTAAATGCTGGTCCCCTGCCAGGAGCTGAAGGAACACCATGAGCTGTGGATGGAGACTTGCCCAGCGATGCCTGCGATTTAAATCATAGGAGCCAACTTTCTTTGAGCAGTTAGTGGGTAATTCTGGGCACTGGATGCAGTTTGCATCAAAGACTGCTAAAACTGTAATACATTAGTGCCGTTCCAGAAGCGCTTGGAGCTAACCAGCTGCCAAGAAAAATACAAGGATGGCAAGAGATTAGCCTGCTGAAGATCTCCGATTAGAGGGAAAGATAGTCACCGCATACTCCCACTGTATTGCATTGCCTTGAAGGTTGTGTTGTATCTTTTACAGAGAAAGAAGATAAAGAAGGAATTAAAAACTTAGAGACAAAAATGCTGTACTCTGTAGTTTAACCTTGCTTTTAGCCTCTTCTACATGTGTAACGAAGCAGCTGAGGGTTAACTTTGCGTAAAATTGAAAGAACTAAGCCTATCCAGGTATGTATTTTTCTTTATGCAAAGCAAATTTCCAGGACAATTTAGGAGAGGGAGTATTTCCTCATATTAAATAAGTACCCACCGAAAAGGCAATGTTACTTCTCAACCAACTTTTTTTTACGTTCTTTCTTCCCTTTGGGGGTTGGACGGGCAGGTATCTGCTTTGTAATATTACTGTCTGATGTAGTTATTCTTACAGTGTTCCTGTATCAAATAAAAGAGGAGAACTTTGCATAGCGATAGATCTTCTCGGGTTACTGAACTTATCCACTCTCCTAAATTTAAGGTTGGAGGATTAATAGTACTTAAAGGAGGACACATCTACCCCTTTTACTTCCTCTTTGTCCGCTTCGCCTTCCTCCAGTAACCTCAGGTAACCCATTTTGCTTAGCCAGAAGATGAACTTTACCCTCTGAATCTCAGGGAATGCCTTTTTCTTATGTGGTGTTTTGCAGTGCTTAATCTTGGCAGACAGGCACGATAAAACATGGAGCGGAGATTTTCTGGACAGGTTATCAGCAGTCAGGGCTCTCAACAGTTTTAGATGGGCAAGTGTGTGCCCTGACTCCTTCAAAACTGTGAGAATTTCTGTTCTTTAATTTATAGCTTGGTGAAATGATGTCAAGTATGAAACTATTAATACCGTTAATGTGTGTGCAAGTATGAATTCTGTGATGGCATGTGTTAATCAGTTGATACTTTAAAAGTATACACAGAAACATATTGCAACCCCTAAAACGTGCCATTTAATCTGCCATAATTTTATAAATGTTTTCTAAAGTTCTTAAAGTTTAGAAGATCTTTAGAAATAACCAGTTTTACTCATTATCCCAATTGTTGGCCTCATAATTATTGCTCTAAGATGTGTTAAATATGTCATAGTGTATTAAGATACAAGCAATGTATTCTTTTAGGATGTCTGACTAAAAATTGATGCAAATAATCCTATGCCTGATAGTTTCTTACATGAGACAACGATGAGATTTTCAGAACTGAACAGGGGGTTATTCAGTACCTCTGTTTGTCAAATGCCGTTTTCTGAAACTCCTTCTCCACCTCACTTATTAAAGTCTTGACCAATATAATTAGTATTATGTAATATTACAAAAATGCAAAAAATGCTTACCTGCCTCAAATATCAAAATGCAAGAAGTCATACCTGCCGATGTTAACGCAGCCTCAAGTCATTTAAAAAACTGTTAATGTTACTCAACTTTGTGCTCATTTGTATTCTTATGTTTCACTAATACTAAAATAAATATTTGCCAAGCAGTGTCACATTGCTTGATCGCATAACTTGAACAGCAGTTTTTCATGATACGTAGATGCAGAAGGGTGAAGTGAGGGTTATTTTTCTTAGATATTAAAGAATACTTTGCTGCTCCATTAAGGACTTAATACACCTTTGCGCTTGACTTTATCTTTGTGGCAAATGCAAACAGCAAGTGTGAAACGTGTGATGGTTCCCTTGGGGAAGCGAGCGAATGCCTGCTGTTGTCAGCACCCATGTAGCTTTGTCACTTTGTCATCATTTTATCTCTTCAGAAGCCAGGCGAGTCAAATTACTGCAGATTTCAGTGTAGGAACAGGTGGGGTTTGATCCCATTATCCCTTCTGTTTCTAGCGTGCATTCCATAGGAACCATGCGACGTGGGGACCAACAGAACAACGAGGCCAGTAACAGGCAGAAATTTAAAAGAAGGAGTGGGGGGTGCTCTTTTATTCATCTAAACAGATACTTAATTTTAGAGTCCAGTATATCCAGTGGCTTGAGCAAGAACTGGTCTTTTTCTCTTGGCCAATTCCCAGTATGTGCAGATGCAATGGGTGTATTTGGGTGGTTTAAATGATAAACAATGTAAATATAATTCTTTATCAAATACATACAAAGCTCACAATACAGAGACATTCTTGAGTCTAAATTTAGATTTACACTCAAACTGCAGGTAATACTTAAATACAGCAGAGCAGTATGTATGTGCAGGCATGAAACATCTACCTTGCTGCTTTGTCAGAGCCACGCTGATAAAATTCTTCTTTGAGGCTATAATTCTTTAGTCAGCCAGAAGTGATTGTGCTCAAAAGAACCCACTGCGTGGGTGAACTTGTCTTGGCTATTTGCGGAGCAATACGCTTTTAGATGAAGTCAGTTTTATTTAAAAAGTGATATATAATGGTTGTGTCCCCAGGTCAGAATGTAAATAACTCATCAATAAGATTGCAAGTGTAATTTATTTGAGGTGTGTTGGGGGCAAATGAAGTATATCACAATAAATGTGGGTGGCAATAAAATACAGATTAGCTCTGAGTTTTGCAGGCTCAGACTCGAATTCCCAAAAAATTGCTTCTTGAACCAAAAAGGGATTATGTTCCTGTGTGTATCCATGTCCACCTCTGTGTGCATTGCATACCTTACCTTCCTACTGCATTTGAATGCATTGTTATGGAGGTAAGCCACTAACAGATTTGTTTGCATAGTTTGCAGGATTATGGAAATCAGGAGTGTATCCCTTCTAGAATATGTCTTAAAATTAATCATGTGCATATTGGGCACACTTTAGTTCCCCTGTACAATAGGAATATTTGGCTTGTGTTTCCTGCTCTCATTGCCTGCTGAGACTTAGAGGCTACATCTGTACTACTGCTGCAGGAGGCATAAGTTGCAGCAAGAAAAATCCTGATTGGATAGCAAGAAAAATTACCCAGCGAGAGGATGGTAAAGCACTGGGACAGGGGCCCAGACTGGCCATGGGGTCTCCATCCTTGCAGACAGTAATAACTGGCTGGAGCAGGCCCTGAGCAACCTGATCTACATCAGGTTTAGCCCTGCTTTGTGCAGGGAGTTGGACCAGGTGATCCAGATAAAGGAGGACCAAGGAACAAACCTTGCTCCTGAGGCTGGTGGTAGAACCTGGTTTGCGTCTACTTTGCTCAGTCCTAACCAGGTCTTACCCTGTCGTGCTTGGACCTGGGATTCCTCTGACCTCAGTGTGATGCTCTCCAGTCCCCAGTATTGTTGGTTTGGGGTGCTGGGGTTTTTCCCCTGTTCTAGTGCCTGAAATAATCTAAGAGAAGTCCCCCAGAGCTGGATTTACAGGATGAAGCAGGTTTGTGCCTGCGGGTGGGAGAGTGTTGATGGAATGGAGGAGGGTGGACAGAGCCAACCCAGGGGGTTTGGAGCTGTCCCTGAAGTAACCTATTTCTAGAATTATGCTTGTGCTTTTCTGGCAGAGTAAGATTAAACTAGTCTTAAAACAGAGCAAGGAAACATGCTAACACTTCAGCATAGGTGCAGTCTGAACTTGGGTGCTTGATTCTGATCCCGGGGCATCCTTTTGTAGCACCATAGATGTATTCTGTGTTTTCCAGCATTTGCCATGTAGCTGTACTAGGAGTTAGTTTTCTGAAGCATGCTTCCTTACAGGCAAGAGGTTTAAAAGCTTTTGCTTTTAAAGTTCACAAGTAGCCTTTTGCACGGCTACCTGTGAACCAGGCAAATATAGGAGTAACTTGTGTTTGCGGGGTAAAAGGCTAGTTTGGGATTTGCACTTGCAGTAGAAATAACAAGAGTTGGATGTCCTGGTGTAGGGCATGCCTCTCCTTTGAAATGAGCAATGCAGCATAGATGAATGTGTTAGATAATATAGGATTGGCGGCGGGGGGGGGGGGGGGGGGGGGGGGGGGGGCGGGGGGGGTGGGTTAA
>JAVKLA010000052.1:6733527-6801775 GCA_034782735.1 Sagittarius serpentarius
GCAAGACCTGCCCTTGGTGAAGCCATGCTGGCTGTCTCAGATCACCTCCTCATCTTGCATGTGCCTTAACATAGATTGCAGAAGGATCTTAGGATCATCTCTTCAGATCGGCACTGTAGATTATACTCACACTATTGTTTAGTTCAGTTTGTTAGGCTGTTGTTCATGACTTGGTTATTTCAGTCTAGGACACTGCGTATTTAGAGCACAATCCCTCCACCCATAGTTGGTTCACAGTTGAGCTAGTAGTTAGTTGGGCTGGTGTGCAACCAGTGGCTCAACTTTCAGATTTTTTATTTTTTTTTAAATCAGACAGCTTTGAAGCCTTTGTCAGTGATGCAGTACTTTTCCCAACTCCTAGAAAGTGCTTTTCCTGATTTTTGTAGGAGATTACAAAGAGGTTACTAATATTGTATAGCAAATGAAACATAGGGTAAGTTTAACATGTTCGTGAGAGCTTTCACTTGATAATCTCTTCTTCTGTGCTTCACCTTCTTAGGTGTAGACCTAGACCTGGCGAGAAAAGAGGAAGAGCAGCAAATGCTACAGGATGCCCGACAGTGGCTGAACAGTGGGAGAATTGAAGATATAAAGCAGCCTCGAACAGGTGCCACGGCTCTTCATGTTGCTGCGGCAAAGGGCTATTCTGAAGTCATGAGGTAGGAGCTCCTTCCCAGGGCTGATGCATTGATTTAAGACTGGTTTTTGTAAGGAACACGTCTAGCTTTATAGTTGAGAGAAATTTGCCTCATACTGAGATTTTCAGGCTGCCATTTGCCCAGGTATAGTGGTTCACCTAGAAATATATAGGGTCTAGAAGATTCCCTTTCATACCTCTAGGCCTTTAAAGTGATGAAAGGTTTTCAGAGACTGAGACATAAATTAGAAGATTTCATTTTCACTATTAGAGTAACAGTTTTAGGACTAGCAAGTAAAACAGTATTAGGGGATAAAAGTATAGTTTCAGCCTACAAAGTGACAATGCATGCTGTACGACATTCACAAACACCCCAACAGTTTACATAACCAGTCTAGTGGAAAAATGCAGTGTCCACCCCTATCTCACAGTTCCCTGCCCCTTGATGCTACTGCCAGCAGTGACAGAGGGATTCCAACACATAGCAGTTCTGCTTCTACCACTCTGGCACTAACAAGCTTATTATGAACCTGAACTTGCCCAATGTAGTGTTTCCTGGCAATAAAGCATTAATATCTTTACAGGTAAGGTCAAATTAAGGTTTCCAACCATAAAGCTTTCTTCTCTACTCTTTATGTATGGGTGGAGCTGCCCGTAAACATCAGCAAGGTGTCCTGGTTTCGGCTGGGATAGAGTTAATTGTCTTCCTAGTAGCTGGTACAGTGCTGTGTTTTGGGTTAGTATGAGAGGAATGTTGATAACACCCTGATGGTTTCAGGTGTTGCTAAGTCATGTTTAGACTCAGTCAAGGACTTTTCAGCTTCTCCTGCCCAGCCAGCAAGAAGGCTGGAGAGGCACAGGAAAGGTGGGAGGGGAGACAGCCAGAACAGCAGACCCAAACTGGCCAAAGGGGGATTCCATACCATGGGACGTCATGCCCAGCTTGGTGGGTGGGGGAGGAGCGTGGCTCGGGCGTCGGTCAGGGAGTGGTGAGCAATTGCACTGTGCATCACTTGTCTTGTGTATTCCAATCCTATTATTATTATTGTCACTTTCATGTTGTTATTAGTGTCATTGTTAGTTTCTTCCTTTCTGTTCTATTAAACTGTTCTTATCTCAGCCCACGAGCTTTACCTTTTTTTTTTTTTCCAATTCTCTCCCCCATCCCACTGGGTGGGGGGGAAAGTGAGTGAGCGGCTGTGTGGTGCTGAGTTGCTGGCTGGGGTTAAACCACGACACAAGGTTACTCTATTGCCCACGTTAAAATCCCTTCTGGAAGTGTTCATCCATCTTGATCCTTAATTTCATAGTTTTAAGTGGCATGATTTGATATGTAAGAGCTCTTTCTTACCAAGCTGTAGAAATTTTGTTGTTCTTCATGTTTCCTACTTGTATTCATTCATTAGAGCTTATGATTGAGCTGTCTGTGCCTGTACCATGCCCAAGAACAGTAGTCTAACACATCTTATGTGGATTAGAAATGTAGTGTCTCCTGAATTTGAGGTGTTGGTCCCATGGACTTTGAGTGGAGGGTTGTATATCCAGCTCTCTTCAATGAAGGCTGCCTTCACTGTTTGCAGGGTGACTCAGTTCTGGACAGCTACTCCTTGGCATTAATTGTTATGATGATAAACAGATCTCGCAGAAAGCCGACATTGTTTCACTCTTGTGTATTTTATGGCCACCCTGTAAGTTCAAATACAAAGCTTCAGTGACTTAAACCAAAGGGGCTGAAAGCCAGGAGCGAGCTAGCTGACTCTCAAATGAGATGTGGAATTTGTCTGTGACCTTGAGCCTCTTAGCAGCTATGTTCCTCCCTTTTGCCAGCTGGAAAATCAACATAAAGTCAGCACCTAATTTAAAATTTCTTTCATGGAGAAACACACTGCTGCTATAGTATGACTGAGTTTTATTTAGCACAGTAATGCATCGGTGTAAAGCTGCAGGAGTTTCGGAACTGTTGGTGCCGTTCTGGGGTCGTGCTAGATTTCCCTTGTGCTGCAGGAAGGTGGCTCTGGATGGTGGGATTTCCCACAATAGAAATTTTCAGTAGCAGTTTTACCAGACTTGCAGAATTCCCCTGGGATGTTCTTCAGTATTTAAGCAACTTGGATAATGGTCAGTTTTAATACATGAGCAGCTCAGTACTTTCATCTGATCACTGGAGTACCAGTGTGCATATGTCTCTGAAACTTCAGACTACAATTGACTCTTTTCTGTTTGTTTTGGTTTTAAATATTCAAGCTCCAGATGCTGTGAAACACTAGTGCTCTGGTCTGATTGAGGAGGGAGTGGGTGGAAGGTACACAGCAGTAAATGTAATGCAAGGGTGTTCCCAGGCAGGTTCACTTGGGTAAGATTTACTTTAACTGTGCAAGGATTAGTCTGCAAAAATGCATTTTGGGTTGTTTAACCCACATGTGGGTTATTTAACTTACAAATTTCACGTGTGTCAATCACAGTAATGTCACTGTTTCTTACCTGCAGTCCTGCTGGCATCGTCTCCTTATGGACCATTCCTGCGGTGTGGCCTTGTTCTCTGGTAGAACCAAGACTGAGCTTCAGTTAGCAAATGTCCTTTTAATGCCAGGTGCTGTGCTTGGCTCCTTGTTATGGAGATGGCAGTCTGAAGAGATGTTGTTTGTTTGCCTAGTGCCCAAGCCAGTCTGGTGTCTCTCATCCACTGGAGCAGGAGTTCAGACTGGGTCACCGATGCCAGATTAGAAATTAAGGTGTTCTCCCAGTTTAGGACATGCTGAAAGGGAACCTTATCTATTAGGCACATTCCAGCAGGTTTTACAGTGAATTCCCTTTTCGTTTACTGCCCTTTTCTGTTACAGTTGCAAGCACATCGAGTGGGATGTTGCTTAGGTGAATAAACAAGTTAAAGTACTGGCTTATTGTGAACCACGCTACCTACTCTGTAGCTCACAGTGTGAACTCTTCTGTGTCGAAGTCATTCTTGGGTGGGCAGAAACCAATACTGCTTCTTTCCTTAGGCTTTTGATCCAGGCTGGGTTTAATTTGAATGTCCAGGACAATGACGGCTGGACTCCGCTCCATGCTGCTGCGCACTGGGGAGTGAAGGAAGCTTGCTCCATCCTGGCTGAGGCACTGTGCGATATGGACATCAGGAACAAGCTGGTTAGTATGCACAGATGTTGGCACAATTTATGCAGTGTATTTTATAGCCAGATGAATATCAACTTTATTGCCTACCGCTTGATCCAACACCATGACAATGTTACACAATGAGCAGTTCTGCTAGCATGTGCACTGGAGCATTTAAAAGCATCAGAAAATAAAGAATCTTGACTGGAGGAAGGCAGAAAAGATTTCAAATATTACTGGAAAAGATCACGATTAAACTTTAGGACCAAGATTGGAAGAAAGGATAGGGGCTAATCTGTGTATTCCTGTTTTAGTGTAATCCTGACAAATTAAACAACAGCAAAGATGACAGTCTTGGAGTGCAAAATAATATGCTAATATTGAGGTATAAGGCACTGAAAACTAGTGAATCCTTGAGAAACTGGCGGCTTTAAATCCTTCCTGTTCTACTAGGTTGGTCATAAAAAGGGAAATTGAAAACTTAGATTAGTGAGAAATGAGTAAAGAAAAATAGGATGGAAGAAAAAAAGAAAAAAGGAGAAAAAAACTCCTCTTCCATCCAAATAGTTAGAAGATTTTCCTTGAAGAGTCCGTGGATTTTCAAGAGCTGGCATGTGCTTGTCCAGGGTTGTTCTTTGTGTTCCCCACCCTGCTGCGATATCCAGGCAGTGTCTGTGAACCGCTTCCTGCTGGAGCGGATTCAGTTGTGCTGTGGCTGCTTCTGGGGGAGGAAATGAGGTTGTATGTGCTTGGAACAGCACCAGGGAATGAAAGCAGGCAAGATAATTTGATAAGAGAAATGTGGCACTGTATGGTTAGACTGCATCTGTCTGTACTGGAAACCCATGTGAAAAAAATGGCACTATGAGAAGGAGCCATTTTAGCATGGTGAGCTCTTTGGCATCCAAAATACGGGGAATCTGTTTTGCTTTAAGTGTCAATGGGTGCTTTTCCAAGGTGTTTAGAATGTGTGTGGGTTTTGTATTGTGCTAGGCTTGAAAAGAAAACAGATACAGTTGTATTTACTGCGTTACCTGCTCTTTCCAGTCAGGAATTGTTACCTTGCTAGTTCAGGCAGCCAAGGCAACCCGTATTTATTTGATCCCTACCCATCAGGTTTCATTATGTGTTGTTAATTAAATGGTTGTTACAGCTTTAGTTATGGTGCAAATGTAACTGATTTCCTGGTTTGGGCCCCAAAGTAATTTTCCTGTTTTATTTTGTAAATGCCCATGGATGTGGAAATGGCTCCCAAATTTTTTGGCCTGCTGATGATTGGCAGCCTTTCAGGAGGCTCAAATACATAATGATACAGTACATCAGGTTGATCACGTTCCTTCTCGGTATGAGAGTGTCCTTTTTGGAAACTTGGAAACTCAACTATGTTAGTCCTGGCTCTTGAGCAGCAGTAATCAGGGAACTGCACTTCCATGGTTAAAGTTGCTCTGATCATGGATTGAGTCATAAAAGTACCGTCACTGTCATGTGGCTTTCCCTACTCTGTAGTGAAACAGGGTATGTTACTCAGCATTTGGGGAGGGAGGATGTGGAGCATATTCACTTTTGTTCTTCACTGGTAAATAGTGCTTTTTTGAACATTAACACCATACCATATCAGATATCCTCTTGCCTTCTCTTATTGCACCAGGGCCAGACACCATTCGACGTGGCTGATGAGGGACTAGTTGAGCATTTAGAAATGCTGCAGAAGAAACAGTCTGTGGTGAGTTTCTGGCAGGTCGTTTTCCACCTCTCCAATTACCTTTTCACGCACGGGTGTTCTCTAAGACATATGGTGTCAACAGATGCAGGAAGCGGAGGTCCAGCTATTTTTTTTTATGTTAGTCATTTGGAATCTTTAATTATACCTGTATTTTTAATAGCTAGAAATCTGGGAAACTGGATGACTGCATCAAGAAGGTCAGTAGCGTGCTGACATGCAGAATTATATAAACTGGTAAGGAATATATAGTTCATGTTTGGAATTGTTATTATTCTGCAGTTGCTTTTGTTAGCTGGCAAGTTCTCTAGCATCAAACTGCTCTTTTCTTAATGAGTGATTACCCAAGTCAACTTTGTGTTTGCATCTAAGGAAATATGCTGTCAGTGTTGAGAAAGAGATCTGTTACCATGTCTGCCTTTCTTACAATACAGGGACTTTTGAGTGAGAAGAAATTACAGACTTCAAGGGAATTCTGGACTAAAAAAATTGGTGATTTCAAAACTGTATTAAGTTGCCATTTCATACTGCGGGGGAGATATTGGAAGGGGTTATAAGCAGAAAGTTGGCATAAAAAAGGAAAGCAAAAATGTATTTTGATCGAAGTAAAGCCAGTCATCAAGCCAGAAAGTTGGTTTTGGATTACATTTTTTCCTATTTCATCTAGTCAATTACCTCATTTGGGTGCTTCCAAAAAACAAACCAACCTTCTTTTAAAAAAAAAAAAATAAAAATCAGTAAGTATCATTTAAAACGTTGGATTCAGAAACAGACGTAATGAGAACACTGCTGATAAAACCCAGTAAAGTATTTTGAGGAACTGACAAATGTGGGTGGTAGAACTCAAGCTCTGATCATAACACAGCTGCTGTCATCTTTAAATAGTATCCTTTAACATTCACAGAAACTTTTAAAAAATTAATCAGCTTCTCCCTAAATGACATGTTGATAAATACTATCAGTGTCATATTTTGGATTTTCCTATCTCACTACACCAGGATTCTGCAGATGACTGCACTCCTCAGAAAAAAAGGAAAAGAAAAAGCAAACCAACAAGAACTTTTTTGGATGGGTGCTAGCCCACTTTCAGGCCTGCTTCACAAGGGCTAGCAACCCCGTTGTTCTCTATATAGTAGCACTATAAAAAGGCCTTCTCCGTTTATTACCTTAGTATAGCAAGCTATAGTAGAACTGGGGAGAAGAGAAGAATCCAGATTTTATCACACTTTTTTTTTAGTGGATATGATTTTTTTTAATAGAAATGCCATTTTATCATGTGTGTTTATCATGTGCCATTTTTTCACTTAAAATAGAAAAGTTACATTTGCTAAGGATGAAATAGGCAGTTCCGTGACATTCCTCTAAGTACATTATTTCACTTTCAAAATGGCTCTCAAATCAGGTTGTTTGGGTTTTTTTTTTAATCAAAAGCTTGTAGCGGAACAATATGCTGTCCTTGCTAAAAGATTTGCTGCTGTTATTGAAGAGAAGAGGGGATTTTGTATGCTGGAAGCAATTAATTTGATATGGGTTTGGATTTTTTTTTTTCCCCAATCTCTGTATTACCTGTGAATGGAGCAGGCTGTTTCCTGCACTTCCCTTTGCTGTGCTCCAGCAGTTTGTTCTATTTAACAACATGATGTACCCCAAGTTTTGGCTCTTTGCTGGACTCCATGTAGCTTTTCCCACATTCAGAATTTGCAGAGCTTTTTCTTCTTGTGCCTGGTGTCAGCTCCTGTCAAAAGAAAAAGAATAACTAGGCTAGACATGACACAAAAGAGACAGCCTTTAAAATTGAGCCTCTAATTGCCGTCCGTTTTTCTACCTCAGTTATGTCTGTGCTTCTAGAAGGCACTGAAACAATTTTTTGGTTACTGTTTTGTCCGTCATTGGTGACAAAATCAATATTGCTGCTCTGTGGGCAAAATATTTCAGTTGCTGCGGTGACCACAGGTATTCTTGTGCAATGACTTAATGCTGGCATTTGAGAGATTTAAGAAGTGACCCATCCTTGTGGGAGATCCATCAGTTACCTGTACAGGGCATACTTGAATGCTTTCCTCTGAGAGCAAGTAAATAATAGCTACAAAGGCAGCACGTTTTTAACTGAATCTAGCCTGATTTCATGGGAATACAAACAATGTGGTCAGACCTCCAGCGCTGTGTCTGCGTGGGCAGATGCATGGCAGTACTGTGGAAGTCAGGATTTGACTCTAAGTCTCAGCAGGGACTGCTGCAGACTTGTCTGAAGGTTTTATTAAATTGCAGCTTGAGTCTAAGGACATGCTGGGTGTGTAGCTGTGCCCTTGTGGAGCTCTAGTCCAAGACATCCAGTGCTCTTGCAGATGTGCATCTGTTGAATTGGCTTGTTAAACAAATCCACAGTATTTTTCATCTAATGAGGTTGGGATGACCTTATGCCGTGGTAATTATTGGATTGTGCTGAGGTGGCTTGTTAAGGTGTCTCTTCTCATTCTTTCTCCAATCTTCTTGGACATTTTGACAGTTGCGAAGTGAGAAGGAGACGAGGAATAAGCTAATTGAAGCTGACATGAATGGCAAGCCTCAAAGCGGACTCTTCACCAAGTACGTCTCTTTGTTGAAAAGAAACTGCACAGAGTAATGGGAGACCAGCTTCATCTGGTAGCAGTCAGCTGGCCTCAGCTGGTTTAAAAAAAGTTAATTGCTGTTCATGTTCATTTCATGGTTTCTTTTAAAGTTGAGCGCTATCAAATACAGTTTTAGTTGTTTCTTAACGTACCCACTGAATGGTAGAACGAGGAGTTGGGCTGGTGCTTGATCTCCCTTCCTCTGCTCTTGCTGAGTATCAATTTGACCTTCGGGCTGAGAACTGCACTTTTGCAGCTGCACAGAGCCATACAGCCCGGCTGATGGGTTGTGTTGCAGTAGGTAAAGAGAAACCACGTTTTTTTGGATAGAGAAATGCTTGCAAGTTTAGGAAATGTGAGACTGGCACTGGAATCCATGGCAAATGGGCAGTGCTGGAAGTGCTGGGGTGTTGAGTCTGTAGATGGATTTTGTCCTTTTGCTCGTTCTATATGGAGCAAATCATGTCTATGTGTTCCTGAGAAGTAGAACTCAGAAATAATTTGCTTACCTGGTAGTCCTTAAAATTTCTATACCTTGCAGCAAAGAGAAGATTCTTTATGAGGAAGACATGCTGAAGTCCATGGAAATGGAGGAAGAGAACAAGGACTCTAGCAGTTCTAGTTCTGAAGAAGAGGAAGAAGCTGAAGAAGATGAGGTTTCAGAATCAGATGCCGAAAAGGAATCAGGTAAGACTTAGTACAGTCTTGGATTTAATAATCAGCGTAGCAATATTAGAGGATGAGATTGAAAACTACTTTTTTTTTTTGGCATAGTTAGGCAGCCTGAAAGTCTTATTTTCAGTGTGTATGTATACAATATGGAGAACTCTAGCTAGTGTACTAAAAAAGCTGATCTAAATGCTCTAAAGGTAGCATAATTTAAAAAAAAAAAAGCTGCAGATAGTATTTTAATTTCTACTTCCAGCTCACTTAAATTTCAGATAACACATTGTTCATAGGTTGTTCTTAAAAATAGTAGTTTTTTTCTTGTTGGCCAGTTTCAGGATGAATACTTCGGTTACTGCAAGATGGTAGAAAAGCAATTGAATGTGTAGGAAGGTAATAGCCTGTTGTATTTGGATCAGAGAAATGAAATGAAGGGCTGAAGCTGTTCTGTGTAATTATAGAGATGAGGAACTTTTTTCTGACTGTGATGTATAGTAATTGCAAAACATAGTGGAAAATAAGGATTGAGTACATCGAGTCACATTAGCCTTTGCGTTTTAGCATATTGCTGGCATCCTACTCCCATTCTTTTTCCATAATTTCTGTGGCATTCTTAATTAGTTTAAACAGCGTATATGCGCAGCACAGAAAGTTTAAATAAAGATACTTAATTTTACAGTAAGCCAAGACTTAATTGTACTTAGTATTTCTGCAAACAGGGATGGTTCTTGGGCTATGATGTCTGTAATGGTTAAACTACTTTTAACATCAGCTTACTTGGCCTATACCCCAATATACTAATAAATAAGTCCTTGCAAAGAACTGCAGTTTAAATTTTGTCTTGCTTCTTGTGCCAGTAAAATTTTCACCTGTGTTCTAATTGTATCAGTTACAATGTTTATCACCGTATGAGAGGTGTTGAGAATCCTGGCTGGTCTTTGCAGAGCTGGTAGTTACAAAAGCTATTTGGGTATGAGAGTAACATGGTGAAATAATCTTTTTGGCTTTTAAATAAAGCAAATGTAGTGAAGAAGTCAGTGGAAGAAACAGATATGCAGTAGAAGTCACATTTATTTGCTCCATAAATCAGGGTTTTACTAGAGAGCAGTCCTGTATAGCTATGTGCCAATTCTTGTAAACATGGTAGGAACTTGACCAAAACACCTCCTAATGTATGTATAGCTATCAGAATTGGAGCTGTGTGGTGTTTAACTGATTCAGCGTAAGATCCCTCAGCAAGGAAAGTGCTACAGCACTCAGCATTAAATTTTGCGTAAAGCCAGAGCAGGTCTCTTTATTGAGTTAATTCACTGAGCAAAGCACATTATACCAATCTATTTCAAACCACTAGAGCTAAAACAAATAGAAGACAGAAAGCATTCAAGTAATGATTAAGCATCAGACTTCAGGCTTTGTTACCTGTGCTCTCCTTTCCTAGAGAGATTATTGGCTTCCTTCAGAAATTTCAATCAGAATTGAAACCCTAGCTTGTAAAGTTCTCAAATCTCTAATAAAACGAACATGAACTTGTCCAGCTGGATGTAGACCTAGTTGTCAGTTGTTGCATATGGGAATGGGGTGCATGGTTTGGGTCACCTTTTTAAAACAAGATTCATGAGTTGACAGTATAAGCCCACATGTTACAGGAGGACTCCAAAGATAAGTAGGAATTAAAATAGCTTTTTGTAGAAAATTATAAGTGTCACGGTATTGCTAGTTTCAAAGACAGTCTTAAGAACAATTATGCTTTATTATCTGCTAGACATCTTAAATGCTTGGATGGATACAGGAGGCATGTTTTTGAAAACCTGGAAATTATTTCCTTATTCCTCTTCATTTTCTTTTGAGATTTAATATGCACATAGCTTTGTAATTCTGAGCAGTGCTGGACAGATAGAAGATGGCTGTTGTTCTAAAGTGTTCAAAGTCCAGATGAAGGGGGGAAAAAAAGCCAAAATATTGTTACGAGTCATCTTTTTAAAACAAAAAAATTTAACTCCTTTGGTAACTAAGCAAGGTAGAAGCTGGCAGTATAATACAGAAGTTTATTTTGGGGTATGTTTTGAAGGGTCTCAGGCTGCGATAAATTTGTTGAATTTGCAGAGACTGTGGGAGGAGAAGAATTTTGAAGAGGTGAGCAGTGAAATTGCTGGAGTGCTTCAGAGAGTACCAGGTTTCTTACAATCTGTAAGAAATTTGTGTTCTTCAAACAAAGGAAGCTAAGTGCATTAATGCCATCTTATTCATCTTGAGGACAATTAACAATTTGGCATTGGGTTGTATATAAACAAAAGAAGGATCGGTATAAAATTCTGTGGTCATTATCTGTGGTGGTAACTATTACAATACGTAATTATTGTGAATTAAAGCAGGCCAGGGAAGCTTTCAATTTTTTTTATTTTTTTTTTTTTAAAAAGGCAAACAAACCCAGAAAAACTTTAAAAAAATTTATTTATGCCAAATTAGAGAACTAAATTTTTAGTCTCAGGGAATTTGTTTTGGGGAGATTGAACTAAGCCTTGCTGTTTTCTCTTGACTGGAATTCGTAATGTTTATTGCTGAAATTTTAGTAAAATAAAATGTGGGATCCTCCCCTAAAGACAACGATGCCTATGGTCATGCAGTCTGTCATGCTGCTGGTACAAGGTACTTTTGCCTGTCCTTCTTCTGCAATTGACTCCTTTCGGTCACGTTGCTCACAGTTAGAGTTCTTTCCAACCTGTCATTACCACTTAAGCTTGTCCCCTTGTAATTAGGCTTGACCTTAAAAGCTGACCTCTGTACTATAAACTTCCAGAACAGGCTACCAGTCACCATCGAGCCCAGCCTGTAAAGCCTGCTGGCTGTCAGGTCAGGTCTGTTCTCCCCTTCCTGGAATGTCGAGGACTCTCCTGTGTTTTACAGGCTTCAGTCTCAAGAAATCAGCAAGTGGCAAGCATGTAATTTTTTTTGTCTGTACGCGTTTCCATGGACTGCTGTATGCCAAGTCAGGCCTGCGAGGAGAAATGCCCCTGCCTAAAAGGGCTGTTTTGAAAGTGCAATGCATCTGAGTGTTAGGCTCAAGAAATGAAATACTCTGTTTAAATGACTTTGATGGAAGTTCTGAGATAATACAAAGACAGGGAAAGGTGGCTGAGACTTCAGTATCATGCAGACCTTCCTAGGGGAGATGCATCTTTCTCTCTATAATTTTGGATCTGTCAGTCCTGCTAACTGCGTGTTATTTTTAAATGTTTTTCTTGGCTTGCTCTTTTCTTTTTTCCGTGTCCTTTGAATCCTGTTTTCTAGGAGTGAGAACATTTGTTTCAGAAAGATTGATCTTCGCGCTCCAAGGTGACTTCCTCACAGATGCTGCCTACCAAACTGCTTTTTATATGTAATAGATCTTTATTCACTGCACATACTTCATTTGCTAGTACTGTTTGGGTGCTTACACTTAAAATGACTGTGTTTTTTCAAAACCATGACTGTGTGAGGCACTCATAGCTGCAAGAGGAAAACATTGTTTTGTTGGTGTAGGTACTGAATTTCTCAGGCACGTTGCATGTGGCTGTGTTTGGGAAACAGTCTGTCTTAGAGCCCCATACACTCCTGTCAACTGAACCTATTGCCTGAGACATAGTTTCTGCTTACTCTTTCCCTGGTAATGTCTGGTGGATATTCTTAACGTTAAGCGTGGTGCGTAGATACAAAAACAATTTTTAATACGGGATGATTGCACTTTGTCTAACAAGCAGGGAGCCAGCTGTGAGCTTTGATAGGGTTTGCTTAGCTTGCTTTGAGCCCTGGTAAAGATTTTTGTTAGGAATCAGTCCTAGCTTCCTGTAGAAAAATGGATTTTGCTGTAGAAGACCAGAAATGCTGCCCACCAGCGTAAGCAACTGCAACAGAACCGTGCAATGAAATCCACCACGAGGCCCACTCGCGGACGTGTGCCATAATGCATACTCATGTACTACAATAGGAACGGCATGTTCTGTTTTTCTTCCCAAGTCTTACAAGGGAAGAGCAATCCCTGAGAGGAAACAAAATTGTGAATAAACAGAAAAATCTGTTTGTCCTTAAGGTGCTTTCTGCAAAGATTTTGCTTGCCTGTGGGGATAAAGTTCAAAAGCTTTGCCTGGCAAATGTAACCATCATATTTTTTAGTAAGTGGAAAGCTTCCTTGCAGAAAGCCCTGGTTAGCTATGGCACTGACATCATCTTTATGATCTAAGGCATACTGAGGTCACAGCAACACTGAACTTGAGTTTAGTGCACACTGTGCTTGTAAAGAAGGGCCTTGGAAGTTCAATACTGAAACATTTGGTTTCTCTTCTTGTTTAAAATTGTAGAAAGGAAGGAAGAGCCCTTTGCCAACCACTCCAGCCATGAAACCAGGCCTAGCATCACTGAGCAAATACCACCACCTGAGCCCAACTCCTTCACTGCATCTGCCAGAAGAGTAAGTGAATTTGGAATCAATGGGGACTCCAACAGTGCTCGAAAGCAGTAGGTTTTACTGGGAAATGGATGCTCTGAAACCAATATTCAGAGGAGTTGTAAGACTTGAATTTAGGAAAGCATGATAGTATGCTATTTTGATAAAGATGCTGTGTTAATAGTATAGGACTGGCACAAAGGAGGATGTTTGTACGATAAGGTTCCTCTTGAATCTCTTACCCTCCAAAGCAAATTGCACTGTTTGCAAGAGAAACCCTGCTTACCACAAGTGCTTTGTGTCGCTGTCAGTTCTGAGATAGCTCATGCAAATCTCTTAGCAGCAGGAGATCTTTCACAGAGCTGGTTCCTGCTGTTGTATCAGTAGTGATTTTTGGCATCGTCATCTAAAGTGCCTCTGACTTGCCAAATTCAGTTGATTCAGTGGCATGATGTTACAGCCCAGTAAGCAGAGAGGATAAAGTTTGCACCTGACTAGATAGCTAGGCTATGAAAGCTTTTTAAAGGTGAAGCAGAGTTACTGAAATCTTATCTGAATTTTCCAGCTCTCACGTCACTCAGCTAGATGGCACCAGGAGACTCTGTTCTGCTGACGACTAGTTTCTTATGCTTCTGGTTTCTTTTTGCACCAGAATACAGAGAACAGCTATACAATGCAGGCACCTTGCCAAAGTCTGAAGCACTATGTGCATGTTAGAAGGAAAATGTTTCTTGCTTAGTCACAATTTTTTATTTTTGACATCCTACTAAGTCTAACTTCTCATGCAGATCAAATGAAATAGAGCCCCTTTGGGCATTATTCAACTCAGGCTGACTTAGCAGGGGAAGTATTAAAGGTAGAAGGATACTGGGAAGTGTGAGCACTTCAGTTAACCTTTTCCCAGCTGCAGAGTATTGCTCTCACTCATTTGAGCTGTTTAACCCAGAATAAGGCTGTAAGGGTATAGAAGTGGGCCTGTGTGCAAAGCAGTTATTAATTTGACCGCAGTCACTTAAGATCGGCTACTTTACCTTCTCTTACACGTTTGATTCTTCTGTAACTCTTTGTCAGATTGGATTTTATATGGGAAAATACGAGTGCTTTTGTTGCCCTCCACTTGTGGAGTTATTAATATGTGCTGCTCCTATGTTGTCCAGAAATTACAGAAGGCAGCTTTTACTGTGGATTTCAGCTTTCTCTGAGGAAAGTGTCAAAACTATATTAAAGCATTAGAGCTGTGTAGCTCAGTAGACTGAAAGTGCTAGAATTAGTGGAGTACAGATTAACTCTGTGCATCTCCATTAAAATAACATAGCTAAGAAACATTGCTAAAATACTGCAGTGATCATTTTATCTTTGCAGTCTTGAGTCGGTGAGTTTGAGGGCAGAGCTCCCCAGTAGCTTCATTTATTCTGGTTAATGTCAGATGTTTTGTGTTATGTAGAATATGGAATAGTAATGCTTATATCAACTTTGGCCGAAAGCCTTGTGTCCCCCAATATCCTGCCCTTGACAGTGACTATCAAAAGCTACTAGAGAAGATGGAATCTAGCTGGACTTCTCTCCCACCTTCTAGCAATTTTCATTTCAGGGACTTGCTGAACCTGTGGTATTTTTTTGTATTCAGTAGCCCTTGTTGGACTTTTCCTCCATGAATTTATGCAGTCACTTTTTGAGTGCCCATAATGTTTGGGATGCTATAATGTCCAGTGGCAAAGAGTTCTTCAGCTTAATTATATATTATACAGAGCTTCCTGCACCTGTTTTGTTAAGCCTGCCACACGCTGATTTTGTTTGCTACTCCTAGTTCCTTTATAGGAAGGAACAAGGAATAATTGATCCTTATCCACCCTTCTGTGTGCCCCTGAGGGTTTTGTGTACCTTGGTCATACCTCAGCCTGGAGACTCCTGATACACTGAGTAACTCCTCATGCAAAAGCTTTCTTGTTCTGCTCGTTCTTGTTGCCTTTCTCTGAATGTCTTCCCCCTTCTTCTATACTGCTCTTGAGCTGTGGAGCCGAGCTGCGTGTGATATCAAAGATGTGATTGTACCCTGCGGTAACACAGAGGTATAATGGTGTCATGTTTCATATTCCATTCTTTTCCAATAATTCCTAATGCTTTGTTTGCTTTATTTCCTATACAACTCGGTGTTGAGCCCCGTCTTTGTAGAAGTATCTCTTGCAGTGCCCAGGCTCCATTCTTGAATGGCAGTAGGCATCTTTTTGTAAGACTTGATAACTATAACTGAAGTTGTACATTTAAGCACTTGTGTATTTGAGGAATAATGTATGCTTGTCAGAAGTGCCTCATGTAACAAACAGCGTGAAGGTCCATTCTGTAGTATGTATAGAATATGCAGTTACCTGACCATAGAAAGGTTTAAGCTAGAATGGGCCTCTGCAAGCCTGTAATCCAACCTCTTGCTCGAAGCAGGGTCACGTTCAATCTTATGTCACGTTGCTTTGAACTACCTGAGCTCAGCTGAGTATTAAAAAGTCTCTGAGGATGCAGATGCCCCACTTTCTTGCTCCCTGTCCCAGTGCAGCATCACTCCTACCAGGAAGTATGTCTTCCTTCATGTCAATTAGGATTTCATACATTGGAACTTGTCTGTCCCTCCTTCTCCTTTCACTGTAGACTGTTGAGAAGAAGTCTGGTTCCATATCCTCTGTAAACCCCATGACCCGAGTAGCAGAGCAATTAAATCTTTTCTTTGCCTTCTCTTTTCCATGCTAAACAAGCCAGGTTTCCTGAGCCTCTCCCTTTGCGTGTTGTGGGCTCCAGCTCCCTGATGATCGTAATGGCTTCTCCTGGACTCTCTCCAGTTTGATTTGTGTAAGGGTTTTATTTGCAGCTAGTCCCAAAAGAGTTGATTACTTTTTCTGGTTTTCTGCCTTTAACTGAATAATTCCCCCTTCCTAAACAGGTGCTAATAAAAGCTTCATTGTTCCTTATATGCTTTCTGCAAAGCTGGAGGAGGGCATTGTGTAGGCAAAGGGAGCTGCACAATGACATGATTTCTTTCATCGTCTGTCCTTGGGGATGAGGGCAGTACAGCAGTTTGCATCCCTGTGAGTTCACCTTGACCTATGTCCTGTAACTAAAGCTAAGCAGGAAATCAGTCACTCCATCTTATGTTTACAAGTGTACCCAGCAAAAACTGGAGCTTGTTGAAACACTTTCAGAACTTAGATCATGCCTTGCAGTGCTTTTACTTCTTCCAAATGTCCCTTTTTTTCCTCTACAGTTCAGTTGGCTCAGCAAGTCAGACGAGCAGAAGGATGAGTCACCTTCATCGTGGCGGCTGGGACTACGGAAGACTGGCAGTCACAACATGTTGAGTGAAGTCGCTGCTACTCGTGAGGCGCAGAGAGATAAGACTTCGTCTATCTATCGTTCTTCGTCAAGTCCTCGGATATCTGCATTATTAGACAACAAAGAAAAGGTTTGGCTTCCAGCAAAGATGTTTTAGAGCATCCCAGTCGAGCAGACTTTACCTCACAGGTTTAGGACCCTTTTCCTTTCATTTTGAGTTGCTGCTGGGTTTTGCATTCATAGCAAACTTAGGTATCATTCTTTCTTTCTCTTTTGAAAATTATTCCTATCCTATCAGTTGTTCTTGCAGAACTGGAGTTCGGTGCCACTTTGACCTAATTCCTGCTTGGTTTGGAATGGGCTGCCAGTGAACATGGCCTGTTCTTTACCAGAAAATATCTAATCCAGACAGTAGTACATACCTGCAGTGGAAATTCTTTTTCACTGTCATCTATATGGATTCCTCCTGTATCCACCAGCTGTATTTGTGAATCCCATTCCATGTATTCTCTGGCTGTAACTTTGCTGCCCATGGGTAGATGCCCCATCCCTGGAAACATTCAAAGTCAGGTTGGACGGGGCTCTGAGCAACCTCATCTAGTTGAAGATGTCCCTGCTTGTTGCAGGGAGGTTGGACTAGATGACCTTTAAAGGTCCCTTCCAACCCAGACTATTCTATAATTCTCTGATTTATAAGTAGTTCTAGTTAGAAGCTTCTTTTATTCATTAGCGTGCTCTTCAGGAAGTAATTTTCAGAACTGATGCTTTTATGCTGTGCTATGTGTTGCCCAAGAAAATGCCTTAAACCAGTTGTCCTTAGACAGGAGAATGCTTTCTAAGTTGAAGAAATTTGAACATGAATTTAGTTATCACTGAATGTGTAACAGATGTGCAGTTGAAGTATTTCTTTTGCTTCACCAGGATAAAGACAACAAGAGCTATCTTGCCACAATAGCCCCCAGAAGACTAAGCAGTACGAGCGATATAGAAGAAAAAGAAAACAGGTGAGGCCAACTGAACTTAATGCTCAGCCTCTGTCCTGTCAGTAGTTCCTCTGGAATACCTTTTTTTCTATATTCGTGCTTCATATATTTTCTCAGCAGTCCCAAGTACATCGGAATTCACAATAGTGAGAGGTATCTCTGATCTATAAAAGTTCTGGGACATTGCTTTTCATTTAGATGAGCAGAGCAACAGGCTGGTTTCTCCACCCCTGTATTAATCGGTATATGGTCTCCATCCAGGAAACTAGATTTATGCATACTTTTTCCTTTTATATGCAAGTGCCTCATTTTGTAGCTGGCACCTGCACTTGTACTTCTGTCACTTCCTCAATAGTCACCTTCAGTCCCTTTGTTCACACACCTGTCATTTTTTGATTCCCTTGAGTTTGTGAACTCTCTGGTGTATGGAACTGTTTCTATTGCAGGGGTTGTTTTTACGGTGAATGTGTGTAGTTGCCCCTGGACAGAATCACAGTGTAAATGGGATAAATACCTAGTATCTCTAGATATATTTGAGGAGCTAATCTCTACAAACAGGTTCTTCACAGTTTTTGCTAGAAGGAGTAAAATTTGAGCTTAGCCTCATTTCCAGCTGCTTCCACAGTCGTGGTAGAAAGGCACATATAGAGAAGTCACTGTGAACTGTAGTTGTTGTGAAGAAGTCACAGCAGATGACCACCCTGAGAGAATTTCGGCACAGTTTGAGATTCTTTGCTGATCTTTTGCTGTGACCTCCCTGCTGTGTTCTTGCTTAATCTCAGCCAGTCACTGTGATTTGGAGTTTAGCAGACAATTTGTGTCTGCTGATAAGCTCGAGCGGTTTTGGCAGTGGCTCGTATTGAGTGGCATATCCAGCTGACTGCTGATAAGTGTCCTTTGCTTGGTAGAGTAGGGAATGGGGAGAATTGGCCTGCATGAACAGATGGTGCCTAGACATACTGTGTAGTACAGATTTTTCCCAATATTCTTTTGTTTGAAAACAGCTGAGTTTCACTTCATGGAACCCACAGGTGTCTGAAAGGACATCAGCATGGACACAGCAATTGAAAAATGAAAAATAATTGCAAGCTGACGAGTGAATGGATTTGTGTTGCATTGCAAGCTCAAGGTCCTGTCCAAGACCAGAAGAGAATAGGACGTACTGCCAAAGTGTGCGTTAGGAAAGGGAGCCCTGATTTCAGATAACTATGATAAATAGGACTACTAGTAATTTATTGAGAACTTGTCAAGTAGTTTTAGATGTTGCCAAATACTTTGTTTGTTGGTTTCTGCTGCTAAGTATAGCAAGGGATTTGCAATACTGAATTGCTTTACTGTCATTGCCTGGATACTTCGGAGAATAAAAACTTCCCCTGCAGTTGCAGTATCTGTCCATTTATGCAATGTTGTTTGATACAAGACAGCAGAGAGAATACCAAATGACATTATTTAATTTGTTAGATTACTTTCATTGCGAGTTTTCTGACTAAAAAGGACCTTGTTCCTCTTTATGCAAAACAATACATCATCTTTTTGATTCTCAAGTAATACAGCTGGCAGTAACAGAAACTGATGTTAAGGACAGAGGAGGCGTTTCAGTGAGTTGTCACCTGTGAACAACAGCGCACATAGGTGTAGGGGAAGGACGTGTGTTGTGGAACTCTAAAGAAGCCAAAAACGGACCCCAAAAGTTGTTCTAAACAAAACTTGTGCTCTCTCCTGGATTAGAGAATCAGCAGTTAATCTAGTGCGGAGCGGCTCTTACACCCGGCAACCATGGAGGGATGAATCAAAGGGAAACGAAGCTCCCCATTCTGGTGCACCTACTACCTACGTATCTACCTACTTGAAAAGGTATGTCCGATTCTGTCTTACGTGGTTTCCCAGGCAGTCAATTCTTCTCTTAACACACCTCCCAGACTTCAACCTCCTGCTTGCTGCTTACTGCATCAGTGTAAGTGGCCTTGGGACTCTCTTCTGCTGAGAGCAGGAAATAAAAATTAAGATTTGCCAACATTTGTCATGCTAAATAGTATTTTTAAAGGCCATCATTTTTGTTGATTTGTAAAGTGCTGAACTGAATTTAAATACTCTTGTTCACATAATTCAAATGCAAAGTGTTTTCTCAGTTTTATGCTCTTATTACGGTTAGATAATAAAACCAAAATTGATGATAAAAAGAGAATAAAGTAATTACAGTCTGAAAGCATTGTTCAAATAACTATTGACAGGTAAGTTGTAGTTTATCTCCAATTTTGGATTATATTAGTCCATGTTTATGGCATCCTTATCAGAAAAGTGGCAGTGTTCTTGTCCGTGACTTATAGCACTTGCTAAAGAGTAAAACTGATGTCTCCAGCCATTTTCTTGTGGCAGTAAGGAAGCAGTTTCTGCACAGTGTATGTGAAATTGTAGAGTCTGATTGTTGGTAAACTAGCCAAGCAGAATCAGGAAAGCAATCCTGTGCGTAACTTCTTTAATTGGCAGTATCTCTTACCCCTTTGGAAGGCAGAGGCTCAGTTTCCTTGAAGTACCAGATAATGGCTGTCTCAGAATGAGGTGAATGAATGCCCTGCTCTATTAAGGCAAATAATACATTGCTGAGTTCTCATCTCAGTTGCGAGAAGGAGGATCAGCCCTTTGTGCAAGTACAGTGCCGTCACCTCACCTTAGCTTTATTTTACCGAATACTGGAAACCATCAAAACAACATGTGTGAAACATGTCGTGCTGCAAAGCCATTTGATCGGTGCTTAAGGAAAAGGGCAGAAATATTTCAAGGTTTTAGACTGTTTCACCCAATTCTAGACCCTGAACTAAGTAACTGTCCTGAAGATGGAACAATTGCTTGAGATACTTGGGAAGATGCAGATTTTTTGTGTTCTAGTACTTACGCTGGTAGAGGTAAGTTGTGCTCGAGGATGTGTCTGTCCAATTGCTGAGCACATACAGACCCATTTCCACAAAAGGTGAAAGAGACAGCCACTTCAAGCAGTAGACTTCTCCTCATCTGCTAATCCATTCCAGTGACTTCACATCTATCCTGGGACATGATGACAGGCCAACCTCCGTAGCTTGTCTCTCTCTAAAGGCAGTCCAACAAGCCGCAGCTGATTACATTGGAAAAATTTTGCCTCTTGCAGCTGGCATGCCGTACTGTTCCCTAGTCTGAGAGACAGTCCAGTCACTCACATGGCTGTCCGTTGAAATTTTACAAACATTGCCTGTTTGTCTTGGCTAACCCAGAACCAGATTTAGTATTACATTCACATAGTTGTACTGTATTTCCTTGGTTAAACTGTACAGAGACTAGCGAAGGTTCTGGCTGGTAATGGTATTTCGCTAATACCAATTTCTTGTCACAAAGGCTGAATTCTGGCCTTTCATAGCAGAGTGTTGGTTTACAAGCAATTACAGAGAATAGCTTTGCCAGGTAGGAATGAAGTGTACTTTTTTTAAAAAATCAATGGTTTTGCATTTTATGTACAAACAGTAAAATCATGACCAATTTGACCTCTCTCCTGTATGGTTTTCTATAGGAGAGCACAGAGAAATTAAATATAATCATATTAAACTTCTGATTTCTCCAGCCTTGTGCATCAGCCTCTAAGATGAGAAAAGGACCCTGGTTGCCTGTTAAGGATAAGCTCTTTGTCATTTCCAAGTATTAACAAAACTCTGAACACAACTCGAAAGATAAAAGCTCATTCTGGGAGACGAAGAATTAAAGTGAACATGACATACTTGGATGTTACTGAGAGGATGATTTCTGTACATCTGCATTTCCCCTTTACCTTAGCATTTAACTAATCTCCATAAAGATACCTAGTTGTGTTTTATAAGTGCTTTATATGACCCCCAAACAAAGAAGAAACAGCAACAGATCATCTTAAGATGTTGGAAGTGGCTTTTCTTCTAAAAAGGAGCAAAATAACTTGCAGCAATGTTGCAAATGTTCTTCGGCTGTAGTTGAAGCAAATGTTAAAGCTCTCTGTAATGGTAGTGACTGTCATTCATTCTGCTTTCTCTGTGGGTGTACCGCTAGCCCAAAAATTCACGGAACCCTGTTCTGACAGCCTGTTCTCCATTTTAGTGCATATTGGCCTTCAAACAGCCAGTTCACTTTGCCTATGTATTAAAGGATTTGGAGGAAAACTGGCGTAGCAGATTGAATTAATTCGGCATCCTCCCTTTGCCATCAGCTGTAAGTGATGCCTCACAGGAAGGGATCACACACACCAGAATGAAATAACTTTTTCACACAGTTAGTTTCTCCTTCATTTTACATATTTGCATATGTGCCTTCTTACTGGTTTTGTTCCCATAAAAACTATCACATTGATTCAGGCCAGCAGTCCATGCAGCCCAGACACTGTTTCTGACAGCAACTGGTTTTAAAGTACAAGTTGCCAAAGCTAGGATAACTTAAGAGCAGTCTTCCACCTCCCACACTCTCCTTTGCTTCCAGCAATCATGAATTTAGGAGCCAGGGGTTATATTTAACCATTGTTCTTAATAGCCACCACTGTGGCCAACATCCGTAAGCAAATCCGATTTTGATCTCTGCAATACCCTATGGCAATGTGTTCAAAAAAGATAGTTAAGTGTTTTGTTCAAACCTTTTTTATTAGCATATGTAGAAGCTTCTTAAGGTTTTTAAGATTTTGAATTCTACTTGCCTTAGCTGTTTTCAGGAGTATTTCTTTTTATTGATTGGAAATGTTCTTTCCGTTTCATTGCTTGTTCCCTGATGGTTATGTTACAGTGATTATGTTAGACAACAAGTAGCAGTGTGTCAGTGCCTTTTTTTATTTCTAAGGTTGAATTCTTTAGCATAAATTTGTAATCCTCCCTTTTACAGATTTGTATGAACACAGCTGTTAATTAACAAGACTCCGCGGCTAACCTTTTTCTTGCAATTTTCTGGTCCTGTTCAGATCAAATGCGAACAATTGAATAAATGCCTTAGAGTCCTCCTCAAACTGTGCAATGCCACCCGTGCAAGGTGACAGGGTGGGGAGGTGAATTCCTGTAGAGCTGGCAGTGCCTTGGCTCCCCTCCTTGTGAGCAGGAGGGTGTGCGTGATGCCCCAGCACCACATTTCTCCAGCCTGGGGCATGTGCGTGTAGGAGTTGGCACAACACCATCACCATGCTCTTTTCCTCCGTTCCTCCTCCTCCTTCCCCTCTCAGCTCCCCCACATCTCTGCTCTCCCAGGCACCTGGTGCTGCTTCCATCCTCCTGTCTCCCCTTTTCACCCACTACCTTTCCCTTCTGAAAGACAGTCCTTGTCAGGTCTTGCTTAACCCTCCCGTGTCCTCCCTTCCCGACCAAATTCCTTCTCTTTTTTGCAGCCACCCCTCGTGCCCCACCCTCTCTGCCTTGGGCGCTCCTAGGATGGTGTCACATCAACCCTGTTCCCCCCAGGGCTCCCACCACCCCTTCCCCTGCCGTTCCTCTTCTTCCTTCCCCTGGCGCACGCTCCACTACCATCATCTCCTCGGTACACTCATTTGTGCAACTTCACGGCTGCTTGCTCCGCACTCCCACACCAGGCAGGCTTAGCTCCCTGCTCTCACCCTCCTCCCAGCCCATCTCCAGGGATTGGCCTTTTCCTCTGGTGCAGAGAGCCAAGAAGGGAGGTACTTGCTTCCAACAGGACTTCCTGCTCCCCCGTGCTCCGGGCAGGGGCCAACTTTCCAGAGGAAGCTTTGTTTGGGGTCCGGTGGAGGTTGCTACCTGGTGACAATAACTTGCTTGTTCCTTTGTGACCGGCATATGGCAAGCAGCCATCAAATGAAGAGCCCAAATGTAAGGTTCCTCCCCGTGGAGGCCTTCCAGGATGCCCCGTTCTCTCCTTTGGCTGTCTAGGGACCAGCTGCTTGTCCTGGGCTGGCTGGGGGCCTTGGCGCATAAAACTGATTTGTAAATTGGGTGCCTAAGTGAATTGGACTGGATCCTTCTTCCGACCTCCTGTCCTTGGCTGTTGTCCTGCCCCTTTCAAGTTTTATTTCAGCCTCGGGCTGCTCTCTCTGACTCTTGCTGTAGTGTTGACTTCCACTTCCAGTCTGTTGTCCCTGGCTTTCCCATAATCCTGCAGCTCTTTGTCCTGGTCTGCTTTTCCTCTAGGTCAGCTTTTATTCCTGCTGCAACCGCTTTCCTCCATGTGCACTGGCATGGGAGTCATTAGGATGCAGGAGGCAAGAGACAGCCTTCCAGCCTTCTTAGACTTTGATCCTGCAGACAGCCCAGTCTGACCAGTAGCAACCAGGAATACCAGTTGCTGGGAAAGGTGTGGCAGGGTCCTAGATCATGCATACATGCTCGTATGCTGTGTGCAGACAACGAGCAGCCTGTATATGGGGCTCTGGCACATGCAATAAGGAGATTTTGCCAGACGTTATCAAGTCTGGTTTTAGAGGTGTGCAGCTTCTCCCACTTAGGGTGGATTTTCTGTGAAAAAGCGCAAGGGTACAACCTCGTATGAGAGCCCTTCTCCTTTTCTCCTGTCTCTTCTCCAAAGTAAGAGCACTTAAACACTTACAGCTTTTCAGTAATAATGGTTTTATAAGGGTTTTGTTTTAAACTGGCAAAATATGTATTTCCCTTGCTCGTTCTTGAATATTTTTTTGGACAGTTTTGCTAGCTATTTTCCAGAAATAGAGTCTGTGCCAAACATGCCTTAAAGAAAATTAAAGCCTGAACTGATCATCTTTGCCAAAGCTTTAAGCCACTGAAAACAAGTTCTTAAAACTGGAAGTCCTGGGCATCTTTAGGAGGTGATGCAGCCAGACCTGCTTATGTCCCTCTCTCCTTCCCTGCTTTAAGCAACCTCATCCTTGCTCATTGTTTCTACCTTTCCCCAGTACACAGAGGTGCTCTGTGTGCACCGCTTTCACTGCGGTAGAGTTTTTCCCTTCCCTGATCTTCACCGATTCACCTGCACACAGTTATTCTCTCACTGAAACTCAGCTGGGCTTAGCTAAGAGCGGTGCTGCTAGTGCTGGCCTGCGTGAGCGACCTGCAGCAATTCCAGCCAGCTCTAATCTCCTTGCATACGTTTTGCTAAGATGTAATACTTGCTCTCTTTCCAGCTGAGAGCCCAGCTGTGGTGATGTTCTGTTGAATATTTACTGTGCTCTGAAGGACGTGATTTTGTGATGTTTTACAGTGCTTCATTTGGTAGAAGTAGTGACCTCAGCAGTCCCTACATTTCAGCCAGTCGCACTACATCTCTAGCTACCTCACCCACTACCATTGGTTCATCTACCTCATTGGGCACCCCGTGGCAACCTGTCTCTTCCTGTCCCACATCTCTCGGTGCGAACACTACTGCATCAGCCCGCCAGTATACCAGGTAACGGCTTACAGCTGAGATAATGCTGCAGAAAATCAGCATTTGGGTTGGAAGTTCTGAATTCTGGAGTGGATTATGGAATGGAAGCGCTGATAAGAAATCTCAGAATGGTTATGTTGGACAGTTTCAGTAGGGCCCGTATGTGACCTTAGCTTCTTCACTCACTGGGGTGGTCGATTGTGCCCTCTTGCTACCCTGTTAGAGACACAGTGTGTTGCTCAGGCTGCTCTTGGGCGTTCAGTGTACAAGCTCTTGGAGTTCATTCCTTCTGCTTATTCACCAGGTACATTTTTTTAATTATTTTTGCTACAAACAGGGATGTGAAGACTATGAATTCCTCCTGCTTATTCTTCCACAAGTTTTTAAAAATTCATTTTAATGTGTGCTGTTCTCTACAAAAACACGAGTCTAGAAAGAGGAGAATGAACTGTCAATGCTCCCTTGAGGTGGCTGGTCTCAGACAGCAACTGAGTTCACTTGCTTTGCTTTCCGTTATGTCTTCTCTATTTCAGAGCCCCTTTCAGGCAACAAACTGATTCTGCTGTAGAGAAAAATACAGAGGGCATCTCTGCTAGCACCCCCCTAGGTGTAATCACAAATCGTGCTATACTCGGCTCTGCTAATGGTATTGCGAATGCCGGTGCTGCCTCAACTACAGGAAAGGACTTCTCAGCTGAGGAAGCCAGGGAGCGCAGAAGGTTAGTGAGCAGAGTGCTGGTGTGTGTCGGTCCTCCTCTGTGATCAGGTCTCACGTGGTGGTGACGGCGGGGGTGTAAGAACTGTTTCTTAGGTGCTACATGGAGTTACAGACTGCTGTCCCTGCTTCATCTTAAGGTTTTGAACTGAGTCATCACTGGCTTGTGGGTTAAATTTAGTTTCATAATTTTCTATTTGTCTTTTCAACGTCTTGGCCTTTTCCTTCAGTAGTCATCTCAGCTACTAATCTCAATCCCTAAGGCCCCTATGTATAGAGGGACAGACTGCCCAGTAGCCCCTTGTAGTAGGTTCTGTAACATGAATCCCATCCTAAAAAGAGCATTGGACTGAGACACATTCAGATAAAATCCATCCCTCTGATTCTGCTCGGTTAAGTTTACATATGCCCCGATGGAGACATCTTGGCTGCACAAGTCCCCTGGATTCCCCCTGCAGTTAGTGGGGGAAACATCCCTGGAGTGTGTAGATGTGCGATACAGGAGGAGATGGACTGCACTTCTGGCAGCATGCATTTCTTTCAGTTGACTCTGAAGGAAGACTTAGCACAGAGGCAGAAGTCTGCTGTGTGCAACCGAGGCTGTTACAGCAGTAGCAGCATTTGGAATTACTCTCAATCTAGCTGCTGGCATCTTTTTCTTATCATACGATTTTATTTTAAGACTGGGGAAATATAAACCTGGGGTAGCTGGTGCTCTTTTCAAAGGAAATTTACCATGTGCATTTAAGTACAGGATATCAAATGATCCGTATTTATTCCTGCAAACAGGTTAACTTTTGCAAAACCTGTCTTTTCTGATGGCATCGATGAAAGTAAATGGTGATAAATAAAATGCAGTGATGAACTGTATATTTCTAACTAGCAACCAGTTCATGGAGTGTTTTCAGTAATTAGATTCTTTCAAACTAAAATAATAGCTTCTTAAAATACAGACCTTCCTGAGCAGAGATAGTACTCTGATATATTTTAAATGGCCTGAAGCCAAAGGATGTGAAAAGCAATAATGGAAATTATCAGCTTGCAAAAGTAAAGATGGTGGAGCTCAGCAGTGCCGTGTAATCTGCAGTCAGCCATGTGACGTTTCCCATGGAGGGACGGCATGCTTGCTGTGGGCTTCTCTTTGCCTCAGCTGCAGCAGATCCAAGAAAGAAGGTGGTCTGTGCTATTTGGAAAATACTCAAACTTTTAATGCTGTTTGGGCTTTTTTTTTTTTTTCTTTTTTGTCCAGAGCTAGCACAGGGAGTGCTTTGAAGGTATTGTGAGCATTCTTGATGAGCCACATTCATCAACTCTGTGTGCAGGGACATAATTTGAAATAGCTATTGCAGAGTATCTTTGTCTGTAAGAACACTTGCGTTTAATATTAGAAGTGCCTCTGTATGCTCCTTGTCGTTTTGCTAGGGGTCAGTTGGCTTGGTGTCATTTGCAATTGAATTGTGATGAGCTGCCAAAAGATACTCCCAGTGCAAAGTGAGATTGTGCAAAAGAGGACAGAGTGAGTATTGTGCTTTCAGTTCACACTTCAGTCCATTTCACAGCAGTATCTCTATTTTGGCAAGCTCAGAATCAAGTTGCAGAAGCTATAGATTTTTTCCCTGGAGAAGTGGGCTCCACAAAACCCACCAGACTTTTGGCACTGTCTGCAGACGGGGAACTTGACTGTGATAGTACATGTAGATGCCCAAAAGAGCATCTATTAATATTACTGCATTGGTGTTTATTGCCGAATCAGTGTCTATAAATAATATAGAAATCTGTTTAAGTCTCCTGCATTTTTATTAGGGAACCGTCTCCTATGAATTATGATAATGTAAAGAGAAACACCAGAAAATTCCTCCCACCTTTAATTGATGCTTTGAAACTACTGAGAGGAAAAAAAAGCACAGCAATGATGCATTGTGCTTGTGGGTAGAGGAAAACTTATTTATGAATGTGCATTCTAACAGCAGGATATACTGACTTGGGAACTGCCTGCACATTTTGAACTAGGAAGCATGGAACTAGAGAAACAGGAGAGGCCACCTAAATGGGAAAAGCTTATTTTGGAAGGAGACCAATTCCAGTAAAAGGAAATAAAAAAGGAAAATGGCACAGTTGTCAAGGAAGCGCTGTATGGATTTCAGTTCCCACCAGCAGCTGTTGCAGAAGCATTTGGTCTGCTTCAGTGTTTCCAAAGCTCCAGCTTTCTCTTAGCAACAAAAACATAAACAAGCTTATCATCTAATATTAGATCACAGGGATGTCTCCTAACTTGTGGCCTTAAATTATCTGCGTGAAGCCAAAAGGTTAAAGCAGAAGAGACTGCTAGGTCTGGGGAGGGATGACTAGCAAAGTACTCTCGAGTGCTGTTTTGCATCCTTTGGTGGCCAACAAGCCTTACCCTGGCTCACCGTAGCGTTTCATCCGCGGTGTTTTACTTGCTGCTTGTTTGCTAGCTAAATTGGTCAGCAAATGCTCCAGTAGCTGGAAAATAGTGTGAATCATGCCTCACACCACTACAAAGGGGAGGAAAGAAAAAACAGAAAAGAAGGCAGCACGGGAGAAATCAGTTTGGAGGAATGCAGTGCAGTCCGTCTACCTGGACGGACCGTAGCAAGTCGCTGCCTGGTGTTAAAGCCATATGTCTTGGATGTTCAGCCAAGCTGCTGCCGTGCGTATTTACATGTGCCCAGCTGCACATTCAGTTTCCCCGAAGTCTGCTGCAGCACTGCGGTGTGCTGATACTGAGAGGCTGGAAACATGCCATCTTCCAGAGTCAATATTTTTGCCAGGCAGTTTCTTTTTCTTTTTCATGGGAATTTTGGAGCCACTGATGAACATTGTTGTTTGGCCATTTTGACGATCTCCTGCCAGCGTCAAATTGCCTCGCATTGCAAATGCGTTTGTCCAGCTGAACTCAAAACGCCACTGGCTCTGCTGAGGGTCAATTACAAGCGTGCGGATGCTGTGTCTACAGTATCTCACGTAGACCCTGTTCTTCCTGGTGCAAAACGAACATCCTTTTCCGCTTGGTGCAAGCAGGTGGTGGGAACTCGGCGGGGGTAGGGGGATCCTCTTGGTTGTAGCCCACTGCTGGATTATCCACCTTCGTCTGGGATGACAGCGGCCTCTAGTGCCACCGAAAGCTCCTTTGCAAAGCTCATCTGCGACCTTGTCCATGCAGTTTCAGTGCAAGGCTCTGCGGTCACCTCTTCTCCTGGGAGGCCGCCTGGAGCTGCGGCCCCTGTGCGCGGAGAGGGGTCTGCAGGGCGTCTTGCCAAGCTGGAACGTGACTTGTGCCGTGAGACATCTGGTGCTGAAAGGAAGGTCTGGGGTGTCTGGGTCTCTCTGAAGCCTTTCATATTATGTGAAAGCTTTGGGTCCCAGAGGAGATGGAAAGGCTACGGTGCAGCCCGCAGCTCGTGGGTAGCCATCGCATGCGGTAAGACAAGCTTTGCCTGAGAACTTCTGAAAGGCAAGTCTGCCATCTCACTTGTGTGACCAGCTTAAAAGGACACTCCTGAATTTGAAATCTGGCCTGGTTTTGTAAGAATTAGGATTTTAATTTGCCCTTCCCCTTTTTCTTTTGTTTTCCCCCAGCCGCTTTGTTCATACAAATGCATTCTGCAATTGCATTTGTTCTTCCTGTTCCTGGGGAAGGTTCCAGCGAGGTGGTAGCACTTGACATCAGGCAAGCTGTTAAAGACAGGAAACACATCTCTCTCTTCCTCATTTTTTAATGTGTTCTGACCAGTTTCTCTGATAAGTCAAGAGTAGGAGTGAGGCAGGGTTGTTTTCTGAGCAGCTTTGGGGCTGACGGCTGTGCTCAGCCTGGCTTCTTGCCCTCTGAAGTTTCCCCTAGAAATTTTTTTCACATAAAGTTCACTGATGTGCGAGGTACACGTGTCTACCACACTTTTCTCTTTTCTGCTTCATTCCCAAGAGGAACTTATTTGTCATTCTTTGTTCCTTCATCCTAAGGATCCAGCTGCTAATTATAGTAGCATATATTAATAATATATTAATAACTGAATCCTCCTCCACCAGTGCTGTTAGATGAACAATTTTTGGCAAGTCCTTTTACCTCGTGATTCTTGTCCTGTCCAAATTCAGAGCATGACTCCTCTAGGGTGAGCATGGATGCCCGATATGTCTGTTAACCCTTATTATCTGACAAAAAAATAAGAAACCCTGATGATCTCTGTAAAAGTTAAGCTATGGGATTTGCATTTGATGGGTATTTAAATGTCCCTTGAGAAAAAGCTGTGAGCATTATCTCACTACCACCTTGGGGTTTTTTCAGTAGTATTTGACTCTGTAATCCTTATCACTGACTGACATAAAGCTGAATGGTCGTAATTCTCCTGGGAAAGGTCCCTGGGGAAGCAGAGCGGTGGGGATACTTGTGCAACGCGCTGCAGCATGGCAAGGGACAGATTCCCGACTGCATTACGCAGTGGACAACAAAAAGTCAAGAGGTCTCTCTCTTGTGAAGAACTGAACAATCATCTGGCACCTGCTGTTGAAAGCACGTATCTGCCGTGCTTCTGCGGTTAATCTCTTTCAGATAAAGTTGTCCTTTTTTTAAAAGGCTGCTGGTGCAGATGACGTGGGAGGGCAGGAATTCTGCTGGCCATCGGATTGTCCATGTTGGGAAGAGGCGAGATTGCTCCTGCTGTATCAGAAATCAGGCTGCATTTTTATTTGGAAAAAGGTCGAGGTGTGGGATGGGGGTCACTGCTGCTGAGCCTTGTTTCCTGTAAAGAAGGCGAGCAGGTGTGCTGCTGCATGCTCAGCTGCCGACTGACTTTATCTAGTGCTCAGGGGAAGGCAGAGTGGGGGGATATTTTGGCATTTGCTTTGGGCGGAGGAGCCCAGGCTGTAGGTTGGCCTGCTAACCCAAAGCAGGAATATATGTGGGATCCTCCAGGAATGGTCAAGGAAACGAAGCAGGGACCACTTGAGCTAACCAATGTAAAAGAACTGCAGCTTGACAACACGGAGCAAGCAGAAGGTAAAACTGCCTTTCCCCGTCCCTGTCTACATACAAAATTTGTGTGCAGTTCCCCTTTGCTTACTAATTGTAACCACTGACACGTTTCACGTATTTAATCCTTGTGTCTAACACCACATTTGTCTGATGGCAAGTTCTGCAGCCAGGGCTCCAGTTCCATCTGGGTACCGCTACCTGGATCAGAGTATGGGCATTTATTAACTTCAACATGTTCAGATACTTTTCTGTGTCCAAAAATGGCCATTAAACTAAAGAATGTACCTGAAATGCTTGTGGAGATACTGTGTGACTGTACAGCTGAGAGCTGATATAGCACAAAATCAGCTGTTGTTACATTCTTTGCTCCACAGCACCGACCCGTGGACGTTACAGGTGGAGAAGCCAAGGAAGCCAGGTAGCCACCCTGGGATTTCTATAGGAAAAGTTTTTGAGCAAACTTAATTAATCTTCTGTCCCCAAGAACAGGGGATACTTGCAGTTGAACCAAAGCCACTGCCACAGGCTCAGAAACTGCAGTCTTAGCTCAGTAGGAAATGGAAATCTTTTATACGTGATTAATATTCGGTGATGTTTTCTGTAATTCAGCTGGGGCTAATTCCTGCTCGCCTTCCTTGAAAGTGCTCGGGCATCTCCGTGGGTGCTTCCACGAGGTGGCGATCGAAGCTGCTTAGATGTACTTGCCAAGTGAGCATTTCTCCTATGGTTTCTCTAGTTCAACAGCTGAACCTTCTTTATTTTATCACCGTCAAGTTTTGATTTTATTGTATTTTTTAGTTGCAAAAGGCAATTTCCCAAATACTCAGATTTTTGCTGAGTGATTTTTTTGTGTTTTTCAGGGATTTCCTGCCCTGTTTCAGACCATGTAAACTAGCTTTTGGGAAAGCTGTAATAGGTCTGCTTGAGGTTGTTTAAAATTGTGTTGGCTCACTTGAATATGAGAGAGAAATACCGATAGAGGCAGGACACTCACATCTTTGCCTTCATTTTGTTCATCAGCTGGTAGGAGATGGAGTTTCATCCCGCTCCATTTCATGCAGCAATATTTTTAATGCAAAGATTCAGTCTCTGAGGACTGCAGACAGTAGAGCGCGTCGTTCCATGACACAGTGACAAACTGCTCAGTGTTGTATATTGACACCTAATGTTCTATGCTGAACAGAAACCAATTTCAAAATACTCCAGCCTGGAAAGCTTTGTATTTGTGATGGTCACAACTAATGCATTCAATAACTAAGGAGCAGTTCGGAAGGGAAAAGGCATTGCTGCCTTGCTTTGTTTTGTGTTTGCAGCACTCTTTGCTTTTCTCTTGCAGAAAAATTTCCTGGATTGTTTTTTTTGTTTTTAAACAAGCACATTTTCCCTTTTTCTGGAAGAACTTTAAGGGCCTGGGTTCACAGCAACAGCAAACCTTCTCCAGATGAGGTAGCCAGTTTAAGGAATGTGATCACTGTGATGTTTATTGCCTTTTCACCTTTTACCATGATGCCGAATGGCATTAATTACTGCAAAGGGGTAACTTTGGTCATTTAGAAGGTTCCAATCCATGTGCTGTCTTCCCCAGCCCCAAACTTTGAATTCTCAGTAGGTACCAATGCTGTATTTTCCTCTTCTGGCAGAGGAAATACAGAACCCCTGGGGCTTAGAGTGAGCAGGGCTGCGTTCCCACCTAGGTCTGCAATTAGAGCAGTACTCACTTCTTTGTCTTGCAGTAGTCCAGCCTGCAGAGGAGGTGTGTTGAGCTTGCTGCCGTAGGAGTATAGCACAAAAGGAGCAGCTCTGCTTTCTGAAGGGCATACAGGGAGATGAACATGGGCAGATGGGAGAGCGCACACAAAATCATCGAGAACTGTATGATGGGAGGTATTCTTTGAGCGTCAGCTGCCATACGTGTAACCTCAACCCATTGTAAACATCACATCAAAGTGTGAGTTTTGAGGAGGGATAAAGGGTACTTGTTTTGATTAACAAGTGACAAAGATCACAAGCCTCTTAATCTCTCGGATCAGCACCTGAACATGTTGAGCAGAGCAAAGCTGTTGCAAATAAAGAATTTCGTCTTCTGCTTGTTAACCTGCTAATCATACTGTAAATAGATGATTGAAATTCAGGCAGTTAAACTTTCATGAGTTGAGGATTCACAGTCCAGATTGAAACACAATGACAGCTCACAACAGCCAGGACTAAACTGAGAGAGAAAAGCAAAGGCCTGAAAATGGTGAATACTCAGCTGAGCCTGTATGAGCCAGCTGTGAAACGCTTTAAGAGCATGATCCTGTTATCCCTCTGTCCTCAGCTTATTTAATAACTCGGCATTGTCTGGCTGTCTCTCCCCTCTATTCCCAGCTCCAGCGCTTGCAGAGTCTGACACATTATCCTTCTCTCCTGCCTGTTGAAAGGTCTTCTCAAATTGTAGTCAGCCAACTTCTCGTGGCAGTTTCTCTGATGAGTATTTTCAGTTGCAGTGGGCTGATGCACAGAACATGTTAGCACAGGGATAAATACAGTGAAGAGCTGAAACCTGTTGCTTGCCTGGATGAGAGAGCAGGAAAGTTTCTTTTTCTGAGTGTTTCCATGTAATTGTCAAAGATTGACCTGCTGCTGGGTACATACTCTATTATCTAACTTAAGGATTTGTATTTTGGGAACTGCTGTCAGCATTGTTGCCTGCAAAACTTGCACTTGCTTCTCTTCCCTCCCCCAGCTTATAGATAGTTTTTTTTTTTTTAGCTAATGGCAAATTTTCAGTTTATAGGAGTGCATTGCTGGGATGCTGTACTTTTCCAATTGTTTTGAGGGGAACAGTATCAGTACTTGAGGCTTTTGCTGGGCATGTTTTTTTTCTATCTTCCCTTTTTTCTCTGTGTGTGTATGTGTGTGTGTATATATATAAAAAAACATACATATATGTATGTGAGATGGAGATATATGTATGATAAAGATATTTGTAAATACTGCAGTGTTTTGAATAGTGATATTGTACTCTTAAGAACAGCTACTTCAGACATTTTAGATATCTGTATGACTTTCCATATGCTGAACGCCTTCTTGTGTGCAGGAAGCCAAACCTGTGCCTGGCTCCCCTTACCCATATTTTCCAGATCTGGAACAACTAAAAGTCTGTCCCGGCTTCCAAGAAAACTGTCACTATAGTTTCTAATCTAGGGAGTGTAGTTCAGAGTCACTCCTGAACTAGAAAGAGAATTTAGGCTGAGATGAGAGGAGTCGAAGAAGGCCAGCGGAGCGGCTCCTGCCCCCACAGCAAGCTTTCCTCTAGAAGAGCCGCATCAAATATAGCATATCCCTGATGGGGATAGGGGGACTCCATCATGGCCCACGGCAGCTTATGGGAGGCTGTATCTCAATTTTTGGTGTGCTGACAGCAAGACAAAATGCCTTGAATCCATTTTGACAAGAGGGCAGCTGTAGCATTTAATGAACGTTCAGCTTCCAAATTTGTTGCCAAGTTTTGACGCATGTAGGTGTCTTTTAGGCGAATGCTTCTCCAGTGCTGGGTCACTGAAGTGTGAAAATGTAAAACTTGAAGTTTTACATAGTCTTGGTGTTCCCTCTGGGACTGGGTGATGTTGTTCTGCCGAAGGTCTCTGCATGGTGGTAGATGGTGTTTGCGACAAATGCTTCAGTCTCAGAGTGCTTGAAAGAGTTCAGGAAGGCAGGAAAGGAGACCGGTGTTATAAAAAGGTTCAGAAGCTTCTGTGTTTCTTGGAGAAACTTGTCTGTTCTTGTTACCTGTGCACCATTTAACAGGGGATTGTAATTTCTTTTTCTGCATCATTCACCCTTTACTTGGGAGGGGGGTTTCTCCTCAATATGTTTTGGTTTGGTTTTTTTTTTTTCTTCCCCTCTGGCAAAAGTTCTCAAACATACAGATTTGCTCTTGTATTCTTGGTTTACTAGCATGTATATCCAGGCTTACTATTGCTCTGTTTTGAATCTCCCCTTCTGTTAGTATTTTATTGCAGCTCCTTTTGCCTTGAGATGGTGATGAATAGTTGGGATCCATCTTTGTGTTGCACTGTCCTGATTAAAAGAGTTAACAGAGAAAATAGGTGTTTTCTTGAAAAATAGGAGGAATTAAATGGGAGCCAGATTCACCATTCACTTCCCAGCTTTTTTCTAGCTAATGCACGAATCAAAAGCTTGTGGGTCTCTTGTGGCAGCAGGACACACTTGTCTCTGTCTCTGGGAACTATAAACTTCTGCAGTGTTTTTGCTGACTCTCACGTACGCATCTCTAACAATTTATGTTCTGCTGCTTGTACTTGCAACCAAAACTCTGGGAAAAAATCTGTTCTGCTTTATGCGTGCCTTGAACTTGGCACGGTGGCTCTCTTATTTCATGTATTTCTCAGAGAAAGCTTACTGCAAGAAAATACAACACATAGGACCATTTCTTTGACGATCTGCTTGGATCATCTGATGTTTGCTTGAATTAATAGGATGACATAGATACTGCACTTTAGCAAGCAATGTGTTTCTTGAAAACGTAGTTAAAAACTGTGGATTCTTTACGGACCGCCTTGTACCCCATTTGCTATCTGTCCCCTGCAGCTTGCTGTGATCTGCAATTTTTCTGCTTTGAAGAGCGGTGTACTGCTCTCCCTCTGTCATCCAATTCAGCCTTGCTTTGTGGCTGCATCAGACTTGCCATCTCCTTGCAGTGAATTTGTTCTCTCTTTCTCTCTTCCATCCCATTTAGCACACTCAAGTCCCTTAAAATTCATCTTGTAAGCAAAGTGAAGCATCACCTAAAATTGTAAAAATCAGTCTTTACCCTCCCTCCTCCCCCTAAAGAAAGAAACAAAACACGAGAAAACCCCAAGCAGAGGAAAAATGTGATTGCATTGCCAGCAGGTATGGTGTCTGCTGTTTGCATTTAAAATGTTTACAGCACGACCACCTTTCATCACCAGGAAGAGGCTGTAGCTGCTTACTTGGAGAAACCAGCTATGTCACTGTGCAGTGGCTCTGCTGACTTGTTTCAGAAAATTCAGTTATCTCATGCTTGTAAAATGGCTTTGGGTGAGCTCCAAGAAGCGGGGAAATGTGTAAATGGAAAGAAACCAAAAGTTAGCAATCGATAAAGGCTGCAGCCCAAACTGAGCCACTCTGACTTGCAAATGTGCTTGGCTGAAGATTAAGTCGCTGTTACAGGTTGGACACCCAAAATTGCTAATGATGTTTTAACATATTCCTATTTTTATATAAAATTCCAGGAGAGCAGGGGGAAAAAGTCTGGGAGGATGAGGGGGTAAGAGACACAAAACGTTTTTTCTCTTGCTGTATCCGTACACTCCTGTATGCAACGCTGTAGCTAAACACTGAAACAAGGGAAATCCTGCAGCCTTGCTGTGCTCCTGCAAACCTGTCTCTTCTGACCCTGCCGCAAAGCCCTCCCCGTGGCTCGGCAGCAGCATGCCCAGCCTCTCGTTTAGCAGCTGATGCTGACCTGCTCTCCGCGGATTTGCCTAACCTTTTTTTGAAACTATTTCAAAAACCTGTTTTGTCCTCTCTCGCATCCTGTGGCAGGGAGTTCAGTATTATTTTCTGTTGTGTGCAAAAGTACTTCAGCTGCTGTAAGCGTGACCCCCTGTTGCTCACATATACCAGGAGCGTTCCTGAACAAGCGCAGAGTGGCCCACTGCATACGTGCTGTCGTATGAGCTGAATTCCTCCTCAGGCAAAGGCAGGTCTCATCTTTTCTCCTCTTAGTCCTGTCATATGTATGTAGCTCCTACACGCCTGTGTCCTTGTTGCAGAGTACGAGACGTAAATTCCACTGACTCAAAGCTGTTGCAGTAAACTGCCCACCTTACTTAGCTGCAAATTTACTTGGTTTATATGTTTCAGGAACTTTTGGTTTTTTACTACTGCTCAGAACTGAATTTGCAGTATATTTTGCAAATGCGTTCTTCCTGTAGGTGACTTATTACTTCTGGATGCTGTGCAAATAGCAGCTATTCTACTTGTGTCAAAAGCTGCAGAAAACGCTTATTGTTTTCTTAATGTGCCATTACCTGGGTAGCACATATGCACTGCATAAAGGAGTCCGGAAGAGAACTACTTGTCTGCAAAATTAGGAGTTGCACAGCTTTCACTCATCAAACAGCAGCTTTTTTTGTTCATGAAACAGCGATTTCTTGGGAGGCAATCATCCCTCTGAATTTTAGGCGCTTCCCGTGTTGGCATATCCATCACAGCTAGAGTGTCTGTCTGGATAATCAGTGGAAAGAAATGAGCTCCTCTGCAATGCATTCACATGATCTGTGCTGGAGGCTCTTTCTGAAGGTGATAAATTGCAGCCTGGAAGTGCAGTTCAGTGAGCCTGGCCAGCTCGGATGTAGACATCTCCATCGTAGCTGGCTCCCAGCGCATGATTCATCTCCTCCAGAAGTCTGCTGTGCAGGCACCTCCAGCATGGGCCATCGATCCTTTGTACTCTCCTTGTACTCTTTGGAGATCAGGGGAGTTTGGGGCATGATTTATTGGGTCGAGTACTTATACCAGTTTTAGGTGAGAAGACTCTCGTGTGCCCCACCAGCACTTGAAGAAGATGTACCTCCGAATAGTCCAAGGAACCCCCTGTGAAGTGGTGGGTCTCTGGTGAGTGCTGGAGGTCAGGCCAGATTTGGCTGCACAGCTAAATCGGTGCTGAACACAAGATCACGAAGGTGGATAAAAGCCATCATGGTAGATGATTTTAGTGATCCAGATTTCCTCATTCTCTGAGGTTTTGTTACAGTGCAGCAAAGTTAGTAATCTTTCTAATAAATGTCTTAACTTACTGGATCAGATACAAAATCTGTTCAGCCCATTACCTTTTCCGTGAAAGTGGTCTGTAGTGGAGAACCAGGAAAAGAGTCCAAGGACAAAGTAAGTGTATTCTTTAATAGATCTTTATCCCTCACTTGGCTAATTATTCTTCAAACATATCTAGATCTTTGATACTCTGTTAACCTGTGGCAGTGATAGACCTACAAAAGAACATTTCAGGCATACTCATGCTTGTGCAGTGAGACAGCGTTAATAATCATTCCCTATTAACCAGGCTGAAGAGTCCAATCTAATTAATCTTTCCTAAGATGGAAGCCACTCCACCACTATGGAAATCAGACTTACGGCTGTGCGATCCCCGACTCTGCGGGACTGCTGCTGGATTCCTGTCCAGTTCCTCCACAGTGAATGCCAGGGCGGAGAGTTCAGTTTATATTTTTTCATGTGAATAATTCTTTTGAAATCTCCGAGGTTTAATGAAATCTAGTGGTGACCAGCTCTGTATTTTAACTGTGTGGGTTTCAGTATTAAGGAACTCGGTTTACTCTGGTGTGTGAAGGTTGTCTCTTTAATTCCATAGCTTTTTTCCAAGGTGTTTTGTCTTTATAAGATGCCTGCAGTTCAGCCGGTTTCTAGCATGATGGGATTCATATTGATGAAGACAGCAGACTGGAGCAATGTGATCATGAATATAATGACAGGAAGGAGGGTCTGAGGAATGTGCCAGTGCAGGATTTCTGTTCCTGAGATCTTTATCTGAATGAGAGGTGGTTTGTGGTGGTTTGTTTTTTGTTTTGTTTTTTTTTTTTTCTTCTAATGATGCAATGATATGGAACGGAGCAAATAATATACTAAATAGCTGCACCTTTTTTAACAGAATGCATCCAACACTAAAGAGTTTATTTAGAGACTCTAGGAGGAATGTAATGCGAGCATTCATGTATCATATGCTCATAGGAAAGTTGTCCCAAAGCAGAAGTTGGTAGTCTTGGTAGATGGAGCTAAAATGATTTTTGTCCGTATGAAAGAGAATAATGAAAGAGCATCTGTTTTTATTTTAACCTCTTCTGCCCTTTATTTTTTTCAGGTCATATCTGACTCCAGTGCGAGATGAGGAAGCAGAATCACTGAGGAAGGCACGATCCAGGCAGGCCCGGCAGACTCGCAGGTCTACACAGGTAAAGAATGGAAGTACTCACGTTCGTGTGTAGGATGAAGAGAGCTGATAAATAGAGAGGCAGGATTTTCCTTTGCTCTTATGTTATTACTTAGGACGAGGGACTTGTCTACCCTCACACTGTGTTGGAGACGTTCTGGCAAAAGTTCCTGCAAGCAGTTACTAGAAAATACTCCCCCAAGCATACACGAGTTAGATTTCTGCAGTATACCTGCCTTTTAGTTTGTAGCTTGATCATGTATATTTGGGTTGCTTTGAGTAAGTGATTGTGTTGGTACACCGAGAAATACGTTAAAGGCAACAGAATTCTTTTCTTTCTGTTAGCATAGAGATGAAACATTAGCCTGGCCTGATATAAGCCTGCTGGGTATTTTGAACTGACCTGGAAGACTTGAAATCCAATCGCATGAATTTTTAAAAATTCTCTTTTTTACTTTCTCTGCAGGGTGTGACACTGACAGACCTTCAGGAGGCAGAACGAACCTTCAGCCGGTCTCGGGCAGAGCGGCAAGCTCAGGAACAGCAAAGCGAGAAAGCTGAGAGCACTGAGCCTTCTGAGGACAGCAGTGAGAGGCAGGAGACCCGGTCACGGTGGAGCCGAAATACAGATGAGGAGGTGATCCTCCTGGCCTCAGTTCTCATTCTTTCAGAGTTAATGAAACCATTCAGGATAGCTGAGATCAGGAGAAATTCTTTTGGGGATGTCTGTTTATTTTAAGGGGGGCCAGACTTGCTGGAAAGAAGTAATACTGAGGAGTAGTACCTCACCTCAGCGATCTGCATGAGGGATGTGGATATATAGGTGTTAGAGGTTAGCTGTTCCTTTGCTCTCTGCTGGGAATTTCACTTTTCTGTCTCTTGCCAGAAAATAAAACGGTGTAAATCACAGAAAGTGGAATGAGAAGGCTAATGATAGAAATGTGGCCTGGATCCATCCTTGCTGTGCAGGCTGGACTGAGGCTTTGTGTTCACATTTTTCCACAGATGTTCTGTGTGTCATGGAAAGCTAGAGAAATCAGTTTTCTCTCTCTCACATAATTTCTGTGGTTTTTACTCTAAATCATTTCTTTCTATTAGATAACTTGTTTGTCCTGCCATTGGCTGTGGGGACAAAGAGGTTGATCCCAGACTTCCCAGCAATGGGAGGGTGCTCTCCCACTGTAGCTGTACAGTGCTTTTAACATTCATCTCTGTCTGATGGAATGAACCTGATCTGGTGGATGGAGGTGATCACTTCCAGCTGCAGTGAAGAAAACAGTACACTCTAAAAGATTACCTGGTTCCCTGAAATCCCACATCTGCTAGTCCCTCTTCATTCTACTAACTTTTTGTCATGGTTCTTTGTTTATAGACTGTCTATCGGCGATTAAGGTGCCCAGTACAACCAGACAAACCTACGACACCTGTATCTCCTTCGACGTCAGCACCTCTCCTTTATACAAGTTCATATCTGACTCGAACAAATAAGTATCTAGGTCTTGACTCTGTGAATCCAGCTGACTTCAGAGGTGCAGCCACAGAGATGGAGAAAAATGGTATGTAGCCAGGAGAATGAAAAACAGTCAAAGCTCAGGGATTTTCCTGAGTTTTAGAACTTTCAATGTGTACAGACAGAATAAGTTTACTTGTTATTCTGAGGGGAGTCGTATGGGGAGCTGCCACCTCACAGAAATGTTTTTTGTTTAAATGGAAATCCTAATGTAGGATATAGCCTGTTGCTTGTAATAGAGAGGGATAAAATGATGTTTTCCATTTTGGGTAAGTGAATGAGATAGTAATCCATGGAGCATTTAGATCTTAGACCTGGGGGGAGTGATTCCCCTAGTACAGTTTGTCCTCAGAACAGGAGTCAGTCAGGATGATGTGGGGAGACGTGACAGCTAGGGTAACATCTCTGAGCTCTGATAAAGGAAGGAGTGTGAGTAATCAGATGTAGTAGGGCACTGAGATTCCATTTCATTTGGTTTAATAACTCCTTTGTAATATAACAACAGCCAAGATGACCTTGATCAGCTTGAAAAGAACCCCAGTACCTTAGCAAAAGCACAGATGTAAATCACTGAAACCAAAGCAGTCTTTCTTTGCTTGGTCAGAGTGTGAAGATCAGGATTTAGATGACAGATCTCCAAACAAACAGTCAATCCGAGAGAGACGGCGGCCAAAAGAGAGGCGAAGAGGCACCGGCATTATTTTCTCGACAAAAGATGTAAGTTTGAGTTCCTTAGAGAAGAGAAACTTATTCTGTAATATTCAGGGTGAATTTCCTTCCAATTCCAAGCTTCAGATTTTTTTCCAAGCCAGTTGATTTCCCGTTAGTCCTTCCCTCTCCAACTCTCTTTCAAACTGGCACTTCCAAAGGAATCGCATCCCTGTTTGGCCCATGTAAAACCCAAGCAGCAGGCTCTGGGAAGCCTGTTCTTGAGCCATAAATCAGTGCCATCCTTGCAGAATTGTGAAAGAGCCCACATGGGAGAAGAGAGATTAGAAGTCTGGTTTTTTTGGAAGAAGGAGGTCACAAGCCACTGGAAGTATTTTCAGGTTCCTCTGAGCCCAAATTTGGCTACGCTTTAGGCCCCCTAAAATGAAGACAATGAGGAATAAAACCTGTGTCTGGATCCCTTGCCCAGCACCAGAGAACACAGACAGTATAAATGCAGAAGAGCTGTCTCTGTTGTGGTCATTTCTTAGTCCTGGTTTCAAAAGGATTTCTTCAGTCTGAGGGAAGAAATCCAGCCCTCCAAACCTTGGTTAGAGACTCAGGAGGGAAATAGATCACCTTTTGCAGGAGAGAGTAAGTATTATGAAATCATGGCTAAGTTTGCAGCAGTTCTAGTCCAGCTATGGACATAAAGCAATCCTCACATCTCAGGCGTAGAGGCTATCCGCACAATGCAATGAAAACAACACCAGTCGTCTTCCCTGTGGCAACAGTAGATACATTGAATATTTGGAGTTACAGACAAGTTGAATGGCCCTGCTGGAAACCTCAGAATTTCTATTGAACGACTTGCCGCAGACACCCCCTTTTTATTAATTTGTAATGATTCTTACATTTTTTTCACTTGCATGCGAAATGTGGTTATTTTTTTCTTATTGTTTTTATAGTTAAAACTTTACAGCTTGCCCAGTTGTCTACTGGATCATTGTAGCAATATTGCTAGCTTCAGAGCAGAAGGCAAATTGCTTCTCAGAGTTTTAGTTCATTTCCCCATTGTCTGTATATGAAACTACAGCTACAACTTCTGGAGTACCTTGAGTTCAATATGGAGTCAGATGTGATGCCATGGTGGTTTACCATTGCTCCGTGAAATCCTGGAGCTGTTAACAAGTGGCAGTGGGTTGCAGAGAGGCTGCGTGAGTGCAAGCGATCTAGGATAACTAGTCTTTCCTCCTGGAGTCTAATTGAAGTGGAGGATATTCTTTGAAAGTCAGTATTATGTCAACATTTCAGATACAATCTTCCCAAGTGTCATGTTTGTTCCCTAAGTATATTAAGGAGTGTTACTCCTTCTCCTACTGACTCTTCAGGAGTGTTCAAACTGCAGTAGCCGTCTCAAGAGAGTAATTCTGTCCCCAGTACCAAGATCTGCTAAATGGCCATTAGGTTACCAAACCTGATCTGATAATCAGCCAAAAGCATCTGGACAGGCATTTCTTTCAACAGAAGTGTTCTTAGCTTTAACATCAAATCATAAGCAATAGATTAACTTCCTGTGATAAAATGTTGTTGTCTCCAAGGCTGCCTAATTATATTGTTTGCTTTTCATCCTAGGATGATGATGAAGTTGATGGAAATGAGGAAGTGAAGGAAACTCGGGTAAGTGAAAACATATGTCTAAATAGTTGCAGTTTCACTCTTGAGTGTTGGTGGCAAGAAGTCTTCTATGGCTTTACTGTTGTTTATACGAGAGGTTCAGGCTCTGTTCAGGAGCTGAGTGTGAACTGGGAGGTAGTTCTGAGTAGCAAACGGCTTACTGATTTCGCGTCTGAAAGATAAAGAATATCTACAGACGGGCCTAAATTCAAAATTTGGCTCTTCAAGAGCTGCATAGGCAGTTCTCAAACCTGGAGGGAGTGCAGCAGAAGCAGGGGTGAGTGCCTTACTGAGAGCGCTGTCAGAAGCTGCGATGGCTGGGGAACGTGGCTGTCAGGTGTCCCAAGGAAGGTGCATGACCTTGTATTTCAGAATCACCCTGACACTGTTATTTTGGACAGTATGTTTTGTATTTCTAAAATCTGCCCTCTTGTCTCCTCATGGATTTGTTTTCTTGCAGGAAATTGTCTTGGCAAGCAACACATCAGAGATTGTTCATTGTTCTCCTGTTCTTGCAATAGTCTCATCCTTCGAGACCCTTTCTTTCCTTTTATAATAATTATTGAGTCCTTCCAAATTGCCTTGGTTTCTTTTGGTTTTGTCTTTGTCTAAAACACTTTTGAGCCTGACAACGTGACTTACTCTGACAATGTTAAAGCTAAATACATTTCCAAACTATTAAAGCAAGACCTGGGAAAAATAGCAAATTTAAGGTTGCATAGGGGTCAGCCTGCTTGTGAGACGTTTAACCTTTGCCAGAAAATGTTGAGCTTGTGGTAGCCTTTCCACATACTTTGCAATTTCAGTAGGGTGATTGAAGCATCATTTTGTTGAAATTAACTCGTTCTTTGCTGAAAATTTTCAGTAGCGCTCTTCAGAGTATATTTTTGTTTTTCTTTTTGCAATAATCAGCCAAAACAGGGCAAAGTCATGGTGTGTCTTGTGGGGAGCAGAGACTCACGGGATGCTGTGATGGCTCTTAGCATGTGCTTTTTTTCAGCGCCAGCCTTTGCTTTCCCAGTGCTTACTTTGCAACGTGAAATGTGGGATGTTCCTTCCCACGGAAGCACCACCTGCTTCGCGTAGCCCAGCTCTTCCCACAGGAGTTTCTGTTCCGAGCAGTACACAACTTCGTTAAATCTTCCGCTTAAGCCTGCATGAAAGGTTCAGCCATTTATTGTCCTTAAAATTGTTTTGACATTTCTGCCATCTCACAGTAAGACTGAAGGAAGGGGTATTTTGTAATGTGTAAAAGGTCATAGTAATAGGGACACCACCTTGTTTCCAGCAGTCATGTTTTGGACTTGCTGGGAATGTCTTGTTCTTCTGGGAAGTTGTCCCAGATTAGCTAAATTAAGACCAAAGAGTATCGGAGGCTGCAGGTTTGGAAGCTTCCTAGAGTCTGGGTCTAAAATTGCTGAAAACTCTACTCAGCACAGTCCTCACCACTCTTGTAAATGGGTAAACTGCACTTTGTAAGAACCCCACTATGTGTTCCTGCCCAAAAATTCAGGGTCACCTGGTCTCTTACAATTAATGATGCTGGTTTTCCCCAAATGAATAGCAAGGAATCCTTTTGTCTTACGCTTCCCACGATTTTCTTGTGGGTTCCCATCTAATAGCAGAGCAACTTCCCTTCAGTTTCCTCAGCCCCTTTACACACATACTTTTTGGCAGCAGTCCCCGTTTTTCTTATGCACCTCACATACATTAGACACTGGTTTAGACTCTCCTTCCACTCTGCTGGTGCGGTTTTTCCAGTTCTCCCAGTCCTCTTGTTTTTATCCAGTTTCCAGTTCATTTTCTTTACTGCATGTCTCGAGCATCATGTCACTTGGTCAGTCTTCCCTGGTTTATTTTACATCCACATCAGAGAGATTTCTGTCCTGCTTGCTGGCCGTCATTTTGGCAAGAATCATGGAGCAGCTCTTTGCCTTCAGTCCTAGTACCAAGCAGGAAGTACAATTAATAATCATTAATTTATCAGTAATAATAATAATAATTCTAGAATGGCAGGTGCCACCATCAGAGTTGCGAACTTGAACACACTGAAGTGTCCCATTTTAGTTGCAGACCCCCAAAGACTCTCCTGATTTTCAGTGAGCAGTTATTTTTTCCCTCCAGTGTTTGTATCTTGGCTGATAATAGGAAGATTTTCATGGGAGCCAAAAAAGGCCCTGCTTGAATTCCCTTCTCCAGCCTGCAATGCTGGAGTTTAGCAAAGGAAAGGTAGATGTGATTTTTGAAAAAGGAGCAAATACATGTTGTTCTAATTCTCAGAAGTGGATGAATTATTTTGGCTGAAACTTATGAGCACCAGCGTGGGAAACCAGCCCAGATGCTGTGGCTCAGTTTTAGGCAACTGCGAGCAGTCTCCTAATAGGATGTGTCAGGCAACCTTCATGTGTTTTGCTACCAACCCTGCCTTTCTGCTTGCGATGCGGACTGCTTGGATGCATTGTGGAAAGTTGGAAGAGCAGACAAAGTTTTATTGTGGAATAAATGTTCAAGGTCACAAGGACTTCAGCTGGAAAAAGCCTCTGGGGAAGCAGCTTTAGGAGAGTTTTTTGCGTGGTTCCACTGTGAAGGAGACGTAAAGGAAAGAGCCTTTGTTCGATCTGGGGAGACCTGAGCTCCTATCAGAGGTGGGGAAAAAAGTTTGGCCACAGTGTAGTCTCCACTTCTCAGAAAGTAAAAAATTGCAAGATCACGTTAGTACCAGGCTGAGCAGTGTGGGTAGGCTGGCATTAGGAAGCTTTTCCTGCTTCCACTCAGTGGAAGTGAAATATCAGCGAGAATTCAGTTGTGGTGGGGCCAGTGAGTGTGAATGCAATACAGTCAGTGCAGATATAAATCAGCGGCTCTAGTTCGGGATGCAGCATTTGAAGGATAATGATGATGCAGGTCTGATGTTACGTTTTGGAGAGGGTTTTCCTTGTCACCGGCTCTTCTGGCTTTGACTTATACCTGACTTCTGCCATTGCTATTACACAGCAGGAGAAATTGGAAAAAAATTTGGAAAAAAAAGTGTACTTTAAATGACACACCATACATAACAGAAATAGAAAAATGCGTGTAATCATTTAAAGAATTTTATCTCCTTGGATTTCTCTTCAGTGGCATTGCAAATGTGCCTCACCCATTTGTTAGATAGTTTGTCAAAGCAAAGCTTTAAATACAGGGGAATGCACTGAGTGTCATGTTGGTAAAGTAACCATTTCTAGGCAGTAAAAGTGTCAAAGAAAACATCTGTCTCATGAACTTTCTCTAGGACAGTCTCTATAGCACAGTATAAAACCCAGACACATTAATGGAATTAACTTTTATGCAGGAATAACATTGAAACATATGATTATGGATTACGATCACACAAAGTGTATTAAATGGGCTCCGTTCTTGTCTCCCTGTACTTTGATTTACAAAACATGAGTAGTTTACATTCTGCAGAACACCATTGAAGCCCACTGTTTTGTAAATATTGTGTTCTGCCTAATTGTACTATTAACATGAAATCACCAGATGCAACTGGATACTAATAAAAACTAAATATCTATCTTAGAAGGACTGAATTTCTGAGCTTGATTCCATGAATTCTAAGGGGAGACCAGTGAACTGGAAAATCCCTTATGCAAACTAAATGTCTGAATGTTATAGCTGTTTCAGAGTTATGCCTTGGGAGTCCTGATTTTGGTATGTTCTATTTCTCACCTGTATTTTTGCTTTTAGTGGCATTTTGTCTTCCACAGAGACTTCCAATTTAGCTTTTGTAATTGTGCTGTTTACCTTGTTTATCAAATCCATCTTTTAAAAAAACCTAAAAGATCAGAAATAGCTTTACCTAGTGTTTTGTGACTTGCCTATCATAGCCAGACCACATGTATTGGGAGCCCTAGGAGTCCCAGCAACTCCCTCAGATCCCACTATTTTATTGCCCTCTTTCCTGATGCGGCGCAGTGAAGCGTGGCACTGTGCAGGCTCTAGGCATGCCCAAGGACTGTCTTTTTAAGCTAAGGAAGGCTCAGAGTCCTCCACTTTCTGGACTCACATTGCCTAATATGGTAAGGTATGTCTTCACGGGCTGCGCCGTTTTGCTGAGACACAAAGGAAAGTTCACTAGTAGAAGAGAACAAAATAGGTGAACTTCTCGCTAGCTGCTAAAAAAGTAAAATCTTTTAATCTAGATAGTGCTATATGGTACTGTTCATCCTATGCCTTATGGCTACTAGCCCAGGGTCCTTTCTGGGGACTAAGGATACAAGTATTTTTCCCTGGTTTTTACCCTTGAATATTTACTTCTAGCATAGATGCAGTGTGACGTGGGAGGGAAGCCATCTGGCCCATGTCCAAGGTAATGTAGGTGGTACTGTCTGTCACTTGTATGACTATAGTTAAATTATAAAGCATTTAATTCTGTGTAAACGTAAGGCTGTGAGAGATTTGCTCTGTTTAGTCCTGTTGGTAAACAAAATGCTATAATGGGTTATGTATTCTGCAAGGAAAGGAGATCTTTCATATGTGTATAACTAGCAATATAAAATAGCAGAAAATTGCTGCTGGAGCATGAGCTAACGTTTTGCCACAGAGCTTTAAATATGGTGAAGAACAGTTTTACTGTGTTTGGAGTGCCCTGGGTTCTTTGGGAGGTGGAGGGGGAAGACACTATAGAAATTTAAATTCATTCTGCAAATACTTCTACAAAAAATTTTCACATCTGCCCAGATGATTTGCTTCATGAGTTCTCCAGCCTAATATGCTTGTGCTGGTTTTTCTTAACCTTAATGTTTTGAGAAGGGCATCAGACTTGCTGTCTACTATCCTTGTTGATACAGCATTTAAATCATCAGCATGGCTGCTCGGTTCCTATTTACAGCACTGGGAAAACATATTGTTTGTGCTTAAAGCCAGGCAATCCAAGTCTGCTATGCAGACTACAGGGTTACAGCTAAATGCGTTCAGGTTAATTCCTCTAATTCACCAAGTTGCTGAATTAGGAAGGTGTAATGTGAAGCAGTGTCCATGATGGAGATGTAGATGAGTAACACAAAACCAGCTAAAATCCGATCTGCGAGTCCCAGGAAGATGAAGCAAAATAGCGAGTCCTCCAGGAATGATTTACAAGGTCATAGACTCATAATTATTTAAGGTAACTTTATGCTATAACTTCTTGTTTAGTAAATTACTCTCGGAATTTTGGTGTAGTCTGAGGTGACTAATCTTTCTCAGTTGTCAGCAAGTAATTTCTCTTGAGGCAATGGAGCCGAGGTTAGCAATGCATCGGATACCCACCAGATACCTTGGCTTTTGCTGGCATTGCTGGGAGGCCTCTGCAGTCAGTTCAAATTATCCCATTTCACCCCAGGGTCCTCTCCCTTTGCCTACATGGCAGCTATCTCACACATGTCCCAGGATCCTTTTGCTTTCTTCCCAGAAGGAACTGGGAGCAGTGTGATGAGTAGGGTGGCAGCAGGATCAGTGCCGTGCATATGCATCTCTCCACCTGCAGTGCAGTGTGGATGAAGCGTGGCCACTCCAAAAGACAAGACTGGTCAAGTTCGGTGTGGCTGCTAGCCTAGACCTGTTGGCCTGAGAAATAGCACTGCTCCCTGGAACATATCCCAAAGACAGAATGAACCTAACTATTGTTTTATGTCTAATTGTGTTTGTAATTTTTTACTTTTTAAAGGTTAACAGCATATGTTTGTGCTTGTACATGTAACAGAATCATGTTAATTTTTGTTTGAAACTGTCAAACTCTATCTCATCATGACATGCTCAAAATTATGGAAAGGAAAAATATCTCTAACTGCTTAACTACTTATAGCAGGTTCTCTGCCCCTCTGGGAGCTGATGATCATACTTCGTTGTCAGCCATCCAGCAGGCTGCGGGGAGGGTGTCTCTCCTGATGTAGCTCAAGACATCCTGCAAAAAATCTGCTCTGCTGGGTTAAAATTCCTGCATACAGCAGTACATGTCTGGGTAGCCCTTAATAGCCGTGTCGTGTTGACACGGCTGTCTGCCTTAGAGAACAGGAGAATTGTACATGGGCAATAGGAGATGGCTTTAGCAGATGCAACTCAAATCTGTTGTACTTGATGCTTCCTTTCTAGCCCTTCTCACCCGTCTGCTGGTGAATGCTTCTTTGTGGCGCGGTGGCAAAGCCCCTGTGAAGCCGATAGTCCTTGTTGCCCAGACGTACCGTGCAGAATGGTGCAGTGCCACGTTTAGGTAGTAAATGACTTATCTCCCAGATATGTCCAGAAGGGGCGAGAAGCAGAAGCTGTATTGCCAGATGGTTAACAAGGAATTGAAGAGTAATCTAAATTTGTTTGGAAAACTGCAGTCAAATTCCCTGGCAATAAAATATCCCTTGGAAACTACCACTGTAGGAAAAATCGTGCATTCTGGTGATTCAAGTGTGGTAATGCTGTTTGTCCCCCTTGTCTTTAAAAGGTCACTTTTTGTTCTAAGTTTATATCCTCCCACATGCTTCTCTTCAGAAAGAGCCTCATATTTGGAAAGTCATTGTTAGTTTTTTGCTTTTGGACATGGAGTTCCCCTGCTAGAAGTAACATTATTTGGCAGAAGCTACTTCATGATTTGGTTGGTCAAGATGCAGAATCCTTAAGCTGCAAAAGTCCTTCCTGGCAGGAATTTCCCACCAGCTTTGGCACCTTTTCGTTACTCATTATAGCAGGTACCTAGCATGTAGCTAATGCTGGGCCCTGTTGTGGGTTGTGTTTTTTATACATGTATACAGGCTTTTTTTCATTGCTCCTAGATTTCATCCTTGGGAGTGGTCATAACCTTCTGCACCACAATCTGCTGTTGTTGAAAGAAGGCCAGAAATAGGCTTGAAACATAGATAGCAATGTGTTGAAGTTATACATCTGTTTGGCCAGTGACACTAGGATATTGCTTTGTGTCAGCCGGTTGCTTCCACAGACGAGCTAACAGAAAGGTTTTATAGCCGTGGAGTGGCTGGGGCGGGTGGGAGGTATGCAGAATCTGATGAATTTATCTAAAGAGCAAAATGGATCATGACTCTGTTGTGAGTGCCCCGAGATTTCTATTTCTCTACGTCATATTTTGGAAAGTCCCTTAGCTTTGAAATAGCTATGTTTACATCTGGTTCTTATATTAGTGTTTGCTTTCTCAGTTTCCCTGACATGGCCTGTTAATATCTTTGCAAATTTCTGCTACATTCCTCCTTTGTAACTCAGCGCGTTTGTGCTTCTTCATCCTTTGTAAGAAAGCTGGATTGGGGAAGAGGGAACCTGTCAGTAAACACTTGCAGAGTGCAACTGCTGAACAACTTCCACTGGAAAATATTATGTTCTAACACTATTTTATCCTTAATGGTAGTAACTGGATGAAATCAATTGATTTTTGGCATGAGCAATGCTCTAAACTGGACTTCGGAGTGGAGAGTGGAAAGCATCTCTCTGGATTTTACCGAGCTCCTTTTTTTGAATGAAACATGGTATTGAGTTTGGGAAAGAAGGCTGACTGTGAAAAGACAGAGTCAGGTTTTGGGTGGACATGAAGCAAGTGACCTGTAGACATCAGTCTTGCTGCTGGTGTGTAGACATCGTGAGGATTATAGTATGAAAACACGCAGTGCTGGGGTCGCCCCAGGCCTCTGGGTTTGTAACCGTGGTTGCATTTACAGCCTTGAATGGAATCAAATCTGTGGTCTTGGAGACATTTATTTTTGGCAAAGCAGTCACTGCCACATCTGTCTCCCTCTAACGGGAGTCTGTTGCTGCAGCATTGTTTTATTGTTGTTGATCGTTGCTGCCATTGCCATCCGTTTCTGTAACCTCTCACCACCAGCCCTTCTGGAGATGATGAACTCAAGGTAACGAAATCCTTCTCCCTCTTCTGCAGTCTTCTCTTTAAATTCAGTTCTCAACCTCTGAAGTTAGGGAGGTCCCCAGAGGTGTCAGTGAACACCCCTGCTTCTTGTCCTGTTACAAATGCTGGATCTGAGTGTTCAAGGCAACTTGTCCCTTCTTCCAAAAACTCAGTTCTGCTCCACAGAACTGCTGGAAGACTTTTCGCCTGCATGGACACTTACAGGTGCTGAAATGATGTTTCTGTGCTGAGAATGGTGCTTTTGAAACTCTCTTCACTACTGCTTTTTATTTTCTGTATTTGTAAGAAAGCAAAAAGAAAAGAATTCAGAAGTTTTATATTTAAAATGTGCTATTCTCAGCCCACTCTAAAATTATCTGCTTCTGTTGCTTAATGCTAATCCAGGTATGCCTAATGGGTGTAGCTTCCATCCTTTTTATGATAAATTTAGTGATGGGAATAAAAAGTGGGGGAAGTATGATGCTATACGTGCAATTATAGGCTGTCAGCTACTGTGTGTGTGTTTGGGAGGAGAGGAAGATCCTTTCCTTCTGCTTCCTATCTGCGAGACATAACGCCAGACCTGCTCATGGGAATCCTAGTCAGTGCACTGCAGATGAAAGCCCGTTCACTTCTACGGTTTGTATTCCATTTATGGCAAACTGCTGCAGTGCCTTCACATCACGTTTACAACAAGCTTATTGCCTGACCAATAATTTCTTTGCTACAGCCCTTCAGCATTCTGTTGCTGCACATAACCGTTACTGCCTTTTTCAGTTCTATATAAACCCTGCAAAGCTATAATTGAACCTGTTAAAGCTTGCATATAATTTTAAAGTAATTTATTTACAGTGCTTTAAAGTGGGTTTTATATAGCATATATTTTCAATCAAATTTTCATTATCCAAAATAATAGTGGGTTGGGTATTACGGTGAATACAGCTGCTACAGCTTTGACACCGAGTTGTCCCACATAAAGGCAGCCCCTCTGAATTCTTACAGTGTATCTGCAACCTGGATTACAGTTCATGGATAATAGAGAGTTAGCTGTGCAAAAAAGGTTATTATTACAACTTTTAAAGACGGGCTTTTCATCACATCTCCTGGGTTAAGTAACAGTGCTGCTAATTCCAAATCAGCTCATTATGCACTGAAATGAACAGTTTCTCTACAGAACCAGCATAATTTCTTTGCACACAAAGCAATGGGTACAGTGAATAAAGATGTGAGAGCAGGAGGGTTAACAAGACTCAGCCTTTTCTTTGCAGGTGAATTCCTTTCCAAATGTTTTTATAATACTCTAGAGACTTTTTACTGCAAGTTCCCACATAGAGGAAGAAGAAACGACTGGGGTGGAGGTACCCGAGGTGCAGCAATCATCGGTACCGTAACCTTTCATCTGACTGTGGAGCCCTGTATGTTAAAACAAACCGGTATTCCTGGCTTGTCCGACACAATCTCAGATTGATCGTGGGCTTTTCCTTTGCAAATAACAATGCTTGTGTCCAATTTGAATGTATTGGAAGACAAGTGCAAGGCAAGTAAGAAACTCTTCTAGGGACAAAGCAGTGGTACCGTTTTAGTGTGTGCAAAGACTGTGCATTATTTAGGGCTTAAATAATTGCAAATATAGGACTTCCTGAGGTGAAGGGAATCACAGGGTTTATTAAACTTTCCCCCCAGTATAAATATTATTACAAAGGGGAGGTACAGTACTCTTACACTATGGATTTCCATTTTGTATGCCAGTCCAGTAACACAAAAGCAATAGGAAATCTAATCTTGACTCTGTTCTCTGTAGCCTGTGTCAGTAGTTCAATAGTTAATGGGATTTCATGTTTAAACTAAGTTTCTCTGGATTTTTTTTTTTTTCCAGAGCTACTTTAGACCCAGAACAATTATTTTATGAGCATATAGTGGCTGTGTAGCCTGGCTCTTGGAAACAACTGCCAGGATAGTTTATTTTGCTCTGTTTACCCAGAAAACTATCACGCAAATAAATGCAGCTTTAGAATTGATGTAAGTATTGCATAAAATAGGAATTACATATGTCAGTGTTTCCCTGTACTGGAACATGACATAACACACAGAGCCGACTCTCCTCCTGCAGGTGGGAAATCCAGAAGTGAGGGTTGTGGGGATGTTTTTAACTGAATAGCAAACAACTAAACTCTGTAGAAGGGGGAACCAGCAGTGTCTGTGGCTGCATTAAGGGGGGGTTCTCTGCTTCTCAGAGAAAAGTGAGCAAAATGGTCTCAGTGATAAGTTCAAAGGAAAACATGGAGCATGTTGTCTGCCTCTCTTGCTGTTCATCCAGTTGGGTTAGAACTTGCATGTTGTGTCCCTGCAGTACAGCTCTGTTGTTCTTGCATTGCTTGGCCTAGCGTAGGAGAGGGTCGCAGTAAGGGCTATGCCACCAGTGAGACCCCATCCACAAAGGCCGAGTGTGTTAGTCCCAGCGTACCTACCTTACTGTTTCTAGCACTGAGGCCAGCTAGCAAGGAAGACTCGTCTGTGTTACCGAACCCTCTTATCCTCCAAATTGGTGTGGCTGTGTCCAAGGCGCCTGTCGGGAACAGTCCCCGCAATTGCCCAGGTTGCACGTGGAAGAGTGTTGGTTGGCCAAGGACGAGACAATGCCAGAGACCTTCCAACAGCTCAGTGGTCTGCCGGGTTGGGTGCTGGCGGGCAGGGCTGGTCCCTGGCTGTGTTTAATTTCATAGATGTGGCCAAGGAGGCCCTGTGGGAAGGTACGTGGTGTGGAGAGCATCCTGGTGCTGTGGCCCCAGTTCATCTCTTCAGCTCAGCCCGTCTGTCAGCTGAGCCTCGTGTGGCTGGAGATGCCAACGCACTCTCTAGTACCTGCCTGCGCTGGGGAGATAGGGAGGTTTGGCTACGAATGAAAGAAGTCAGCTGAATGGGAAGTAATGCAGTGATGTACAAGAGAGCGTGGTAAACCTGATGGGGAAAATGACAGCGACCACTTTGAGGAGAGAGTTTGGGGATAATTTGTTCCAAAAATACCAGCTACTCTCCCTCATCCTTCAAGTTTTATTAGAATTCTGGTCTCCCAAGAGGGCTTCTTTCCTTCTCTGCACTCCCAGAGAACGTGCCATGGGCTCGCATCACCCTGCAGCTCTGGCTTTAACTCCTAACTTTGTTTCCCATTTTTGTCTACTGCAGGTTGGAAAGTTACAGTGCTCCTTAGATTTATTTTATCAGTGTCACATTCTGTAGGTGAAAATTTTCAACACAGATAACAGGAGTGTTTGTCATTTTCCCCCTGAATATTTAGCTCAGGGCTTCATCCTCTTTCTGGTACATCATTTTCTTGGATACGAGTCCTCCCCTCTAACTAATTAAAAAAACTGGGTACAAGCACAGGTGTCATTACCAAAGGAAGGGAGAAGACAGCCATCTGAAAGGAAAAGGAAAGATGTCTGAGAAGAGCAATCATAGTCAAGACCATAGTTCTAAGTACAGGAGATAATACTATTTCATATAAATATAGGAAATAGTTGTGCTGCTGTACTCAAAGATGAGAAGAAACTTTAAGGTCATTTTGCCCAGAAATACGCTGCAGCATGAAGTTAAGTCTGGGCAGTCTCAGGGGTTTGTGTCCAGTGGTTGTGGAAATGCTCATGGAAGATGATGATTTTTTTTTTTTTTTTTTTGCATGTCTTTCTGGTAACTGTGTAAATATTCCTTAGCAAAGTAAGCTGCACCACAGCACAGACTGGCTGCTGGTTCTTGCTGAGGAATATCCTTAACAGACAGAAACAGTCAGATCTAAACCGTGACCTTGAGTATTACAAACATCGGGATGTGAGGACAACAGCTCTGCAAAGGAAGAGTCGGGTTTCAGACTTAGGGGAACACTTGAAAGTAAACCATACAAAACGGCAGGAAGAAACCCATAAATTAGGCACCTTCGTTGAAATAATGATGAAACCTGGTGTGTTTTGCCATATTGCATCTCATTCTGCTGTCTTTCTCCTGGCGAATAAGGATACTAATTCTCATGCCACCCCTTCTCTTTAAAATGAGTTACTGTCCACCAAGATGCGTTTTGTCAATCTGTGAGGCATCTGCACTTGATGACTAATTAACTTTTAATTAGTAGGGAATAGAAAGCTCAGGTTTTGTTTTGGTTTGAGGCTCGGGCTGTGAGTCCTGTACTGAAATGTCAATTTTGGAGCTTTCCCGCCCCTCCCCAGCAGAAATGTGGCCATCAAGGGATGTGGCAAGGTTTCATTTAGGACTGGACGGGAGGGAAAGCAAAACCCTGCAATTTAGAGCTGTTCAACTCCACCTTGGTGACTAAGCTGGGCTTTGTCAGCCTTGTAATTGTGATTGAGACACTCCAGTCTGCTGGTGGCTGCACGGGTTAGCCCAGTTTCACTCACTTGTACTATTTTGAAACCCCAGAAACTGAGACTAGTGCGAAAGGATCACCTGTGTGTCCCAAGTTCTGTAAATACGCATTTAAAATGTCTGAATTACCTTGTTGTCACTGTATGGCAGAACCGGACTCCAGCCTGCTGGGAGAGGTGGAAGGTGGGGATGATGAGTGCAACAGATGGAAGCTGGAAAGATCAAGGTCCTGCCACAGTCTCCTTGAGCAGCGGGGTGCCTGTCACTACCTTCTTGTGTGTCTGGACTTAATTTCCATACCTTTAAAAGGGAATGCAGAAATATTGCCAGGCAGCATTAGATCTCTCCAAACTCTCCCCCTCCCTCCCCGCAGTCAGTGAATAATGAATCCCCTCCTTCCTTACAATGAGGTATCAAGTAGAAACCTGATCTCAAAGTGACTTTCCTAGTGAAGGACAATCCAACAGCCCCGTTTCCCTCTCCCCGTGGTCACATAGTGATGCTGCATTGCCCCTGTTTAGTGAAGATGCTAGATGGCAGGAGAAATGAATGCAGCTGCTATTCCAAGCATCCTTCCCCAACTATGTGTCCATAAAATGACATGGTTGCCAAGTGGTGTGCAAAAAAGGGGCAGTATTTCAGATTAACAGCGAAATAGCCAAGTATAGTAATGCTTTTAAAATATTTTTATATAGATATTCTTTTGCACTTGCTAGGAAATGTTTCATGATGAAGCAGCCTGTGGAGCTGGAGCAGAACGTGCGCTGCAGACAGGTTAACTCCAGGCACCCAGCGACTTGGTCAGTAGCCGGTTTGGGTGGGTGTGAATGAGTCCAGATGAGGACACATCCTTCGGGGTGGTACTGTTCCATTAACGCTGCCTTACCAGAACTGGTCCAGTGCAGATACCTGGGTTGATGCCTTTCCAGCAAAGAAAAACCTAGATTTGCAACCTTATGGTTGCAAGATTGTATTTAGTGTATGAGAGCTACGAAATCAGCACACCCACTGTGAATTTGTGGGCATTTTTCAAATGACCATCCCATGTGCTGATTTAGATGGGACATGAGGGACATCCGCTTGCCTTTGCATTGAACAATCTTGCTATCTCTGAGACACTGCAGAGCAGTTTTGCAGCGAGCTAGTTTGTGCAGCAGCAGCACAGCTCCACAAAGAGCTTGCTGGAAGTTTGTTGAGAGGTACATGCTCTCCCTACCCTTTTTCCTTTCTTCCAGCCTTCTCTCCCTGCCTCCTCAATCCCAAACGCTCATTTGAATGAGCATACATTACACAAGCTCTGTGTCGCCTTCTTGCAGCTCGAAACAGGCTTATGAGCAAACAACAAAAATCCTGTTGTTCTGCATGAGTGTGTCCTCCCTTTAATGGTATGAACTGCTTCATGTCCTTTAAAATATCTCCCTTTGTCGCAGCCGCAAAACGCGTGCTAGAATTCAGGCTTTGCAAAGTGCCTTCGATTTGCCTCCGACCTCCTGCTCACAGCCCGCCAGGCCTTGGGAGCCTGTAAGTTATTTTCTTTTCTCCCCCCTTCTTTTTTTTTTCTTTTTTCTTTTTTTCCCTTTTTCCCTACAAGTGGCAGCCCAAATCCCAAGCTGAAAGTGAATCGCTGCTGCTGGCTGCCCTCCAGCATTCCTCGCGGAGCGAGTCAGGATCTGGAATGTCAGAAGGCAGCGGTGGGGAGGGCCGGGAGAAGCCTGCGCGTGGGTAACGGCGCCCGGGAGGAGGAGAACGGAACAAAACACAACTTCATCTGGACTGCCCCTTTCCAAACCAGCGTTTGTTCCTGATTTATGCTTTCGCGTTTTGCTTAAAGCATGCTGCTCTGCGCAGTGACGGCAGAGAGCTCACAGCAGCACTTCGGAGTAAAACAGGTTTTGCTTTTCTTTTCTGGTTTGGTTTTTTGGGGCGGTTTGTGTTTTGTTTTTGGGGTTTTTTTTTTTTGGCAAAAGCTTTGTGTCTGGATAAACCCAGCCAGTTTTCCAGCTTTCTCTCTTGAGCTGTGAGTTTTTGCCTCCTGCAGTTTTGGGGGGAGATCACTGTGGTCCTGTGGCATACACTCTAGACGAGGGGAAATGTCCTTTTGCGGAGAAGTTGGGATGGGGCCCGGCCGGTGAGGCTGGCACAGAGCAACGCCCGGCGCTGGAGCACAGCGAGTCCTTGACACTTCTGGTCGTCTTCTCGGACAAGAAACATTGTGGAGCCTCAGCTCTCCCTGCGGCAGATTAATGCCTAAAATTATACACCCTAAACAGCAGGGTTTAATTACCAGAGCTGTGAATAGTTTAATTAGTTTGTTCTGACCTTGGAAGAAGGACCTGCCCAGCACCGTAGAGCGACAGGAGAGCAAGACTTGTATTGCTTCTCAAAGACACCCAGCCCGCGAGGCCATGTCGTCCTTGTACACCAGGAGTAAAGAATATACTCGCAGCAGGAAGGCTCAGTCAGATTCTCCCCCGTCCTCTCCTTCCCCGATTGCAAAGACACTCAGAGTAAGCAGCTTTTTCCTTTCTGTATTACATGGAGACCTGCTAGGCGTGTGCTCTGAGCAGAGACCGGTGGTGGTGGTGGTGGTTTGTTGTCTTACCCTTGGAGACCTGTGTCTGTGGTTTGCTTTGGAAAGAGGATGGTTTAAATGAAACTTGGGAAGGTGCCTCGGCAGCAACAGGTTTTAAGCAAGCTGCCAGAGCCCTTGTGCTGGGATTATTTGCATTAACAGCTGTAGGGAGTTGCTGTGATAGTAGTTTCCCCCCATCCTGCTTTTCACAGAAACATCGCTCTCCAGGTAGGCTGTTGCCGGACAAAAACCTCACTGATGAAAATGAGGCAAAACCTGACCGGCTTGTTAAACTGCGCTCTTTCCATAAATGCTTTGATATTGCTGGTGAAACGAGGTTTGCTATCCAGCTTTCACCCTTGGGGCTGTGCTGACCTGTGGGATAGTTTAATAATTTCAACAACAACAAAAAAAAATGAAGAAAACCACCTGTAGCAGGAGGCAAGTCGAGGTAGTTAACTAGTCCTCCCCAAACCAGAGCTGGTGTCCCCATCTACTAAGGTGTTTGAAAGTTGGGAACATTTTGTAACAGTACTGCTAATAGCTCTGGAGTCATGTGAAAGGCTATCATGAAACAATTCGGGTCCGTATCGTTGTATGGGCAGTCTCTTCGCCGTCAAGAAATATTATCATGCCGGAGTCAAAGCCTGGAGGAATTAGTTTTAAAAAGGCAGGCTAATTTTAGATGTAAGCATTAAATTAATCTGAGCACTGGTGTTTGCTCAAATCAGATATGCATTGTCTGCTGCTTTTGAAGTGACAGATCTTGGTCTGGAAAAAGCATTGCCTGAAATATGTAAAAAGGGTTTTAACCTGCTGCCTGGTGTTAATGGAAGCAGTCCCTGACCTCAGGAACTTCAGCTTCGATGGTTTTCGTGGCTGCTGGTTGCCCCATGGCTGTTAACTGTTTAACCCAGGGGCAGGAGTCTGTGCTTTCTTCCTGTCTGCGTGTCGGGGTATCTCTGGGGAGGTTTTAGATAATCTAAAACTATCCCCTGTGTGCTTAGATGGACTTTCTTCATCAGTTTTTACAGCTGTGCTTACCATTCCTGAGTAAATTGCCACAGTATTGATAATGAGCTTAACAGCAGGTGGGGAACCTTTCAAATGTGCTCTTGCTCATAGAGCTGAAAATGTTTTAATTTCTTTCAAAACCCGATTTTTTTTTTAAGATCAGTCATGTTCGGTGTACACAGACTGACTCATTCCCCCCCAACCCCCCATGCATCTAGGCATATAAACAAGTGACAAACATCTGGCAAGAGCTGTGACTGCTGCGTTCACAGTGCATGCCTGTCTGCTTCGACACAAACTAACCAGAGGTGCTGGTTTTCTCTGTCGATAGCCATGATGGGATTGCAGGCTCTTGGGGGGCCCCATGGGTGTTGGAGGAGATGGTGGGAGCTCTCAGGTGGGTCAGAGGCAGCAGGTGGGTACAGAGTGGTGCCAGGAGGGAATGGGAGGGCCTGGAGAAGAGCTTCCCTCAGCTTCTCGTGGCAGTGGGATTTCGGTGAAAGCAAACACGTGAGCACAGAAATCGTGGTGGTTCTTGCAGTAGTAATGGTAATGCCAGCTGCGGCTCCAGAGCATCGACGTGGGGGAAGCCAGACCGGGAGTGCAGCAGCATCGACTCACAAGTCCATATAGGAAACAGTCCTGGTGCCGTCTGGGGTATGGAAATAGCCTATGCCTTAAAAGGCTAATGAGGGAAGAATTTACTTGAGGCTAAAACAAAGTATCTGAGTTTAACTCTTTCTCCAAGACAATGTAATTCTGCCATGAGCAAGAGAAATACTGGAGTGTGGTTTTGTATGGATTTGTCCCATGTGTGTATTCCCCCCCACCCACTCCCCCATGCCCACAGTAATAGCAGCCCTTGCTGCAGGGTGCCACCAGCCTTAATAAAGCAGGTGGGAATGTGCTATCTTGGAGTCTTTCATCTTTCCATCCAGTCAAGATTGATACCAGCAGACCTGTGGAGTCTAAACGTTCCCAGCTGAGCAAGGGTGCAAAAACACATGAGCAGTCAGGGAGCCTCACACACGATACAGACATGGAAAAAACTCTTAGAGAACCAGACAAAGCAAGGAAGGTTTTACTTATTAAGGTATCGGTGCCAAACAGCTGCGTTCAAATGTCCTTTGCAAAGCAGTTTCCTGTGGCATTCCTTGCTGCACTTGTCCTGCTGCTTGTAATGCTCCTCCTCAGGTGTTATGATAATATTGCATGTGTTTTTTTCCACTTCTAATTGATGGGATCTCCCCAAATGCGCAGCTGAGATGGGTGAGCACTTTGCAGTGAACTGATACAAGTCATAAGAAAAGCAGTATCCTTGAATAGGGTGTGGGAGCAAAAGGCAGGCAGAGGAGGTTCTGGTGAGAGCGGGGTGTTGGGCTGTGACCACCTCCATGTGCAAGGTCAGCACTGTCCTATTGCCCCTGAACCTCCGCAAGCTAAAATACTTAATTTCTTGTGTCACAAGAGAACAGCCCAGAATTACAGTCACCAGTATGGAAACAGCCAAGTAAATCCTGTTAAATCACCCAGGGTAAATGTTGCTAGCTCCACCTTTTCAGTTGCTTTAATGAGAATGTTGCTAGAAAGTGGAAACTCAAACCCCTTTGAAATCAGTTCACGTCATTCCGTTATTTGGCAAAAGCTTCCATTTTTGTGGCACTTTTCATTACAAGTTTTGCACCGAACTGTTTTAGCTTGAGGTTTTTCTTCCTCAGAAAAATATTATTCACATAGTCAGTTCCAAGGGTGTAATAGGCAACCCGTGGTATGGAACCTGTTGTGCATAAGTAAGCACATAAATGGCAGGATTGGAAGGACGAGGGTGAAAGCAAGGACTGAATTTTTTTTTCTTCTTTTTTTTTTTTTTTTAAATCCTATTTATGCTGGGCCAGTTGGATTTTTCATAGGAAATACCCTGTAGTTTGTGTTTAGGCTCATCCATTTGTTGTGGTACTTCATAACCCTTGCGTTTCTCCATGGGATATGGGTTAGGAAAACGAAAGCTGAGGAGAACGCACACTCCCGACTTAACTGCACAGATTGTAATTGCAGCTTTTCAGTTGTTTCCCACCGCTTTGTCAAGCAACCTTCCTTTCTTTTACAGACTACTCCTTTTTGTCTTGTCATCTGATTTTTTTTTGCTGTAAAGAAGACCATCAAAGCTTAAAAGCCTCGTCAGCATGCATGTGTGCTGTTCGTTCAATATGGCTGCATCCTTCTGGCTGCCATCACTTGATGGTTCTTACTCACTCCTTGAGAGACGACGTAATTCTTATTGTTCTGGCCATATTCACGGTTTCACTACAGGGCTTTTCCCCTCTGATGTTAGATCGCTCCCTCTTTAAGCCACCTTCACCACTTACTACTTGAGCTTTCCAGCCAAGTTTTTGTCAGTAAGGGCTCAGCAATAAAGTTTTCAGTATACTCAGTGGTCTGTGTGGATCGATTTTATTCTGCCTTGCGTTGGAGTGTCCGAAGGAGCTGCACTAAGTGGTATACGGGATGCAAGAGCATGACTTTGTATGGGCCATGTGTTTTCACCAAGTCGCTTAATAGTAATACTTGAGCGTAAAAAGCAACGGTTTCCAAATTGCCATCTCTGTTAGCCAGCCTCCAAACCAAGCCCGCGGTTGTTCTAAGCAGTGATTACCATGGCAGCAAATGCTTCTAATCTGGGTGAGATTTTGATGTGGACATGTATGTCTAGAATGCAAAGCAAATCTTAAAGGAAAAAAAGCTAATGCACAAAAATGTTAGCCGTTTGAGCTGCAGATTCTTGGCGTGCAAATGAAACCGGAGTGGTTTGGATAATAATACGTAAATAATCATGTAAAATCTTAGAGGTCTGGTAATGCGACCAACTCAGACTTCTCTTAATCAGTGAGAGATGTCCAAGAGTCCTGAGAGTTTGGTAGAACTGCCTGACTGGATTGCAGCCTTCCTAGAGTTTTGAATATAAATGTGTCTGACAGTTATCACTCCATGAGTGCTTTTGCAACAAGTTTTATCCTGTTTCAGATATTCATGGTAACAGGTTTATTCTCACATTAGGTAGACCTGTATGAATCATTTGGCTTCCTGTGCTGCTGCTGCAAAGGCATTAGAGAATAAAGAGTGTTATGAAAACATTTATCCAGAAAACTTTATCTTCCTGGGTTTCTATTTCATGACTTGGGCTTGTTCTAGTTGTGATAAAAATGATGCTACATAAATTGAAATGGGGTCAAATAAGTTGTTTCATGACATTTTCTGTCTAATTTCTGGATTGCTGACTAGTTACAGCGTATTTGCGGAAATGATTACCTCCTTTCCCATTAGCCAACAGAAAATGTGGAATACTGAAACTTGAACTTTAAGGCAGTTAACCTTAGTCTGTGTTCTTCAGCACCTTGATTTGTTTATCACTGGTTATTTCTCAAGAGTCGTGGTCCTTAGATGGGTATCAGTAAGAAATCCTTCTGGGTTCTGTTCTCTGGGGTTTTTTGAGTTTTCATCTGTGAATGTCCATAGCTGGAAGCATATCGGGAACTTCTAGCCATTCCTAGGGCACCACGCATTAGACGTTCCCTGCTGTGACGCAGCAGCCAGACTCCTGTCCTGTCGCTGGCTTCATATGGGTGTATAAATAAAATGGGTCAGGGCATACGCTCTGACCCATGGGGTAAGTAGCTTGTGTCCCTGCAGCTAAACTTTCTTCTTCAGCTCTCCTCCCTTCCGAGGAACAGAGCGAATTGATCCAAGCCAAAGCCATAGCAAAAGCCATAGCAGGGATTCTGCTAACTATTAAAGGGTCTGAATGGTCATGGACAATTTAGAAAGAAGCACATGATGTACCACTACAACCTCATTTAAAACTCCCATTTTGACCCTCTACCACCTGGTCAGTGATGGGTGCCTCTAAAGAAGCTGATTAAGCAGCAGAGAGCAATCCGTTGTGATAGCTCAGCTTTTGAAACCATTGCCCATTGCAGGGCAAGGAGGCCAGGAGGTCAGAGGACAACTTGAGGTTGCACCAGCCCAGGGCATCAGCATGGACTGTAAAAGGGGTGAAGGGAGAAGGAGAAAGAGGATAGCTTTAATTTGGGTCAGCTCATGGTACAGCCACAAAACCAAGCACGTTGGCATAACTGAGCTGGGGAGGTGCTGTGGGGTGGGAACGAGTGGCCACATCCAGTGATGGGGAGAGCGGATGGAAACTCTGTAGGCAGCAAACCACTTCAAACTGCTGAACTGGAAACCAATGTTTACTTCAGTTGCAGGAGCCCATTATAGTTTTGTTTTTCATAAAATGAATACAAACCCATAGAAAACAGGGCTAGAAGAGACTCAGAGCTCAGTCCGTCTGTTTTCCCAGGGTACCAGCAGCTGTACCTATGCTGTCCCTGACAGATGTGTCTTGTGGTTGCAGACTTCCACCAGTGGAGATGGTGCCTCACGCACTGAAGCTGCAACTGGTAGTCAAAGGAAAACGTATGGACCATGGGGAATTGTTAGGTAGTTGTTGGTTTGAGCATTTTTTTTTGGTTGGGGCTTTTTGTTTTGTTTTGTTGTTTGGGTTTTTTTTACATTGAATTGTAAATTCTTTTTAATGATTCCAAATTGCTGCGGTTACTATTGCAGTTCAGTAGAAGTAAGATCTTTGGAGCAGAGGTCCTCAAAGAGATGACAGTAGCTCCAGGTTCCAATCACTGACTGGCACCTGGTCTCGAGCTGTTGTAGACTGAAACAAATGATGGAGGGGAGAGAGACAGTATAAACTGTCTTAATTCTAAAAGTGCAAGATTCTTTGCGTGACACAGACAGGTCAGCATACCGAAACCAGCCCTAATCGCTTGTCCGTGCCTGTGGCCATAGCAGCTGTCCCAAGGATGCCATGTGACTGCAGGCTGGAGGAGGTGTTCGCCACATTTTGGAGCATGCTTCACACCAGAAAGTTGGCAGGTTGGCTTCAGGCAGCTTGAATTCTGGCTAGTGGCCAGATAGGTATTTAAATACCCAATTATAACACCTGAAGATGTCCCACTGGAGCGTTTGCAAGGGCAAGGAAGATGTCATTGCCTGCAGACCTGTGGCATTCTCATATTGAAGAAATTTAGGAGCAGAAATCTCTTCTTTTGTCACTTGGCTGTTCGGCTTTTACTTCCTCGTGTCTGGAGAGTTTTGTCTAACATCATGTTGCTTTGCAAAATTAAATTTTTCACCAATAAAATTTGATCCCTTAGAAAAGAAGGGGAAAAAAAATAAGAGCAACAAACCCAGGTTTCTGAATTGTGGCCTTTACTAAATTAAAATACAATCCAGCTTGACATTTTACATGGTGAGTTTTATCCCCAAGAGACAGCAGTAATAAACTGCAGCTGCTGCAAAGCCAGCGGGCCACGTGAGAGGCGCAGGGAACTGAGGCACAGGCTGGCGATCACACAAACCAACGTACAACTGCAGGCTGTTTAGATGTGTTCAGGATGGCAGAAGATGTGGTCATCAGTCCATTACAGCCATATGTATTTGTTTCTGATTAAATACGTGCTAGCCGTACTGAAAATGATGAGATCTGTTGCAGCCAGCTGCCAAAGCCACTATTCCATCTTGGAGAACCTTTTAATATTATGCTTCAGTAACAGCAGTTTTTATTAAGCAAAGTTTATTGATTTATAGTTTGTGAAAACGTATTTTGCATCGGGCTTTGGGGAGTTGGAGGTTATATGGAGGTGGTTTGGCTACACTGGATTATTAATCATATCAATGGGATTTTGTAATCCTTGCATTCGCACAAATGTAGACTTGAGTTGGAAGGCAGCACTATTCATCACGTCAGCTGTAGCTAACAGGACACTCTCAGGTCAGCAGAGCAGCTTTCTGAGGGCGGCAGTGACCTGGAGAAACCGTATCAAAAGCAGAGTTCAACCAGACCTTCTAATTGTTCTGCACCCACTGGAAAACCAAACTTGGCTCCAGCCATACGTGACTTGAAAGGCAAATGTGGTTTGAGGGGAACGCCGATCCGAGTTGTACCTGATGGGGATGGGTCTGAGGTATACCAGGCAGCCTTCCTCATTGCTTTTCCTGCTTCCAGCTCAGCTCTTGCTGTGCCGGCTCCAGGAGGACTTCTGCCTGCAGCACCACAACACACTGGAGAGGTGGTCCTTTTTACGGCTGCCCCACATCAGCGCAGCCAAGCCTGTAAGCCCATAGAGGTGCAGGAGCAGCAGAGCTACGTCACTGCAGGAACATGGTGGCTTTTGCATATAAGAGGGAAAGAACGGGCCCCAAAAGCAGCTGGCTTTATTTTATATTTAATTTCTAAAACAAACAGGACTCACCAGGAGGCTATTTGCCAATGCAGAAATAAAATTCGAGAGGTTCCTAAAACTTGCCCTCTTGATCAAGGAAAGGGAGGACAGCAGGGCTGGAGCTATGCTCCGAGATCTTGTTAAATGGTGGTTATTTAATCATGAGTGTTGATCAGGATCGCTGAAACAAAACACACCAAAATAAATTCCTTGAGAACTATCTTAAAATAGTGCACATTTTCCTGAGGTTGGCCAGTTGGAGATAAAGAAGCATAAAATGTTCCCAAAGCATCTATTTTTTCTTCTTTTTTTTTTTTTTTTAAATGTAAATAGTAGACTTTTTCTGCCTTTGCTGGGTCAGATCCCAGCCGCAGAAGTACGCAATTGGAAGCAATTAGGCCAGTTTCTGACTTGGCAAGAGCAGTGGCCAATCCCCCTTTTGGCACTGCATTTCAGGGCTGCGTTTTATCTAAACCTTCCATGAGGAATTTGGTTTTAATTATACTTTACTGAACTCCTAACAGCTGTAAAAGTTTCTGAGTTTCTAAGGAAAGGCTCCTGCCTTCCCCGATCCGAGCACATTTCTAAAATCAAAACCGTTCGGCATTCCTGGCACTGTGCAGCATCCCGGCAGTACGGGCAAGTAAAGCCACAGCCAGTACCTAGCTGTGCCTTTTCCTGGGGATTGACCAACGCCAGCACAGTGAGAACTGGCAGGGGTCAGAAGAAAGCGGCTTGCACAGGGAGGATCAGTCCAGTACGATGCTGTTTGCGCTTTTTCTCAGGTCCCATCTCAGCTGTCCTGTGTTTTGCCAGCTCACCTGGGTTGAATCGTCTCTGACCCTGTCTGGGAGGGCTGGCGAAACTATCTGAACCCCTTTGCTGTCTTCCACCACCCCCAGCGCTTCCTTAATGTGCTGCTCATGGCGAGACGGACAGGAGGAAAGATGATGTGATCTCTCAGGTGAGAGGTCTACGAGTTGAGGATTACCTGAAACTTGCAAGCATGCCTGCAAGTGCTCTGTGCTTCTAAGTTTTCCTTTAAAAGTCATCGCCTTGGGTGTCTTGGTGCTCCTTAGCAGGAGTGCCAGGGTCTCGGCGCAGTGCTGTCTGCTGTGCTGGTTTCTGAATCGGGACAGCTGCTTCCAGCGCCTCGCTTTTCCCTGCGGTCCTCCTACCCCCGCCCCAAACCCTGCTGTGATATGACCCTGTTTAGATTGCAGGAAGGATAATTTCACAACCTGATGCTTCCTTGGCTGTTAATGTTTCTAGTCAAGCTTTTCATCCCAAGGGACATGAAGGAGTCTGGGCAAAACTGACAGTGCTGTTCCAAATTTGCCAGGGGAAGAAAAAAAACCCAGTGCATTGTTACAGTTGATACAGCAGTTCCTCAGCATCCCCTTTGTAACCTTAACAGATTGCACAGTATTTATTTAAGAAAAAATCAGGAAGGGAAAGCCCTTTCTTGCACCAGCTTAGTCGAGTGTATGTTTGTTGCCTTAGCTCTTGTTTCCCACTGTTTAGCCCCAACTTCCCTTTCCAGAAATGAAGGAGAGAGAGTCTTGCCCTTCACCTTCTGACTCTGACTTTGGAGTTTCCCGCTCTGGGACAGCATTTCCAAGCAGATGCAACTTTCTTCATTACTTACATAAGCAATGCAGTGAGCCAGCTAATACTGCAGAAGCTTAAATGAGTATTTTGTGGTTGTTTTAAAGAAGGGGCGGTGAGGAGAGGAGAGGCGGTTGCTGAGCTGATGGTGCAAGTGCAGCTGGAAGCACGTGGCAAGGGTTTCCAAGGGTGCTATGGCCAAATGCAGGGCAGAACTGAGCTGGAAAGCAGCTGTTTTCTACTGAAAATATTTCTCCAATGTGATGTCCCAGTGGCCTCTGAAAATGTTTGTCTGTCTTTGAGCAAATAGCAGGGATGTCTCGGTTAAGCGCCCAGTCCAGTGTTTGCATGTAGGGCTCGCACTTCCATTCTCAGAGACCTCCTGCGTAGCACAGCCACCTCCCAGGAGTACGAGATCTTAGTTGTTTTGTTTAAGTCGATTGCTCGGGCTTCAAAGCCTTTCTTTGTGCTAAGAACTGCTGCTTTCCATGTCACCTCTTTCACTTGGAGCCTTTTTTTGAAGGCGCAAAGTGGTGCTGCTTTTTTTTCATTCAGGATTTTTTTTCCCTCCTCCATTGTTATTTAAAAAAAAAAACCAACAAAAAAAACCCACCTGAATAAGCTGCTCCTTGAAATATCAGCACAACACTGGCCCTTGTGTCAAACCCAGGAAAATATTGAGCCAGAAACTAATTTAAAACAAAATAAATAAATCTTCCCTCCTTCCCTGAAGGTAGCAGCAAGTGGAAGAAGGATTTGCTGATGAAAACTATTCTGCAACTTTCATTACGGCAGGGACACTTCCAACAGCTGCTGTAACATCTCGTTCAGGCTCTGCTTTCCAGACCTCAGCCTTTACGCAGTTCCTCTCAAACGTAATCATCTTTGTCTCAAAAATACCACTTTTAACTGAAACAAAATGGAGAGAGGCACCCGAAAATTGAAGGATGAGGGAAAGACTCCGGCTTTCCCAACAGCTGTGAACACAAAGATTTCCTGTAGCTCTGTGCTGTTTCTGCAAGACACTGGAGTCATTTTATGGCAGAGATGTACTTTAAATAAACCTAAAGGGAGATAAAGTCACAGGAGGAGAAATCACTGAGTGCTAAGAAATACCCAGGTTTTGGCTGGAGAAGTCCCGGAGCTGCTGTGTGCTGGGGGGGCTGCAGGTCACTGCAGGGCTGCTCTGCTCTAATGCTGGCAGCAGCGGCAGGAATGATGCAGGTCCTCCCGTCTCATCTAGTACTCTTCTTCTCTTTAGAGTTGTAGAGAGAGTTGTGGTCTGAAACAATTCATCTCAGTATCCATCGTAGGAAGGTTTTAAATACAATAAACGTAGGGGTTTTTTCCCCTTTGCTGTTCCCAGCAGCTATGTTTAAAGTGATTCTTTTCTTATCCCACCCTTCCTTTGCAGAAGCACACCCCTGCTCTCTCTGCCGATGGAAATTATTAGTTTCTTTGGAGAAAAAAAAAATCCCTCTTGCTGCAAGCACACAGGCTGGCTTGGGGACCTGCTCAGGCTTTGTGGCTTGGTTTCCACGTTTCCTTGCCCAGCTGCATGTGGACTTCCTCAGCACTGTTCAAATACATTAGCAGGTGTGTTTGTTGAAATAAATGCAAGCTTGATATTAAGTGGATTACTTGCCTAGCTGTTTGTCATCGTAAGAAAAGTCGTCACTGAAGGGGATTAGCATAAAGTGCACAAATAACTTTCACCAAGAGGCTTGTTAATCACTTCCTAATTCTCCTCTCCTGTTCAGTAAAGGAGATTGGGTCATTGGGCCAAAATTAAAAGGGAGCTGTCACGCAGCTGAGGGTTTTAAGAGGCAAATGTCAGCAGCTCAGCTAACAAAAGACCGTGGAGACATCAGCCAGCACGTTAGTAGCTGAAAATGGGAAAACTTTCTAATGATAGCGCTGCGCCAGAGGCCAGCCGTACAGAAACTGCTTCCCAACTTACTGGCTTTGAGCTTCCTACGGAGAGTGGCCCAAGCCACAGCTGTCTGGACAAGCAGGCAGATGCCAGGTGTTTGGCCCCATGAGTGACTTTTCACACAGGCAGATAGTGATAGGACGAGGGGGGAATGGTTTTAAACTACAAGAGGGAAGATTTAGGTCAGATGTTAGGAGGAAATTCTCTACTTGGAGGGCGGTGAGGCCCTGGCACAGGCTGCCCAGAGAGGCTGTGGATGCCCCATCCCTGGAGGTGTTCAAGGCCAGG
>JAVKLA010000052.1:6801875-6839001 GCA_034782735.1 Sagittarius serpentarius
TGGGTGGCCCACGGCAGGGGGGTTGGACTAGGTGATCTTTAAGGTCCCTTCCAACCCAAGCCATTCTGTGATTCTGTGATTCTGTAAGAAGCTTCCCAGACAGCATCCAGCATCGCTATGGAAGTGTGGGAGGGCTTAGTTATGGTGGGAAGCTGTCTGCTCTCTCCCTTGGGTGGTTTCTCACCTGTATGATGCAAAGAAAGCTTTTGGTTCACGGAGACAGGGTTAAAGCAAATAAAGTAATATGGGGCTGGACCCACTACCATAGCTCAGGACCCATGCCAGCACCGGGACAGGCTCCTGGGTCTTTGGTGGTGGTCTTTGCAGCATGGGGCTGGCACCCAGGCCTGCCCCGGGAGCCTGGCTGAGGGCGGCCCTGCGGGCGCATCTCTAGGGAGAACATGCTAATTAATAGCAGGGCTTGCTCATCCTTTTGATCTTTTGCATTTAGCAGCTTTGGCTGAATGTGTTGTCCATCCATGAGGCTTCAAATGTGCCAGGATTCTTCAGTTTGTTTCTTGTTTCCTGGTCAAATCACTGCGTCTCGCGTTGGAGGGCTGTGTTGCAGAGCGAGCGGGGATTGCAGATTCCTTGGGGAGGCTCTTGTCTTGAATCAGGGTTCAAGATGAGGGTTATATTAGGGCAGGCTGAATTAAAAACTTAATAACTAGGTGTACGGAGTATGTAGCCAGGTCCCTGCATCCCGGCGAGCAGAAGGCAGCGTTGCAGACAGGCTGGGTGCAGTCCGGGCTGCTCTGGGACTTGCCCCTGTGGTCCTCTGGCTCTGAGCAGAGAGATTGCAGGGTCACTTGTCTACCCTCCTTCTCCACGTAATAGGGTGACTTAATTCAGCTGTCTGTGGTACGTGTGCTCCCGGATACCTGCCCAGTAATCAGCGGCATTGTCTGGGTGCCAGGCAGGAGGAGGAGGTCTGAAGTCTTCAAACACAGGGGTGCCAGACAGGCAGCACATCTGCCACCCAGCAAGGCGTTCAGCACTGCGTTTAGCGGTGTATCTAGGCAGCGCAAACCGCAACACAAGTGTGGCTGGGCACTAAAAGCCTGACCCCTTGTTTTCTCTGTAATGTCCTTCTTGTGTTGACTCTTGCACTTATTAAAAAGGATCTAGGGAAATAACTGGTAGCACTTGCAGGTGGTTTGTGCTTACTCAGAGAAGTGACTCTGCTAATAAAACTAGCAGGGGAATATCGGGCTCAATTTCCAGTTCAAGGGACTGAAAAAGAGTTCGATGGCACCTTGAATTTGAGTAAATGTCTGCTAGACAAAGAGAAACCTTGCGGAGAAGGAGGTTGGCGGGTCAGTGCGGTGTATCCTGCAGACACTAATGCCATTACCATTTGATTTCTGCAATTGTGGGCAGCACAGGGGTGATTTGGATGTTGATGGGGAAAGAACACTCTTCACACACACTCTTCAAACGGCATGACCGCTCTTTCGGCTGGTGTAAGGCTCCTCTCCTTTCCTCGTGCGGCTTCTGCTGTGTATCATCTTGCCATGGTGAAGCTTTTCTTCATGGGGGAGGTACTTGCCCATGGAGAAAAAGTACCATTTGTGGTTTCCTGAAGTTCGACGCAAATACACAGCGAGCTCTGTGTATTGTGATCCATTAATACCTCTCATCCACATCACGCATAGGACAGTGGTCAAAGTCAGGAAGAATAACTGGATTTAAAAAAGGAAACAATAGATTAGTTTTGGTTCAAAGGAACGGATTTCAGTTCTGGAAACTAGGATTTGAAGAACGAGATTCAGTAGTTTTTAGGTTAGCAAAAGAAATGAAATCTGAAATGCTTCAGAGAAGCTGAAGCAGTTGAAAAGATTTAGGCAGGGATTGGTGATTCCCAGTTTGGGCATGGGAAGTAATGCTGTTTGGCTTGTTGTGAGCCAGGTGCTGGTATCAGAGGTAGGAAATTGCTGCTGCGTGGTAGCTCTGCAGTTCTTGAATTGAACCTTTAATTCTCCTCGTTATTAATTCCCTTTTCCTTTCTTTTTTTTTCTTTCAGCATGAAAGACTTTCCAGGTAAGAATTTTATTTTTTTGCATTTTTTCTATTTAATATTTATCAACAGCCTATTTTTGTATGACTTTGGGGTTTCCCTGTGCTTCAAATCAACAGCATAATCTGAAGCTGGTACTGGCCATTTGGTTCTTACCTTAGCTTAAGTGCGGGGCCAGTTTGCTTTCATCCTTTTGTCCCCAAATTATTTAAAAGCTACACTGCAGAGAAAAAAAAACCCTCTGTGCCCTATTAGAAATGGAGCCCATTCCCACCACGAAGATGAGCGGTCTGTGGGAAATTACTGTCCATTTGGGGTTTGGGCTGATACCTGCTGGATTTTTTCCAGTTCTTAAAACAGTGGTGGCTGCCTGGCCTTCAGGAGCGATGCCCTGCTGCGGGCTGGAGGGTGCTTTCAGCCGTCCCAGCGCCTGTGCTCTGCCACAGCCTCGAGTCCCGACCGCTCAGGCTCATACTGGCTGTCCCGAAGTAACAGCGGCTCCACGGTACCAGACCGTCATTGTGTTTTAGGTTGGAAGCAGCTACGAACCCTGCCACCAGTGACTCCTCCTACAGCGATCGTGCCTCCAGCCGCTCCAGTGCCTACACCCGGAGGGAGAACCGGTTAGCCGCCCTCAGCAGCAGAGCAGAAGAGGAGAGTAACAGGGACTATAAAAAAGTAGGATTTTTGTAAATGTATTATTGTCACTGCATGCACCTTAGGAGCTGCCTGTTGCTGCAGAAACCTGCACTGAGTCTTTGGAAAGAAAGAGAAAAAGTTAATTTTCCTTTTCCCTGTTTCCATTGCTTTTGACGTCACACCAGCCTTTTTCAAATGCATCAGCCCTTCAGAGGTTTGGAAAAAGACAAGGGGTAAAAGGACACCATGCAAAGTCAGATATCTGGGGGAGGGGGATTGAGGAGTCAGGCTGGAGAAATGCTGGGAGGGATTTGAAAGGAGCAAGAAAAGATACTGTTGAGCATGCCAGCCTGCCTCAAGCATGCATATCCCCACAGAATTATTTTTTGCTGCTACAACAGTCCAGAATTATTTTTTGTGTAATCTCTGAAACTTGCAGCGTAATCCTTGAAAGGCAGTAATATGGACTGCCACGCACATCTAGTATCAATGCAAAGACCATATGAAAAGTAAACAGATTAAGATGACCTTAATTCTGAAATGACTGTGATGCTGAAAAGCCTTGCACGGTAAGCAGCACCCCACTCTTCATGAAAGTGTCTGGCCAGAAGAGGCAGGCAGTATGCCCAGTTTGTCCTCTTAGAGTGTTGGAAATTCTGCTTGTTTGAAGGAAGAGAAGGGAAAACGTCCATTTTGGAGTGGCCTAAAATTGTCCTCCTTTCTTCTTCTCTTCAAAATAAAAAGCATGCAAGAGTAACTAGGGTGTGTTGTGTTGGGGAGCACAAGAGAATCACAGGTTCAGATACAGCCAGCCTACATAACTAAGTACTTTATTATGCTTGGTGGTTTACCTAAATTAAAAGCATCCCTTTTCTTTGCCCCTTGGCTGTGTTTAAACACCCTACAACATTAAACAGCTGTTTTCTTATTTCATATGAATTATGAAAATGCAAGTAAAGCATCCACACTAGTTCTGTTTGCTCTTCTTCTGATATCCTGGCGTGGGGGAGCCAAGCAAACCCTGCAGCTGCCTCTGCCCGGTGCTGAGGACACGCATCTGCTGAGAGTAGCACGGCAGAACTGGGTCTGTGCAGCAGCCGAAGAGCAGCCTGGTTAATTGGAATCTTTTGTTTCATATTTCAGTTATATGAAAGCGCCCTTTCTGAAAACCAAAAGCTGAAGTCAAAACTGCAAGAAGCCCAGCTTGAGCTGGCTGACATCAAATCGAAGTTGGAAAAAGCAGCCCAGGTAAGGCAAAAACGGGCTCCTAAACTGCAGAAACTGAGCACCAGCCCATTGCAAGCCAGTGCATGTTCCAGCATGGGAAAGGATTTAGCTCTTGGGAGGGAAGGTGCTACAGAGGAGACTGTTATTTTTCCCAGAAATAAGTGTGAGTGATTCTGTAAAGACTGCTTCTTCTCTGGGCAAGTGCATCTGTAGGCTGTCTAGGCCTTTGTGCAGCATCCTGTGAATGCCTCTCAGTTTTAATAGCTTTCTATTTTTAATTTACATAGCAGAAACAGGAGAAAACTTCTGACCGGTCCAGCATGCTGGAGATGGAGAAAAGGGTATGTGTCTCTGCTTTCTTCTGAGTCGCAATCTTTGCCTCGTGTTACTCTGCAGGGCATAGTAATTTCTTGAAGGAAAGTGTTAATTAAAAGATAAGTTATATTTTTGCCTTGTGGAGCAGTGCACAGTGATAATTGTGTCCTGACCTTTTCAGCATCTGAGACTTTTCTGCTCTCTTTGCAAATCAGCTTAGTTCTGATTTCTTTATTTTGTTATAAGAAGCTGCAGACCAACGAATTGTATTGTATCGTGCCAAGAGACTGTTGGTCCATTATGCTTTAAAATATTCTTGGTCCTTATAAATAAAGGTTTGGGGTGGTGGGGGGAACAAGGCAAAACACCAGCTGGGTGTCTATCTTGTGATTATAGTTGAAATCGGAATGGTTGGATGCTCCTTCCTCTTAATTGAACAGTCAGATTCATTGCAGTAAGCTAAGCTGAACAGGCAGTGTCTGCCTAAATCTCTGCCTTAAGTGGCCATAGCTTCGGTCAGGTTGGAAGGGATCCGAGGAGATCTGTAGTGCATCCCAGCAGAGTCAACCAGGTTAGTCAGGGCTTTGTCCCATCATTTCATGAAGACTAGGGTGCTGAGTTTCCACAGCTGCAGCCCCTTTTTCCAGTTCTTAACTAGCCTCATAGTGAATTTTTTTTTACCCTTCTGTCTAGTCAGAACCTCCCCTGCGTCGGCTAGTGGCTCTTGCTGCTCATTCTCCCACCACATACCTCAGTGGTTAATTACAGCTGGAACCTGGCTCCAGTTTCTCAGTAACGTCCACTTACGTGTTGGAGGGTTGCCTGAAGTGGAGAGTCTTCCTAAAGTGTTTCATCTCCTGAATTTTTAGGAGCTTTGCTGGATGGTCGAACCGTGTGTTTAAATTCAATTCCTACTGTGAAAGACCCGAATAATTTATGTGTAAACACTTCCCGCGATTTGCCAGATACAGTCTGGAGGAGGTGACGTTCAGGATCGCCCCTTTGGACAGTTAGGCAGAGCCCATCAGCCCTCAGTACAAGCGTGTGATATACCTACTGGCGCAGGTGCCAGGCTTTGACTGTTGAAGTTACCAAGGCTGCTGAAGCTGAGCTGATGCTGAGGCCATGGCACTGCCGTGTAAGCTCAGCCGAGCCTCTCTGCACCAGTCCGAACGCCAAGACAGATTTTCGAAGCAATGATCCGTGTGGGCCTGATTTCTGGGTATGCTTAAAGCAGGCTGAGTGGGGTTATCAAACATGCAACCATCACTGTCATCTGGACGTAGTTGCTGGGGGAAGTCATGATGCAGGTGGAGCTTTTCTTTTGGGGAAAAAAAGAGTGTGGTGGTCAGAGCACTTGCCCCAGCCAGAGGGAGCTCACACCACGCGTCCCATCTCTCCCACCTGTCCGATGCTTCCAAGTTGGGACAATGTCCTGCATCGCTTTTGTTGAATTGGGATCATGAAAGCCACAAATACAGTTTTCTGAGAGTTAGAGAGAAAAAAGTGCACGACTGTTCTCAGTGAAGATGGCATTGACTGCTTCCAGGATGGCTTACGCATTTTGCACTGACGCATCCCTGGATGAAGTGTGCTCTGGACAAAAAGTGACCCAGAACCCATCATCCACAACCACACTCAAAAGCTGTGTTTTCCTCACTCTCCTGGCCGCATGTTTCTTTGGAGAGGGCAGAGGAGCCGGGCAGAGAGCGTTAAGCCTGTTCCTGACCCACATTTGCCATTTCCTCCTGCTCAGTGCGCTTTCCTGGGACGGTTTGAGCCCTCTCATGTTGAAAAAGTTGTTGATGGAGCCCAGAGCTCTCCCTCCAGGCAAAGGCTCTGGCTGTCCACTGAGGGCACCACCAGTACACGCATGGCAGAGCCTGCCTGTGTAGAAGTCCAAAATATACTGAAAGCAGTCAGCTTTACAGCTTTGAAGTCCTAAATTAATCTCGGAGAAGCAGAATTTCTAGGCAGCTTTCCCTGCTCACTGTTTCTTATTTGACAGGCTTGGTGAGTTTTTCATTGCCTCCTTTAGTGGGGTGCAGTTAAATCCATGGCTTCACCTACAGAGCTCAAAATCACATTACATCAGAAAGTTCTGAAAACTGGGTTCGCTAAAGGTGGGAGGATAGTTTCACTGAAGGAGTGTGAAGAGAGCTCAGGATCTGCGCTAGCAGGCCCAGCGCATATTGCCTGCTGGTTTACCGGCTGCCCTGTCCCGTCTGATCAGCTCCTGGTTGTAACCTGTGCGTTGCTTTGAGATGCTTTTCAGTGAATGCTCCTACAGAAATACAAGACTCTTATTTTTCTTTAAAAGAAAACGTACCGTAAGTTTTTTCTTCTAAATCGTTGTGACCATTTTTGTTATGAATCCTTGTAAACAGGAGAAGCGAGCCCTGGAGCGGAAACTGTCTGAAATGGAAGAGGAGATGAAGGTAGGAAATAATCTATTCACTCTGTCTATTCCATTTTTTATGCTTTATATTAATGTCTTTTGGGATTGTCACCCAGGAGTAGGATATTAAAGGTGTGCATGGGAAGGGACTCATGTTACCTCTGAGCGTGTTCCTTTACGCAGTCAGAACTTACTTTAATGGCCGTGTTCTCCAAACATGAAATACTAATAAAACTGTCCTATTATCATTCATCAGATTGCACCATATGTTTAATTTGTTATGCTGTTTGATCTGAGAACTGTGAAAGCTGTTCTTCTTAAATGCTTTCCAAAACTAACCTTTTGTGGCATCGATGAGTTTCAGTGTGCTGATCCTCTGTGCTCTGAATAGTCTGCAGCCCAAGTTAAGCCGTTGTGGTTCTCTCCAGATGGGTAAGAAGACAAAGCTGGCTTTTGAGATCATGCACACTAGCCAGGAAAAAACACAGAGCGATTGTATTTCTGTACTCCCTTCCTAAAGCATGTTACTGGAAGGCTGTGTCAGTAAGTCAGCCTGCAGTAGATTTCGGCAAAGAGGAATTTGCTTCCTGATGAAATGTGCAGCATGGCTTACTGTCACGAGACATCCGCCACCGACTGCTCCTTCGCGTTCTCCTCTCTCTCGTGGCATCGCTTCGAAGGATGGTTCTCCACCTGCCGTGGCTTGGATGCCCTGCGAGCACGGGGCTAGCGGGAGCACTGCAGAGCAGGAAGCAGTCTGTTTTGACACCTAAGGACACCTAAAACTTCACACTGATTTTTGCAGCGTTACGTCCTTTTACACTATGTTTTAATGCTCATGTTCACAGAATGCCCCCCCTTTGCTCTCTGCCCTGCGCTTTCATTCCCTTTGAGCATGACCCAGGTGGGACCAAGCTACTTTAAGAAGGAAGGACCCCATCTGAGAGCGGTGAGCTCTCCCGGCACGGTGCGCTGATGGAACAATTTCCTGCCACCCTGGAGGAGGTTTCAACATTACGTTTCTATTTGAAGCTTCCTGTATTTACTGAGCATACGTCTTTGAAAGGACCCATTGGCTTGTGCTGCACCTTCTACTACAATAAGTAGCAGAATGATTTGGTGGAGTCTTTCTGTAAGGGCTCTCTTGTTCTCTCGGAGAGGAGAAAATAAGTGTGGATGTGCTGGCCAGAAGGGGAAGGAGAAAGGACTGAATATGCCTAAATTCCAAATTCTTTGCTCAGCAAACAGGTAGCAGCCTTTAACTCCAGAGAGACCTTCCTGTAATTACAGAAATGCGGCCTTCAAGAGAAAATGCAGACGGTAGCGGTTTGTGTTGTTTCTTCAGCGATGCAGATAGCTCTGCAAACCAGCTCAGTCCATGGAGTAAAAAGACAAATTGGTGTCCTCTAGTGGCCTTTCGGTTTTGAAACATTTATATTGGTTGGGAAAGCAATTAATGAAAGAAGGTGCCTGTGGGAACTGTTGGACACAGCCAGAACACCTCTGGTTCCGGTAGTCCAGAGCTGCAGACGGGTGGAAGCCAAGATGGTGCAAAAGGAGAAGCACTGCTAGAAGTTTGACATGTTCTTATATTGCCCAGAGAGACGTGCTGGAGACACGAGCTAAAGGAGCCTGTGGTCTGACTGAAAATGAGCTATCAGGTCCTTAAGAGTGGTACTTACTCTTTGCTCTCTGCTGTGTTCTTGCTGCACTGAACAACCAAAGTGGCCTTTTGTTAGTAGAATAAATAGACATGAAATTTGAAAATATATCTTCTAAGGTGCTACTACGTTTCCACTGGTTTCTGCAAAAACTCAGGCGTGTGGTGAGTACCTGTGTGCGCTGTGACATGTCTTTTTAGACAGCCACTCAATAAAAAGGAGTATAAAATCTCTGAAGATAAAAACATTGAACTGGACACGTCCATAAGGAAAGCAGACTTTCGTGTCCATTTTCATCGTGCCTTAGAGCAGGAGAGTCAGCCCAGTTGCGTTGCCTAAAATGAGATAACCTCCGCAGGGCATCTGTGTTAATGCCTAGTGTGGAAGTGGAGCCAGGAGAACAAATCTATAAATTCTGGTTAGACTTTCTTTCCTGCTTCTTGCACTAGCTGAATAGCTGTCGAGCAGAATCAGAAGGAATAAGCGACTTAAGCAAATCCACCTGTTTCCTTTAATGTGGAGAGCAGCAAGTGAAAACAACCAAACATGCCGGGTTATTAGGTCTCGGGTAATACTGTGGGGTTTGGGATTCTTCCCTCTGGTCTTTGAATTGAACCAGTCCAGCGTGGCTCTCATCCAGCTTTTTGATCCTGGGGTGTCTGTGTCCAGTTCTGTGCATCAGATGTCCTGGCCAGGGCTTTCCTCTTCTTGCAGCTGACTTCTTAGGAAGAGGAGGCACAGCAGTGGTCACAGGATGGTCCTGGATTTCTGTGACAGAAACACTTTGTACTTCAGGCTGTTCTTGGGGTAATGAGCTTTGTTCCTTTCATGAGTTTAACCCCTGCTAACGAAGCAATCAAGAAATTGAGAGGAGCAGGACAAACTCAGCAATCTCAAGAACTCCTTGGTGCCAGAGCTGCTCCTGCAGACTTGCTCTTGCGAACGTGACAGAGTGGTGCAGCATTTTCCTAAGTGACTGCAGAATTTAACTAGAGATACGGCAACTTGGCTGAGGAAGGAGAAAGAAAATTAGCATTTGCACTGAACTGAATTCAATGCCAAGTGCCTGAGGTTCCAGCTTAATGCAGCAATTTTTCTTGAAGGTCACAGAAGCTTCGTTATTCCGTAGCAGCACTGCACCTCCTGGCTTTGTACATTGTGCATGCTTTGGGCATTTTTATTTCCCCTAATGTTGCAGGCACAAAATCCTTTAATTGAAGGCAGGTACAGCTGAACTGAGAAACCTGCTTTCGGTAAGCCAAGTATCAAGCAGAGTGATAAGCAATCACAGCGGTATCGTCCAGATTCTGGTCTTCGCCCTTGGCTTCAGTCCCAGCTTCCCAGCCTTTGCTAGGTTTCTTGGATAAATAGAAGGCTGTCCTACCTGCAGCACACACACATTTTTACATAAGTGATCCTTTTTATCGTCCGTGGCAGCGTGCTGAGGCTGAGCTGTGTCTGATCGTGCCATGCTGAGGTTTCGTGCTATATTGGTATGGAAAAACAAAGGTGGTCTCAAATGATCACAATCCTTTCCATCTCGCATAGCACGGCACCCCGTTTTACATATGTTTGGTGTTTTCTGCTAGCCAGATGCTCAGCTGTGTTCCCCATGATAAAACAGATAAAACAGAGGATGTTTGTTTTCCGTGGTACCACCGAAAGAAATGACTCTTCCAGTACGATCCATCCTCGGGCGGCTCCTGGGTGTGATTTATCACAGGACAGACGTGATGTCCATGTGAGTCCTCACTGAGCACGGGCAGAGCCGGCACAGCTTGGGCCAGTTAAGTGGTGGATAGATGGCTGAGATTTGGTGACAGGGGATCTCACCGCCTCCCTGAAGCTCTCCTGCAGTTAGCTGGCCATAGCTCTGTCTCAGAACCTCTTGATTTATCCAGCGTTAGAATTGCGTTGGCATAGTCCAGGTAGCAGGAGCTGCTTTGTCAGTTTAATGCCCTTGGAGGGGCTCAGACCCCATCTTTTGCTGGCTCCCTGCACTCACCTGCCTTGCTAACATTGGGTTTGCAAGGCTTTTGGACGAGGTATCCTGATTCCTTAGTGGGGAGCAGAGGTAGTGCTTTTGGGTAATTAGGAATCAACCTGATGGATGGGGGTCTACGCAACGTACTTCTCTTTTATACAGGAATGAGCCCGTGGACAGAACGTCCTGGGATGCAGCCGGTTCCTTGCCAACTGCAGCCAGCTCTGTGTCATGCAAGTTGAGTGGAAGTTCATGCGAGTTCTTCCTATCCAGTAGATTTGCCCATGCTGTTTCTGGTTAAGAACAGACAGTGACCTCCCTTTGAGCGCTTTCTGCTAATTAAATGGCAGAAAGGAATCCCCATCCCAGTAGAACCTTCTCTCCGTCTCCTCCCCGCTGTTGCACGCTCACAAGTAAGAGGGCACAGGGAGGAGCACGCTGGTCTGCGGAGCTCCTTTGGTTCTGGGCTGGGATTTTTTCACTTGAACTTAAAACTAGTCTTCTCGCAGGTGTTTCCCTTCCCGCCTTGCCCCTGCCCAGTGTCTGCTCCCTGCACCGTGGAGGAGGGTTTCGTGTTCACGTGGCCCCGCTGCCCAACGAGCTGTCAGGAGGAAGGAGGGATAGGATGCTGCTCAGAAAGCAGCTCTGCAGCCCTCAGCATGTCCTGGCACCCACACTTGGTATAAACGTCCAGCACATGGTTTTACTTTAGCATCACTGGGAAAAATGTTGTTGTTGTAGAAATGGTGATGTCTGTGTAGCTTTTACCGTTTTCCTGTTTTGCCTTCCTGATTGCTTTTATGTTCCGTATCTCCCCGTTGCTGCTATACCTGTGCTAGCCCCAGCTTTGGGCCTCGATTTCTACACCACCCTTTGCCCACTTGTTTCTTTTGTAGCCAAGAATGCCATGTTTTCACGTGCCTCCTGTGTAAGATGCTGTCATTCAAACTCCTTTAGTTAAAATGAGCAGTTTAAGGTTCTGACTTTTCACCTCTGGAGATCAGAGATAAATTGAGCCCCATGACACAGAAGAATTGAATCTGGGCAGGGATGAAAACCCCCCACACACCCCAGACCTTTTGGCGGGACTGAAGCCTGAGCAGACCCAAGAGCCATCATTCAGGTGCCGCAGGGACAAGGGATGCGAGCAGATGCGGTACGTGTCTCGGTGGTCTGCTTGTAGGACAGTAACACTTTCAGGTGCTTCAGTTTGTGCCTTTAAAATCTCCCATGAAGCTCCGATTGCTCTTTGCTACACAAGACTGCTTTAGCTTTTAGAGGTACATGAAGAAAAGGAGTTGTAAAGAAATCTCAGTTGCCAGCAGTGTTTTCAAAGCCTGCGTAGGTGGTAAGTCAATGGTGGTAGTTCTCACAGTAGTTCCTAAGTCCAGGGGCTGGGTGCTGCTGGAGCTCGCTGTCTGGGTAAACTAGGATCTAACCTGCAAGAGACTGTCCTGCTTTGTGGTGGGAAATCTCTTCATTTGACCTTTTTAAAGGCTTTGAGGGCCCCTGGAGAAAGGGATGGTTCCCAAAACATCCTTAGTGTGTTGTAAGGCTTTCCCTATAGGCGTTTGAGCTGCTGCCCATCCAGCACTCACTGCTACTAATTTTTCTTTTATTCTCTTTTTTTCTTTTACTGCTTGTGGACTAAATTCACGTTTCTGTGCCCTTTTGTCTTCGTGGTGTGTTTTCTCTGTATTTTTTTGTCCACTCCTCTCACTCTCTGCAGAATCTCCACCAGCTCAAACAGATTCACACTCTGAGGCAGATGAATGAGCAACTGCTGGCTGAAAACAGGGCTCTGACCCGGGTCGTAGCCAGACTTTCTCTGCCTGCCAAGCCCTCCGAATCAGAGGAGCTGTAGCTGCTTTCCCTCCGGCTCATCTCGCCTCTCTCTTCCACTCTTCCAGGCAGGTCTCCGCTCCCTTGGCCGGGCTGTTCCCCCTCGCCTCGTTGCTCTCGAGGGTATCTGATGAAGCTTGTGGCTCAAAAGCAGCATGTGGCCAAGGATCTTCCAAAAGCCAAAAGCATGGTGTTGCTGCCCAGCTGAAGGCAGGGTTTCGCTGGAGGCTCTGTTCAGTCCGGTTGACTTTTGCTCTGCTTGGCAAATGATGCTGACCTCGCTGTTTTACTAACCGACCGCATCGGGGGGTTGCCTTGTCCATGTGGAGCCCAGCATCTGGGAGAGAAACAGGAGGACGTGCTCCCTGCCTTGACGCGAGGGCGTAGGACGGGGTGGGTGGCACTGAGATGGCTACCGAGGAGTGATGGATCAGCTGCTTCCCTGTGGCTTAACACTGGCACACGGCTTTGGGGTGGCTTGTCAGTGCCAGTGGGTTAGCCAGCAGCCCCTTCCCACTACCTTACCTCAAAACAGGTGGTTTGTGCTGTGTGTCTGCTGATGATATAGTTCTTTTTTAATTGGACTTAGTTCTGTGAGAAGCTGGCACCCAGCAAATAAGATCATCCAAAGTCAGAATGAACAATGTAATAAATTTCTAAGGATGTGATGAGAAGTGCACATTTTAGACAGGAAGGCGATTTTTTAGAATACCTACGACTGGGCAGTCCTCAGCAGGTTTTCTTGGTCACTTGAGCAAAGAGGACAAGCTCCTTCCCTCATTTTAAACAGATTTTTGAGTCTGAGTTCACAGGCTGCAGCATCCCCTCTGCCTCCTGCGGTCTGGCTACAAGGCAGGTGAAGCAATAGGAACTGGACCAGGTCATCTTCTGTTTTAAATTCAGTGCGGCGCAATCAGTGTGTGAAATCCAAGGACAAGCCTTCCATAAGCTTTGCCTTCACACATCGCGCAGTTAAATTACATCCTTTCTTGCTACTTCATTGGTTTGATGCTAAAATAAAGCTGTAAATGCTTCTTTCTTAGGGCCCTACCTGTCTTTTGCAGGTTAGTAGGGATACTCAGATCCCTTCAGACACAGCTATTTTTTCAAAAAAAGGAAGAAACAGTGTGCTCTCATAGGCTGGAAGTGGCACTAAGGTATAAAAAAAATCTATTCTTAGCACACAAATTATATCAAGGATGATTAACCGTAGAAACAAACTAACCAGGGGAATTGTGGCTTCCCCTTCCGGGAGTCTCAGTCAAGACCACGCGTGTACCACCGGGGCTGAGAGAGGGGGTGTTTCGCGTTATGTGGCCTGAATTGTGCAGATGGTCAGATTAAATGATCTCGCCATCTTTCTGGTTTAAATCTGCGAAAAGTATTCTCGAACCTGTCACTGACTCATTCCTTCTCACAAGCAGTGAGTTTAAGTCATTCTCCTTCCCAGTGTGCTTTGAGATCTGAGAGGGAAAATTGAGCAAAACTATTTCCAGACTCGGAGAAATAATGTTTCACAAACTGTAAGTCACCGATCTCTCTTCTCCTAGGAAATATTCGCATTATCGCTTTCCCCCTGCTAACACCCGTCTGCTTTGACATGCCTTGTCTCTCACGCAGGCTGGCTGAGACACGGGTGGACTGATCCTTCCCAGCTTGCTTATAGGTTTGCAATTCACTGCTGGTGTCCGAGCTGGAGAAGAGCCGCGTGTCTGCAAGCTCTGCTGATGCCTTTTCAACTCTTTTAGTAGGTCTAACACAGGATGTTGCTGGTACCTGTAAACCTTGTCTCACCGGTGTCTGTAGACATCACAAGTATACAGTAATGTCACTGTTTTAAACGCTGACAGATTTACCACACTGTTGCAGCAGAGGTGTTTTTCAAAGAATCTCATTTTCCAAAATCCACGTAATTTCTGAAGTGCCACCTTCTCCAGCGTCACAAGTAACACACGGCACCGCTGCTCGGACCAGCCTCTAGGCCAAAACTCACTTTACCCTGATGCTGCATCATGCTCAGCTTCACCGTCCCCTGCGGGCTGTGCCACATCCGTCCTTACCATTTCCAGCGAGACATTTGTAAAGCTTCAGTTTTCAGGCCCCTGCATTACCAGCCTGCTTCACGTGCATTTCATTTTACCTGACTTGAGGCTGCTTTGCTTCGAAGGGAGGAATGCCCTTGGCCTGGGAGGAATGAAATTTCAAAAGGTTGATTTTCAGATTTTAGAAAGCTTCACTGGAAACTGATGGAGTGGGGCTACAGCCGGGAAACTTTTCAAGAAGCACTTGCTTTACATGTACTCGTGCTCCTTCCTTTTTGAATAAATCACTCAAGTTGCATTGAAGTATGTGTGTAAGGCACAGCCACCATCAGAGCTTCCAGTAAGCTGTAGAACCGGCATGGTTGCTCTCTGATGTTGCTTCTGGGAACCTGTGACAGATTACCTCTACCAAAGCAAGTGGCAGAACTTCGTATCACTACGTTGTTGCAGTGATGGACACATTCAAGACTGCAAGGCCGCCCCAAGCAGTGACGTAGAGAGGACAGGGACTGTCCATCTGCAAACCCCAATAGGTGGTTGAACTGTCGCAGTGCGCTGGACTGGAAGGCACCGTGCTGTGTCGTGGGTGTTAGATGAAGCTCAGGAGGAAACGCAGGAGTGCAGAGTGAGACAGCAAGTGCTCTCCCCGTTTCTGTGGGCTCCTGAGCACTTTGGTGATGGGCGATGCCTCTCATATGGCCATGAGAAATTGCATAAGGAGTCATGACTGCTGTTCTGTGACAGCCCCGTCATGGGGATATGCCTGTTGCACCACCACTGAGTCCAGTGAGACATTTTTAAGCATCACAAGCTGGAGCTCCGGCCAGCCCATCACACAGTTTTACTCTTTCCCCAATATCCTGCCATGCTGCACTTTCCGCCTCCTCTCTTTCTCGCAAAACCTCCTCTCCGGAGCATCCACCACCAGCGCCAGCGGGGACGGGGTTGGGCGCGTTGGGGCCGGGCATGGCTTGGCCTGACTGTGAAAGGAGGGAATTGCTCCAGCAGGAGCGGTGGGAGCTGCCGTCTGCCCCGGGAGCTGCCTGCGCTCGGTGGCGGTGGTCATGGAGGGGCTGCAGATAAGAGGAATGGGCAGGAGGTTGTGGTCAGAGCTGAAACTGCAGCTTAGGAGGAAGGAGAAGGTTTAGTGGGGATTTTGAATTTAGGGGAGCGCCTCTAAGATCCACCGTGGCAGAGAGAAGTCATTGCTGAGCTCATACCGGTGCCGGTCATGCCTCTCTGTGACCCTGCTCCACCCTGGCTTGCTCCAGCAGGCTCTGGGGCTGCTGGCACCCATGGTGCGAGTTACATCTTCTGTGTCACAGCCCGAGACAGGAGCGTGGGGTCTCCTTCTAGTCCCCGAATGGCTGGGGACAGTCCACTGAAGGTCACCCACCTGCAGCGTGGGAAGCAAGAGAAGTCAGGAGGGGGTTTTGCCAGTGAGAAATGCTGCAAAGCTCTTGTCGAAGCTATTTCTTTTACTCTTGCCAATTAAAAGCGCTCTGGCTTTTGTCTGTGTTGCGACCCTTGGTTGAGCTTCAGCGTTCAAAATCGAGCAGTTGAGCACCAAGAAGGTATCTCCAGTGTCGGTTTGTTCTACCAGTCCTCTGGCTGCAGCATGCGTGTTTGCATTAAACATCTATGGGATCCCAAGGAGATTTGGATTTATTCTAAAGAGATTTTGCAAGGTCCAGTCCTGAGTGAGAATTCCAGACCTTTGTTTTCCCCTCTAGTCCTGGCAAAATCGAAAAAAAAAATCAGGAAAACCAGCTTTATAGTTTTCTGCCGAGCCCTAATTAGCCTCTGGGAACAGGTCTGGGATGAAACAGCTCAGAAATGGTTCCTGCCCTTCCAGCCTGGTCCTGACCTAGTGCTGAGGCCGTGGCATCGCTTCTCACCACAGGCTTTCCCGGCTCCGGGGGCTCCATGGCTCTTCGCTGTGCTCGAGTAGCCTCTTGGGCCCTCCACACCTGACAGCCAGTTTGTAAAAATCCTGGAGACGTTATAGAGAAATGATCAAGATTAAAAGTGTGCTGGGTGGAGGGGATGCGACATCCCTGCTGTTCCCTGTGATTCGTAGGGCTTGTCCAGCCAGCAGCGCCGAGCTGTAATCCCACTTTGCCTTTGTCTCTCTGCAGATCTTGACAGAGCTGAAGTCGGACAACCAAAGGCTGAAGGACGAAAACGGAGCCCTCATTCGTGTCATCAGCAAGCTCTCCAAATAGGAATCCTGAGCAAAGGCAGGACAAAGAGGGGTGCCCTACACGAGCTGCCAACCCCACCACCGAGCCCTACCCCCCTCTTTTCCTCCTGTCAAGTACAGCAAGCATTTCAGCCATGGGATCAATCTGTCACACCTGCCTTGCCCTGCCCTTTGCTGTACATTCCCTTTCTGCCCTTATTTCCCCCACAACACACACCCCTGCCATTTTATTATTTTTAATTTAAGCATGTTGTGGTATCTCGGACATTTTATTCAAGGGAGAAGAGAAACATGAGGACTGGGATTGAGCTGCCAAAACTCCTTCTTCCAGAAGCCCAGTATTTGGTGTTGGACTCCAGTCTGGAGTAGGTAGCTCCTTCTTTAAAAAGTGATGCCTAAAGAACTAATCCAGCACATCCAAGCCCTTTACAGGTGGAAAATGTGAACATGGGCTGGGACTCTGAGGATGCACATCAACCCACTCAAGATGTGGGACTCTGGTTAAAATGTGATGCTGTGAAAGCCACCAGGGCTGATTTCTGTAACAGGCTGACGACAGCTGCTTTGCACAGAGACCTTCTTCTCCTTTCGCCCCAGTAGACCGAGTCTTTTATTTAATATAAGATTTCAAACCTGTTCAGTAACGTCAGCGCTGACTCTCAGCATCAGACCCCTTATCCCTCGCCCTGCCTTTCCTGTGCAGCCTGGGTGATTCGGTATCACGCTGTATCCTTCCAGGGCTCCTGTCTCCGTTAGTAGTATCTGCTAATTGCATCCTGACTCTTGCTCCTCGGGACAGGATGTATCACAGATACTTGCCGAGCTTTCTGAAGGACAAGCTTGAACCCCTAGAGATCCTCTACTGCTTTCACACGCATATGAGCGTGAAGCACCTTGCAGGGAGCGGCACCCACACCAGAAACCAGCCTCCCCATCCTAACAGCCGTTTGGGATGTTTTCCTGCTATCTTCATGAAGGCAGAGCCCTGTAGAGGAGTCTGGTGTGGAATTTCAGGTGCCTTGCTTTGATGTGCAGCAGGAGGCTGACCAAGTGAAAGGCAGCACGGGTTTGTTTGGAGAGAGAGGGAATGCCAGAGTCCAGTCCCACCCACCCATCTGTTGGTGAAGAAGCTTGCTGCAGCTGGGTTTCAAGGCAGAGGAGCACGAAGCGGTCACCACTTGTCCTCTCGCATGCCTTGGAAAGGTGTGGGTGCGTTGGTGTCAGGGAGAAGGAGCTACCCTTGGGTGTGCTGGTAACTATCGCTAGGATGGAAGTCTTTTAATCTGTCAGAAGCTTGCAATAAGCCTTGACCTTGAAGGAAACCTCAAAAAAAAAAACCTCTTTAATGTTATACGTACTCGGAACAGTTTGAAATTGTTCTCTCTGTGGGCATTTAGACAGTGGCTCCTCTATGTGCTGTGTGATTTTGATGATAGCAGCAGTAACCTCTCATCAGATCTGTTGAGCTTCCCCTTAATAGACTCCTCTCAGATGACACCTTCCCTCCCAGAGACTTCTTGCTGTATCCAGACCACTTTCCCATCTACATCCTTCCATATTTGTCCTTTCATTTCCTTTGCCCTTCGATTTCCCTGCTCCATCTGGCTGAGAGTTGCAGTCTCAGTCACTGAACTTGGAGGTTGCCGTGAAGAAGTTCTGCCTACCTTCCCGGGCACCTCTGCTGACTGTGGGCTCGCGGCTCCCGCCGGGCCGGTGGGACTCTTTCCGCTATGAGAGAGATAGATGAGACGCTTGAACATGAGCATAATTCTTGAGCTTGCTCAGCAGGGTAAAATTTATCTCTGTCAGTCAGTCCTGGGCTTTTTGGAACCTTTTGCTGGTTGTTGCTTCAGAAAGTGTGTTTATTTTCCTCTCCATTGCTTTTTTTTTTTCCTTAGTTTGGTTTTGTGGTTTTTTTTCTAATTCTCCATTTTTTTTCCCCTTCCCCTCCCTGTCCTGCCTGTTTCCACCTCTCTAACTCTTCTTAGAGCTGCCCGTTTTTCCCCAGGCAGCTCTACGCAAAGGTTCCCCTTCCACCGCTCTTCAGCCAGCGGAGCTGTTTGTGCACGGCATGAGATGCCGTTTCTCCTGGTACACTGAGGCCCTTCCTCTGCTGCTGTGCTTTGGGGAGGAAGAGACCAAAGCTGGTAATGGCATCAGGGTGTCTGCAGAGCACTGCCTAAGCCAGGCGTCCTTTTTATATTACTTTATTTTAACCCTGCTATATTTAACAGCTTTAAGTCTTGAGATCCAGTCAATGCTTTTTCTGCACGCCGTTCCCACTTGGTGCACTCTTTATGTGAGTACTTCCGCGGTTCTTGATGTTTTTTCTCTTGGTGACCCACTCCTGGCTTCAGACTTGGGCTCTCTCAGCTCTAAACAGGAGTCCAGTCCCTTCTGTGGCGCGCAGAGAAGAAAATCTCGCCTGCCGGGGTGCTGGTGGTTGGCGCAGCGCTGGCGTACCAACGCATTGTGTCCTGGGTCGTGCATCCCAGCAGGATGAGGGACGAGATTTCAGACTAAAGATCCTGTTCTTCTCACGAGGCAGGTTCCTGGCAGCGTGAAGAAGCCTGGTATCTGTTTTAGGGAGAGGGTTCAACCCAATCTGACAAGTCCATCCTGCACTGACGTTTTGCCCCTTCCTACCAGGACAGTTGCTGCGTTTTATCCTGAGGAACAGTACGCTAAGGGTGCAGAAGGCTTAATTGCTCTGCGTGGCACCTTGCAAAGCCAAACCACTTTAGATTAAGTGTCTGCTCGGCACTGGATTATCCCCCTGAACTCTGACTAGGGTAGAGGACCCACCAACAGTTTAGTCTTGCCGACTAGCCAAAGCTGTGAGTATTTTGTGATGACGATGCAATTGCAAACCAAATTCTTGAGAATGAATTTTTTAATGCCTGACATAACCAGTGCACTGAGGAGGTAACGAATAGGACACCTTGCACTCTGCGCTTGGGACAGAGTGCAAAGCAAGCAGTTTTTAAAACTGATCCCTATTTGAACCAGAGCATTTGCCAGATGTGGTCTCCATTGGAGAACACAAGCTTTTTTTCTAAGCAATTGCTTGGGGTGAATTCATTTTTATTGCTTGGGGTGGACCCGCCTATTGTGGCTGTGAGTTTTGATGATGGCTCTTTGTAAATAAACTCCTTGGAGAAGCAGGACTAGCTTACGAGATGGGGAGAGAATGTATTTTTATGCAACTTTTGAGTGGCCTTTCAAACCCTGAGATGAATGATTTGTTTTACTGGTTGTTGTTATATAGTATTATAAGTATTATGTGTTTGAAAGTTTGGGAATAATATTCACATCTATGATGCTTGTAAACACAACAGTATTTATAAATGAATAAAATAAGAGTTGATAAAATAGAAGCTTTGACTTTGCTTCCATCTTTCTGGAGCTGCACCTTGTTTAGTCTAAAACGCCCTGTTTCTCCCAAAATTTCCATAGCACGACAGTATCAGTCATCTGTAAAAGCAGAAATGCTCTGCAGCTACGTACCTGCTGCCCTTAACAGCGCAGGAAAGGCGACGCTCCGCTGTGTCCCTCTTCAGGGAAAGCTCAAATGAAGGAACCGTGGATGCACGTCCCTGACAGCCACCCACCAGCCGGGAAGGCGAACGGGAGAGGGTCCCATCTGACACCTCTGAACCACAACGGGGTTCAGGCCCATCTCCCTCCCTGGTGCCGAGCCCTTTCTTTGCTCTGCCCAGGAGCTCGGTTAGGACAAACCTGTAGCAAAGACACGGGCGCTGGTGCCGTCTCTTGGAGCCTTTGTCCCAAGTGAGGTTGCTAGAAACCTCTGCCTGTTTTGGTCTTCAGAGGTGGTTACTGCGGCTTCAGCTCTTTCCCTCGGGGTCAGGGGAAAAGCAGGGCAGGACGTAAACGTGAATATATGGACCAAACTGTATGTGTTGGGGGTGAAGAATTTGGTGGAGACCTTTGATGTTTTCCCACCTGCGCCCCATGCCTGGGCCAGCCACGCTCAGCCAGGGCACCGGGGCTCAAGGCTGCCCAGAGACACCCCCACCACGTGTGTGAGCACATTCGTGCTTCGGGGGGACCTGGGCCATCGTGGGGCTCCCCTTGCGCCTCCATCCCTCCGTTGTCCCTGGGCTCACAGCCCTGGGACCTGCCCCCCGCCGCAGACACCCCACTGAGCCCCAGCAGCAAGACCAGAAGGGAACCGGGGCTCCTTTCAGCTTGTTTCTTTAATAAGGAGACAGATACCATTACAAAATAACCATTTAACGATAAGAGACGGAAACCACAGAGTCCACACGAGAGGAAGGGGCTTTAAAAGCAGCTTCCCGCCGGAGCCGAACGCTGCGGGGGCCGGGACGGGGCAGAGTGGGGCCGGTGCTGGGGGGTCCTTCACTCCAGGGACAACCTGGGACTCCCAAAGGAGCTGGCTCCTCCCTCCCAGGTTTGAGGGGAAAAAAAGGAAAAGCAAGCCGAGCTTGTTGCCAAGCCTCGAGGATTTGCTTCCTTTTAACCCCAGGAGACTGAAGCTGAGCATCTCCGTGGCACAGCTGGGTTTGCACCACGGCGTAGCCAGGAGAGGGGAACGCTGGTTCTCGTCCCCGAAATGGAAACCACTCGACCAGACATGGCAGAAATAACCCAAATCGCTCCGAAAAGCCTTTTTGCCACCAGATCTTTGCCACATCCCAGCCTTTCCATTGCAGAAATGCCACCGGCAGGTTGGCCCCCGCATCTGTGCCCAGCGCTGCCCCATCCCCTCACCCGGCGTGACGGTGGCATCTGTGGCCACCGAGGCGGTGGCCAATGCGGCTCATCGTGGCAGCCTGGCTCTGCCGCTGAGCCCCACGAAACCGGGGGGACGGTGGACACATGGGGGGGAAGGGGGTCACGGCTCACCGGTGGGCCCATCCCCGTGGGGTCCCGGCACACCGTGGTCTAATATGGCTTCTAAAGTTGCTCTGACGGTGAAATGCACCAACGCGACACAGGACGCCAAAGCCACGATGTTGCTGCTACCCAGCCATGGTATAAATGCGACAAGATACAGGAACAAGACACACATGGAAGTCACGGCTGTGTCGGTGACGGCTCACCCTCCGCTGGCGGGCCTGGCTCGGCATGCTTTGCTTCTTGGCATTATTTTCCTCTTTTACATGATTTTATTATTTTTTTTTATTTGGGGGAAAATAATCGGGGCGGTGGAGAGCACTCGAGCAATGAGTTTTGTTCATCGCCGTCTCTGCCTCGTTGGAGAAACGTGGTGGGGACGGAGGTGCCGGCAGTGGCGAGCGGTGGGGCAGAGCGTGCAGCGCCGCACTCGGCTTTAACCATGCTGCTGCTGCTATGTGGCTGCATCTCATGCACTGTTCATGGTATATACAGCTATGTCTCCATATATTTTTAACTACACACAACTAAGGGGGGGGTCAGAGGCAGCGCAGATGGCTTTAATATGTTGGTTATTTTTCCCTTTTTTATTAAAAAAAAATTATGTATTAAAGTCACAGTTTCCCCCCCGCCCCCAAGGCTTAAAGAGTCCGAATGGAAACCAGCCAGGTGGGACCTCCGCTCCCGGTGGTACCCCGGACAATGCGGCGGGTCTGGGGGGGTTGCGGGGGGGATGGGGTGGAGGGGTGCACGTGGGGGGGGGGTCACATGAGGTTGTGCGCATGTGGATGTGTACAGGCGTGCGTGCACACCTCCGCCTGCTCCCCAAGGAAAGCTGCAGGGCCGTGCACGTGCGCTGACTGCCAACAGGAGGATTTTAGTGTTCTTTCCAATTCCTTCTTCTTTAACCCGTTTCCACGTAAGGCAAACGGCTCCCCAGTGCCCGGACGGACTCCGAAAGGAGACTGATTCGAGAGCCCGAATCCTGCCAGTGCCCCGGCCAAGGGGCATCAGCTGCCCCCAGTTCGCCATTGATTAAAAGCACCCCGAGATTTCTTCTCCCTTTGGCTACACGAGCAGGGCAGGACCTTGCTTGCTGACACTGACACATCCGTTAGGAAAAGGGACTAATTAAAGCTGGAGGTGGCCCTGCGAGACCACTCGCTTGATGACCCATGAAGCCCCTGTAGCCTGGCATGGCCCCGGTGCCACCTTCACCCAGCCCGGCCGAGCTGCAGCCTCCAGCAGCCAAAACCGGGCCGGGCACCGCGGCATGGGCTAAGCGCAGCCGAGGTGGTGGTGGACGAAGTCGTTGGAGGTCTTGGGTCCAACGTCCACCACCACCATACCACAGCTTGGCTAACTGGGCCCTGAACCTCCCCCAAGGACAGAGACGTCCCTCCCTGGGGACCTGTCCCAGAGCTGCACATCCCACCAGGGGAAGGGGCTCGTCCTCGTGTCCAACCTGAACCCCATGAGCTGTGGCTGCCACCAGGTTTCCCGTCATCTCCCCACCTTCAGCCGGGGCTGAGATGCCCTTTGTGAAGCGGGGGACTCGGGGCGCTGCTGAAACATCCAGCGGCACCAGGGCCAGCTCAGTTTTGGCACTTTGTCCCCAGGCTTGGGACGCCCTGCACCGAGGTTCCAGCCCGGGTGTCAGACCCCCAGAGCAGCATCCCCAATGCCCGGGGCGTTCCGGGCTGCACCCCAGAGCTCTGCTTCTCCCCTGCAAGCCCCTCTCACTGAAGATGCAACACCCTTCGCTGCTTAAACTGTGCCAAAACCCCGCGAAACTTGAGTCCGGGAAAGCGAAGCGGAGCAGGGAGCACAAGGCTGCTGGAGAGTCGGAGCTGGGACGGGGACACCAGCTCACGTCGGTGCTCCAGTACAGGCCGGGCTGGACTGGGCAGGGCTGCTGGACCATCTCCCAGCTGGAGGGAATGACGTTGGCTTTCCAGATCAGGGGCTTGGTCCTGGCTCGTCCCACGGTGGGAGAGGTGGCCCAGAGAAGCTCTTGCCCACTGTCAGGGACACGGATATGGCTTATATCCCCCGAGGGGAGCGGGATGGGGTGGATTCAGCAGCCAGCGGCCCGGTGGGGAGCAGCAGCTTGCAGGGGTCAGGGGCTTTGGTCCCTTGTTGGCCATGGGCTCGCTCTCACCCTCCCCACCTGCATCACGGTGATCAGATGCGGTGGTGGGGCTGGAGCTCCCCATAGCCCCCCCGGCTGCCCCAAGGCTGTGCTGAGGTGTTCACAGTGGGGCTGAGCCCTGGGGACATGCAATGGCCTTTGGGGAGGCACCTGGCGCTGCTCTGGGGGGCTGCCCCCCTCACATTTGGAAACCTCTCAGCATAAACCTGCCTTGTGGAAGTATCTTGATCTACAGGTTTCAACCAAGCGTGGTGGGACACACATGCACATCACCCAGCGCTGTCCTCGCTCGGCCTCCGGGGACATGACGGCCGCTCAGCAGAGTCGGTGGTGGTGGTGGTCCGCACTGCCCTGCCATTGCATGCACATCCCACCATGTGTCTCCTCGGAGCAGACCCCCCTGGGGCTCTCCATGCTCAAACAGGCCCCCACGGCTCCAGCTGCAACACCGAGGGCTTGGCACCCCACCGCCATGCCAGCCGCAGCCGGGCCCCGTGGTCCCTGCAAACCTCTTCCCAGAAGAAGCCAAACCCGGAGCTGGCCAGGGGCACTCGGACATCCTTGGCCCGAAGCCTCAGCTTCCACCCTTCCCGGACGGAGGGAGGCAGAGCAGGAGGGGGAGGCACCTGGGTCTCCTGCAGAGGGTCTCCTCCACTGTTTTGATGTCCACACAGCTGTTCATGCCCCAAGCAAGCACAGCAGGTCTGGTCATCTCGCGCTACCAGGCTCCGGTATCAACTCCATGCAACATTTGACGGTTCCCCACGTGGACCCAAGGGAAGGACGGCAGCAGCGATGCCGCGGGCTGGTGACGCAGCCGCCAGGGAAGGGCCCAGGCGTGATGGTGGCTTTGCACCTGGAAGGGATGGCAGGTGGAGGCGATGGGACATGCAGCAGAAGGGAGCGATGCTGAAGAACGAAAAGAACCATCCGTGTCTTTAACCTCTTCCCCTGGAAGCTATTGGGACTGTCTGGAAACCCTTCCACAGCCATCAAAGGGTATTTCAGCTTAAAACAGAACAAAGAAAACCAAAACCAAAGGTTGCGTAACTGAGGTATCAGTAGCTCTGGGTCGCTTCGACTGTCCGCAGTGCCGTGCCACGCTGGCCGGCAGATCTTCCTATTTGTTTTTCCCAAGAGCTGCATCTACTTCTTCCTCTGGCTTCAGCGAGTGCCACTGGGCAATGGGCCGCCGGGGGTTGGCCAGCATGTCGGACCAGTGCCGCAGCTCCGTGCCCGTGGCGTTGCAGCCGGTGAAGATCTTGCCGATGGCTTCGTTCTTCCCCAGCTTGTCGTAGTCCAGCACCGTGATGACCACTTGCACTTTCTAAAGGACGAAACCTTCTTTAGAGGCACAGAAAGGTGCAGCGGCCGTGACTGCTCCACGGCCTCCATGCTGTCCCTGGCACCAGGGTGGCTCAGCAGGGTGCCCCAGGGATCCCCCAAGGCTGAGCGCTTTTGGGGCAGGGTCCCCTCCACGCCCATAGGTTCCTCCATTTCCTTCCCCCAGGGCTGCAGAGCCACAGTGGGGCCCAGCTCCTCCTGATGTGGCCACCTGGGAAAGGTCACCAAGAGGTGGTGTGGGGCTGGGCCGGAGCTGTGGGCTACAGGACTTGATGGGGCTGGGGCAAGGGGCACGTGCAGGGGCTAGGGCAGGACATGGAGGGGCAGAAGGCACCTACCAATGGTCCAAATGCCCCTAGGACCGCTGGGGGGTCCCTGCCGTACCTGGGGTGAGCACGATAGGGCCAGGAGCAGAGGAAAGCCCCACTCCGACCGTGATCTGGGCTGGGTTGCATCTCCCATGGGTGCTGCCCAGCCTCCCACCTCTGCCCCTGCACCAGCTGCCCTCAGCATCATCCCAGGCTGATGGACTGGACGTATTTCGTGGGTGACTGGACCAGGAGCTCAGTGGGAGCTGCTCAGGCTGCTGGGAAGGCTGGGACATGGGCTCGGGCAGCTGCGGGACTTCTCCCGTCACCCCCACCCTGCCTGCCTCCAGGGAGGTGGTCGGACAAACCTGTATCTGCTCAAAGGGGATCTCAAAGCTGAAGGACTCATTGAAGTAGGGGTTCAGGGTCTTCTTCTTGACTGTGGTCTTCTTCTTCTTCAACCTCTTGCCATTCTGCAGCAGGTGGATCTTCACATAGGGATCTGGGGAGGGCAAGAGTGTGCATCAGCCAGGGCTGAGATGCCCAGGGGACACCATCAGCCTGCCCCCAGGAGAAGTCTCAGCCCAGGGTGAGGTGCACCATGGGGTAAAGAGACCTCCAAGAGTAAAGGTGCTCTGAGGTTTGTGGATGGAGGCCAAAGCCAAAATACTTGGCCTGGAGAGGATTTGTGGGAGCAAATGGCCGAGGAATGGAGCATTTCTGCATCCTGTGGGTCCCCTTGTAGGACGGCTGGGGACAGTGGAGTGACATCAGTGGGTGCTGGCCTGTCAGCCCTGTTGCTGGAGCAGGAAACCCCAGCAATAAAGCTGAACTCTTCCAACTGTGCAGGTACTGCTCTTCTCCTGGTTAAGGCAGGTCTGGAGAGAGCTGAGGACCCCTGGGCAGAGAGCTCAGCCCTGGCATGGAGCCGGGAAAACTCCTCATGCTGTCGACTGAGGCCCTTGGCCCCAAGTCGAGGAGCAGCAGGACCAGGGGCAACCGGCTGAGGAGCATTTTCACCATCCAGGTCCTGCAGCGTCCTGGCCCTGGACACAGTGGCGGACCAAATTCAGTATGGCCTTCCTAAGGGTAGGGGGGTTCATCCCATCCCCGTCTCCCCTTGCGTCCCAGCCAGACCTTGGGCTGCCTCCGATGCAGGAGGTCCCAGGCACTGGAGAGGGCTTCCCTGAGCCCTGCCAGACTAATGACCCCAGTGTCCTTCCCCAACAAAGGATGCTGCGAACCCCGCAGTGGGGCAGGAGGAGGATGCCCACAAGCTGACACCCACCTGAGAGACCCCCGACATCCATCTTCTTCAGATTCTTGGCCTCCAGGATGCAGACAGTGAGTTTCCCGGCCGTAGGCACATACCGGAGGGAGATGCAGATATCTCCTAGCTTCTCCGGCTGCCAAGCGGAGCAGGGAGCAGATATCAAAGCCTTGCCACTGCGTCGTACTGCAGTGCTGGGACATGGTCCCGCATGCAGGTCTCCCCAAACCCTGCTCAACCTTCGATGCAGGCATGAGCTGGCACCCCGTGCACCAGCACAAGGGTTTGATCACTTGGGTCTGGGGCAGGCCAGTCCCAGCACAGCACTCAAGAAGTTTATGCTCTTCATTTTTGTTATAAAAAGGCTTTTGCACGGGGGAACAAGAGGGGCAGATCCCGCCCAGCGCTTATGGCCAGGACACCCATGATATTCGGGTGACCCCACAGCGATCGCCATCCTGAGCACTGCCGGATAGCCCAGAAAGCAGATCTTGCCCCATGGCCACCCCACATTTCAGGCTCCCTGGCCAAGGGTTTCAGCTGGCCGAGGGCCTCGCTCCAGTCCTGCTCTCACCTCCTCCTTCTCGCCGCTCTGCAGGTCCCGCCACTCCTCAATGGGCTGGCCCAGGTCCACCGTGTTCATGGGCACCTTCACCTCACCAATGATGTCATGCTTGGAGAAGCGATCGAAGTCATAGATGGCCATCACCAGCGTCTTCCCGCCCAGTTCCTGGTAGGGGACCTGCACAAAGAGGGCCACCGACCAGGCTGACAATGGGCTCAGAGGAGCCCAAGCCAGGACCAGCTGCTCCCAGCAGTGCGGGTCAACGTACGGGACTGGTGCACAGTCAGGGGGAAAGACGGGAGTGGGAGACAAGGTCCCGTGCTGTGGGTAGGGAGGGGCTCACCTTGAAGGTGAAGGTCTCGTTGAAGGCAGGGTTTAGTGTTTTCTTCTGCACTTTGGTCTCGTACTTTTTCTTCTTGTCAGGGAGCAGGAACACCTTGACGTACGGGTCCGAGGTGCCGCCCATGTCCAAAGCGGGCAGTTCGGCTGCTTGGAGGATCCCCACCGTCAGCTGGAGCGGGGAAAGGGGTGTCTTCAGCAAGACGGCCCAGGTACATGCTGCAGATGCCAAGGGCTTGTCCCCAGCCCAGCACGGGGCAGGACTCCCCGTGCCACAGCACCCAGCTCCCCCCTCCCCCCTGCGCCACCCAGGTCCCACAGGGAGACTTCTCTCAAATACCCTCCCTGGGCAAACCCCACTCCCCCACCTCCTCAGCCGAGCCCCAGCCCCTCCATCACCTGGTTCGCCTGGAAATCGTAGTCCAGCGAGAACTGCAACTTGCCCAGGTTCTCCGGCTCCTTCTCCTCCTCCTCACCTTCCCCCTCTGTCAGACCCATCTCTGCATCATCGTCGTCCTGTTGGTCCTGCAACAGCAGCCGAGGTGCCCGGCTTAGCAGCAGGGTTACAGCCCAGCCTCCCCGTCCCCACACCGCTGGGGACCTCCAGCACCCCAACCCTACTGGCATCTCAACACTCAGGTTCTCCCTACCAGGGGAAAGGAGGTCCCCATGCTGGGGACATAAAGCACCAATAGAGGAGCCCGGGGGTGGCAGCGGCTCTGCCCACAACCACCCAACTGCCAGGGAGCCCCCGGCGCTGGTCCAGCCGGGATGGGGGGGGGGGGGGGGCTGCCGTGGGGCCCCAGGACACAGGGTCAGCTCCAGTGGCGGGAGGTTTGGTGCTCGCAGGCGGTGGCTGCATGCGAGCAACCTACTGCAAAGGGTGCAGGGACACTCTACCCCCCACAACCCCTGCCTGGGGGAGCGCCACAGCTGGTGCTAAGGGCTTAGCAGGATCATCTCCAGGCTTTATTAGCTTAGTAATAGAGATATAACCTAATTCTCCCCAGGCAAAGCCACCCCTCCCCCTTCCTCTCCAAGCCATGGTCCATGGGGTGGGATCACGGGCTCCTTAGCACCTCTCTGACGTGTCCCCGTGTCCCCATGTCCCCCACCCCACCCTGGAAGCCAGTGATGGAGAAAGAGGCCCGTGGTGGCACCTACCGTGGAGGGCGTCCCAGGATGGAGAGGAAACACGCAGCCAGGGCAGCAGGGAGGGAGGACGGTGAGAGCGCCAGGAGGGAAGAGAGCCACGTTACAGAGCGCATCGACAAGGGACCCACGGCAAGGTGGGGAATCAGGGTTTGCATGGCCCCATCCAGCCCCAGGGGAGGGCAGCCCTCACCCTCCGCTGGGGAATCCCCCCCACCATTCCCCACCGCCGCGGGGGTGTGCAGACGGGCAGGTACGACGGAGCATCGCCACTCAGCGCTCATCTCTCCAGCCCTGCTTGCGTGCCCGCGGTGCCCACATGGCTCTGAAGAGCAGGAACAGACACCCAAAATCTCCCACCCCCTCCAAATGGCCCTGGGTCAGGGCCATTGAAATGGCCGGGATCACCTCAGGCCTGCTGGTACCAAAGCTTCCTTCCTGCTGCCCCCCCCCAGGATGGAGACACGGCCCCAGTTCTGCTCCGTGCACCAGCGCCTGCCTCCTGAGCACTGGCTTTTTGGGGACCCCAAACTGGTGGGTGTTTTGGCCTGGTGGTCCTCCCCTCTCGGCTAAAGGCACAGCTCGGTGAAATCCGGGCAGCTGAGAGGCAGGTGGGGAGACAGAAGGGATTAAATTAACATTTGCTGGTTCAGGTGAAGCATTGGCAGGGCCAGGCCAGCTTGAGCCTGGTCCCATCCAGGCCACGGGCGCTGGAAGAGGACAGTGCTGCTGTCTCAGCTCCAGGCTCACGTCGGCACTGTCGCATCCCACGATCCTGGTGGCTCCATCCCTCTCTGCTGCCTGAGCTACGAGTGCCCCGGCACGGTTCGTAACCCAGCCAGCGGGATCGTCCTGGGACGCAAAGCGCAGGACAAGACCAAGTGGTCCAGAAGGACATCACCTGGTTGCCTGACTTCATGTCCTTCATGTTCATGGCGTTCTTCATGCCTTTGCCCTTCTCCTTCTTGTTCTTCTTCTTCTTGCAGCAGCACTTCTTGCAGATGCAGAAGCAGCAGGTGAGGATGAGGAGTCCAGCTACCACCGCGATGGCGATGAGGGCCCAGGGCGGCACTGTGGGCAAAAGCCAGTGTCGTGGTCAGCCCTGCAGCTCCCTCCCAGCCCCAGCCACCCCACCACCACCCTGTCCCACAGGTTGCACTGGGACCAGAGCGGTGGTGGGCTCACGAGTGGGGTAACACCTGGAAAAGGAGGCAGCTACTCACAGGGGATCTTGTTGAGCTCGTTCATGAACTTGTTCCTCAGCTTGGTGAACATGTCCTCCCTGCTCTCACCCGGCCCCGCAGCCTCGGTGGAGTTGTCCATCGTGGTCATGGGCACCGTGGTGGCCGCGGCCTCCGGGGCCATCATGGATGCTTGCTTGAATGTCATGGTGGGTCAGGGGCTCCCTGAAACACAACGTCGCCTCGGTGGTCACACAGGTCCTTGCAGCCCCCGCTCCTCCCCGTGCCCAGGCTGTGTCCCTGAGCAGCCAGCTGCGCTGAGGACAGCGTCTGCATCGACAGCAGGGCTACCGCAGGGCACGTGCTCTTCTGCGACAGGGGGACAGACCCAATGCTCCTGCGAGGCCAGACACCTGGATTCCCTCGCAAGCGATGGGAAGCCCAGTTGACCCCCAGGTTTTCTGGCCCTTGACATCTCCAAAGCCACCAGGAGCATCACCCAGGATCGCATCAACGCTGGTGCCAGCTTGGAGCCTCCCAGAGACATCGGGGTCACTCCAAGGGGGTGGGTTTGCCCAGTGAGGCCCATGGGATGAGGGAAGGGGTGTTTGCATCCCCAGGAGAGCTGAGCGAGGTTACTTTGGACAAAGCCAGCCCCCCCCGCCTCCTCCTTTTCTCAGGCAGGGACCCAGGCGTCGGGCACCTACGGACCCAACGCACGGCAGCAGCCAGAACTCGCTTTATGCTGGTGTGGGACCCTCAGGACTTGCTCCCAGCCCTGGGAGAGCTTCCAAGGACAGGAACGGGCGAGGAGGAGCACATTGCTCTTCTTCCAGCCCCAGGGAGCTTTTGCAGGGCACATTTTGAGGATGGATGAAAGCAGGGAAGGGCTGGCTCTACACAGCCGTGGCGGGCCCAGCGTGCACGTCAAAGGGTCGACCCTTTCACCATGTCACAGGTACCGCGTCCTGGGCGGCTCGAGGCTCCTGTCCGCCTCCGAGCCCAGCTCCCTCAGCCAGCCCCGCTCCCCGACGGGGCCCGGGGAAGGTGCTCGGTTCACTGCCAGGGCTGCAGCACAGCCCACACTGCTCAGCACCCTCCGCCCCAGCCCAGCAGGGACTGAAGCACGCCCCAAAGATGGGGACACCCACCCCATGATCTTGCAAATGTGGCATTCACTCCTGCAAACAAACCTGGTACAAAGCGCCTCCACGACCCAGCTCCAGCCCCAAAGTGCCTCTCGAAGCCCAGCAGAAGGCAAACTGGCAAAGGGAAGATCAGAGCAGGCAAGAAGCCAAGGGAATAATGGTGCCGGTGGGGTTAAGGAGACTAAAAGGCTATCCAGTGGGGGAAGCAATCAGCCAAGCGGGATTGCAGGTAACTGAGGAAGGAGTTTCTGGAGGCACATGAGCCCTGGCATGGGGGAAACCCCCTTTCCTGCAGCTCTTCTCCCCGCTTGGTGAAGCCTCCTCGCCCGGAGCACCATCCCCCCAGGGCCGGCTGCTAATCCGTCCTTCCTGCAGCAGCAAAGCAGTGTTCTCACCTCAAAAAGCCGGCCAGAGAGACCTGGGGGTGTTCCTGCCCCGAAATGGCACTGCCGTGCCGTCTCCAGCTGCCTCCTGGGCGAATCACGCACTGAGTTACCCAGAGCTCAGCTCCGCGCCTGGGCATCTCCCTCCTGTGCCACTGCTCCCAGGGGGCTGCTGGGGGGGGACACGGCAGTGGGGGGCTGGGGGAACCCCCTGTGAGGCAGAGGCAGCCCTTCACACAGCAAAACAGGCTAATGACATGAATCCCACCCTGACAAGGTCCCTGCTGCAAGCACAGGCTTCGCCATCCCAATGTCTCTGCTCAGGAAAAGCTACAGACGCCAGCGGCAGGGCTGAGGTTTCCTGGGCTGCCAAGAGCAGCTGGTTGACTTAAAAAGCAGGTTGCTGGCAGGTCTTGCTCCTTGGGGGAAGGTCCCCGGACCCCCACCGGACCCGCCGTTGCCCTGGCCCTGGGAGCCGAGCTGGGCTGCAGCATGACCCCTCTCCGCAGCATCCCAGCACCATGGGCTAGCCGGGAGCATCACCGTGTCATCGCGTGTCGTCCTTCATCCCTTCCAACAGCAACATTTGCAGTGGGAACGCAAAAAGGCGAAGCAAAGAGAAAGGCGTCCGTCACCGGCGCTGCTGGGAGCAGCAGGACCCTCCAGGCAGGCGCACAGGGGAGAGGGTGGCTGGAGAAACCCCTTTGCTGGCTCACGGGTGGGTTCGTCCTCTCCCCACGCACATCCCCGTGCGCGGCAAGCTGGGCAACATCCCAAACCGGGAGTAAAACCTGGTGGGAGCTCCTTTAGGATCAGTCTCTTGGAGGCAGAGCTGCTGGGATCTATCCCGGCCAGGCAGAGGAAAGGGCTGCAGTAAATAACCCTTCTGCAGCTTGGGAGCTTGGGGGCTATTTTGTATCTGGTTTGGGGCTTTTTTTGGTCCTTCCTGGATTTTGAAACCCTGCGTGTGTTTTCCACAGCCACGCGTGTCAGCAACTCCTCACTTTAAAAGTGCCAGGAGTGACTCTTGGTGGTGCAGTTTGTCTGCAACGGGCACAAAACACCCATTTATTGTAAATGCACCAGTTACTGTAAATCAGAGGCCACATTGCAACAGCAAAGGCAACACTCAGCTGGGAAACGTCCCTGGTGCCCATCAACGGAGGTTTTGCAGGCGCTTCCTCGCGGGCCCGCGCCACCCCTGAACATCCCCGAGAGCTGCTTGAGTAGCCAGACCCTGCAGTCGAACGGCTACAGGATGCACTGATTACTCTTTTTCCCCCGTGTTTTTGATGAGCTCGGTATCTTCCTGATGCCACAAAAGTTTCCTGAAAGGCAGGAGGCAAAACAAGCAAATCCCAAAGACGCGGTTTTGGTTGAGCTCGCACTTTAGGGGACCTGGGCCAGGAATTTTGGTTGCTTGAAGTTATCAACCTGCAACTTGGCTGGGACACAGAAGTGATTACGGTCCAGAACATGCCATCCCTGGGTGAGTCCCACAGCCCCCGTCCCCCTGCGTCAGGGCAGGCGGAGGGTCAGTGCTCACACTCACGCAGCGCAACCGGGAGGGGATGGAGACATGTCCTTGTCACCTGGGGCATGAAGATGGTTGGATGAGACCAGCCAAGACACCAACATCTTGGTATCTTCCCAGAGGCTCTTTCAAGCCTCCCAGGTTTTTCTTGCGGTCACCCCCACATCCCAGCCCCAAAGGTTTCGGATGGATGGTGGCGTCCGGTCCTGCTCTGGGCCCACGGCGGATGAAGGACTTTGACGGCATCGGAAGGGACTCATCCGGGGTGACGCACCTTGGCTGGGTACATCCTGCAGCGCAGCCAAGGAGGATGCTGGGGGCTGCCTCTGTGGTGTGGGCTGGGTCCCCAGAGGCCACCCCAGTGTCCCTCCACCCAAGGCGATGCCAGATCCCTGCCTGACCTCGGGCCTCGTATGCAGGACATAATAATTCAGAGGATGCAACCACTGAGGTCCTGGGCGTCAGGAGCATCCCTCCTCCCCAGCCTGCAGCTCTGAGACCAGCACGGGCCGCGACCACCAGCTCCTCCTGTGGATTTACCCATTTTGGACGTCTGTGGAGGTCAACCTGCTTGGACCTGCTCTGCGTGGAGCTCCCCAAACAGGCTGAGTCTCTAAGAGGCTCTCCACGCTCCGCCCGCTCCTGCTCCTGCCCCTGGACCTCGGACACCTTCCTGCCCCACGGAGCGGCTGCAACCCCTGCAACCACCAGAATCAGCATCACACGGCCACGGTGCGGCAGCCAGCTCCCCGGAACTCGGCGGCAGATGGCACTGGGGGGGCTGGAGCAAGGTGCTGCCGTGCCCCACAGCCACCACGTCCTGCTCCGGGGTGACTCAGGAGCTGCTGTGTTTAACCCCCACCCTGCTGAGAGTTACTTAATGCAGAGGACTAAGAGGCTCCCCAGAGCTTTCCAGCGGCTGATGACACCCGACCTTCTTCCATTTTTTCACCTGTTTGCTGGAGGTAACTGTCGGTGCCAGCGGCTTGACATCCCAAGGGCCACGTGGCACTGGGCAGCACTGGGAGCTCCAGGTATCCTTGCAATCCAGCCCACTGGGAAGAAGAGGTAGGTGAGGATCCCCTTTTTATGGGGTGACAGGGATGAGGACAGGGACGGGATGCTGTCCCCTGCTTGCCACGTGGCCAGCAGCTCCCCACAGCCCCGCTACGCTCTCACAGCTGCTTTTCACCCCATAAACCCATCCCTGGAACAGGGTTTTTAACCCTCCTCAGCGTGGCCGGAGCATTTCCAAGCAGCCTTTTGCTGCAAGAAAAAAACAACATGGGGGCGGGGGGGGGAGGGGGGGGAGGTGGGGAGGGGGGGTGTCTTCCCCATCACACCCCATGCAAACTGGGGTTTGCTAGGAGGAAAGCAAAGCTGCCGGAGGAGCCGCAGGCAGGCGCGCAGATGCGGCCTGCGGCAGTCTGGACGCTTTCCAGCTCGCTGCAGGTGCAGCAGCGTTTTTGCAACGCCGGCTCCCCGCCCTGACCTGTATTTCTGTGCAAACGGCAATCTGCCAAAGCGGGACGGGGGCGAGCTCTGCGGGCCGCTGGGTTTGGGAAGAAGAAAAAGGCCGGGCAGGGCTGAGCACCCGCGGTGAGGGGTGCTGCCGCGAGCCCCAAGCAACGGCACCCAGGAGCTGCGAGGCAGCGGCTTTGCAGGGGTCTGGGGGGGGCAATGCCCCTCTCCTGCCCCCCAGGTGCCGGATCCTGCACCCCAGCTCTGGGGCAGGTTGAGTCCTGGCTCTGTCCCGCACCCACAGACACAGGGCTGGGGGGGGGGGGAGGGGGGGGGTATCCAGGCCCCCGACGCCCTGTAAGCCCCCATGGGTGCGCAGCAAGGACGGGGGGTGCAAAGCAAGGGTGCCAGGGGTGCGCAGTGCCGGGGCGGGGGGGAACGGACCTCAGGGGAGCACCTTGCTGCAACGCAGCCCATGCCACTCGCTCTGCACCCAAATGTGCAGTGCAGAGGGGGCAGCACCCAGCATGGGGCAGCCGGCCGAGCCAGCCCCCCCCGCCTCCAGCACCCACATCCTTGGGCGCCCAGCGCAGCACAGCCCTCCGGGGTGCTGGGGTTCCCCTTGCCGCAGGCTTGGGGCTGCGGCAGCCCCACTGCAGCGCTCTGCAGCGCGCCAAGGCGCAGGCTGCCATTGCGATGCTGCGCACATCCCGCTGCACGCGCCGCCCCGGCCCAGCGGAGCTGCGTTCCCCGGGCACAGGGTGCTGAGCACCAGCAGCGTGGCACGTGCTTCAGCCTGAGCGTGCGTGCACACGTGTGCAAGTGCTTGTGCACGGGGAGGGCCGCAAATGCTGGTGCAGCGTGCATGCGGCTGTGCACACATGCAAGTGTGCAGGTATGTGGTGCCTGGGTGCAAGTGCTGTGCATGGGGTGTGCATGGCTGTCTGCAGATGGGCTTGTGCACGGGGAGTACATGCGTGTCTGCACGTGCAAATGCTTGTGCATGGGATACGCAAGCGGGTATACACGCTTATGCGAGTGCTTGTGCACGCGTGTGTGTGAAAGTGCTTGTGCACAGGCACTGCATGCACATATGTGCAAGTGCTGACAGATGTATGGGCACATCTGCTCACAGATGTGTTGGGGTGCAAGCACTTGTGCGTGCATGCAGCAGGCGTGTGGCTCTGCAAGCACTCTTGTACGTGGGTGTGCATGTGCTTGCCACTGCCTGCAGTCAGTGCAGGACCTTGCATGTAGGTGTGTTTGCACCCACATCCACTGCGTGCCAGCGTGCAGGTGTGTGCACAGCTGCTCGTGGATCATGTTTGCATGCGTGTGGATGAGTGTGCATACATGCACACTGCTGGAAGGGACTGGTGCTTACTGCGCAGAGCACCCGCGCATTTGTGTGTGGGCACGAGCACATTTAATGTGCATTTACCGTGCAACCCCCCCCCTCCCGCACGTTGCGGGGGCACTGAGGCACTGAGGCCCCCCCCTCAGTGCCACCGTGAGCAGCTGCTGATTGATTTCCGGAAATAATTTATAAAGCAATAAGGAAAAACCCTCCCAGCAGCCGTGGGAGCCCCAGGCGGTGGCGGGGGGGCGCGGGTGGGGACGAGCCACGGACAGGCACTCAGCCAGGGGAACTGCTGCTCTGGGGGCTATTTGGGGGGCTTTGAGGTGCTGCCTGGGGCTGGGGGGGGGGGGGTTGCGGGCAGCATCGGGCCTTGCTGTGGGGGCTATTTTTGAACAGGGCAAGCTAATTAGTGTCCCTAATTGCTCCACCACCTGCCCCAGCAGCCTGCGCACCTCCCACCTGGTGCTCGCCAGGTGCTGGCGGAGCTGAGAACTGGGGGAAACTGAGGGAAACTGAGGCACAGGAGATGTGATGCGGGGGGGGGTGCAGGTTCATGCAGAAGCTGTTGCTGCCCACGCCCTGGGTACTCTAGAGCCCCCTGGGACCCTGCAGCCCCTGCCAAGAGGCCAGGGGGTCTGATCCTGCCCCCTAAGTGAGGGGGCCAAGCTTTGTTCCCCCTCCTGCATGGGGGCCGGAGTGGGCAGTGTGGGGCTGAATGTGGGGTGCCTTGGGCAGGTGTGGGGCAGGAGGGCAGGCTATGGGGCAGTGTGTCCTTGGGCATGACTCCTTGCCTACTGGTCCCCATCCCCCTCTGCCACTGCCTCACTGGGTGCCCTTGGTCACATCCCCTGTCCCCTACCACACACACTACAGATCCAAGTGGGGCAGGCTAACTCCTTGGCTGCGGGTGTGACGCCGCTCCCAGCCCCACGGAGCAGATTCCCAGGCAGAAAGGCCCATCCCAGCACCTTGTCCCCATCCCAGCACCCTGACCCTGCCCAACGCCAGGCCAGGCCACTCCAGTGCCGCTGGGAGGGCGCGGGGGTGGCTGTGCGGCGCGGGGGCCTCGGCTGGTGGCACTGCAATGCAGTCCTGCTCGGGCTCTGCTTGCTGCTTTTTTTTTTTTTTTTTTCCCCTCCTTCTTTTGCAATTTTTCTTCCCCCCCTCCCCACCTTTTTGCAAGTTGCGGCAGCCGATGGCGACGGGCGGGGGCGGCCATCGGAGCTGTCCCGGCTGGAGGTGGGAAGGGACCCCGGCCCCCTGCACCCTCAACCACCGCTCAGCCAGCCCCACTGAGGACATGCGCTGTGATGCTTGAAGTTTCCTCTTTACTCCTCCACTGGTTTGGAGCTGCCCCCCCACCCCCCCCACCCCCCCCGTCAAGACCCCAGTGACTTAAGGACCTCAATAAATAAAGAGGATTATAAATAACCATTTCTATCGGTCCTTGGCCGCAGCGCAAGCGTGGGTTAAGGCAGTGTTAATAAATACCAGCTGAGAAGGGGAGTGTGCTGGCTGGGAAGGGACCCCCCCTCCTGCCCTGCCGGGGACCCCCCCAGCTCCCCCCTGGGGAGCAGCACCCATTAGGGGATGCTGATGGGTATGGTAGGACCCACCCCACACCCTCCAAAACAGCCGGGAGCTCCCCGCGGAGCAGGACAGGGTGGGCTTCACCCAGGCGGCTGCTGCAGAGATGCCACGAGCTGGCCGGTGGGGCGGCCCC
>JAVKLA010000052.1:6852299-6873356 GCA_034782735.1 Sagittarius serpentarius
AGAGAAGTTGTGGATGCCCCATCCCTGGAAGTGTTCAAGGTCAGGTTGGATGGGGCTTTGAGCAACCTGATCTAGTGGGAGAGGTCCCTGCCCATGGCTGGCGGGGTTTGGACTAGGTGGTCTTTGAAGGTCCCTTCCAAGGTTCTGCGGGTCTATGAAAAAGGGCTGCATTTCCCTGGAGAGGGAGGTGCTGTTGGCACAAAGGCTGTGGGTCACCTTGGGAGGAGCTGCTGGGTGCTGCTGTATCTACACTGGGTGCTGTAGCCCAGGGGTGCTGCTGCACATGCCAGGCACTGTGCCTGAGGGATGCTGTGCTGGATGGCTGAGGTTGCACAGCCGGCTCTGTCGTACACACGGTACGGTACCCGGCAGGTGCTGCTGTACATCCTGGGTGCTGTACATACATGGTGGCTGTACCCAGCATGTCCAGGTGCTACCGGGGTCCCTGTGCCCTGCATGAGGGCGGGGTGCCCTGCAGTTCCCTTTCTCAGCCTTCCCAGCCCTGCACCAGACACCCCACAGCACAGAGACACCCACGAGCTCCCACCAGCTACTGAAGGCAGGGGAAGGGACCCTGCATGGGGGCCACATCCCTGCTACAGCACCGAGCCCACGGGTGCTGTTTCCCAAATCGACGGGACCCTCCCCCCGCCTGTCAGCCTTGAAACGTGCAGCTGAGTTTTCCCAAATGCAGGTGTCCAGCTGAAATCGAAGTGTCAGCGTCATCCCCGCGTGGTCCTTCTGCATCTCCTCGTGCCTGGGGACCGATTCCTCTGGCTCGCTGCCTCTGCACCATGGCTGTCAGGCTGGAAATCCCTGTGAGGTCACCACACGTAGGGCCCAGCATGGGACCCTTCTGCTGCACCCCTGCCTGCTCTCGTGCTCTGCTGCCTGCTCTCCTGCCTGCACAGGGCCACAGGGTGAGCACAGGCTGGGGAGCATGCACATGACACATCTCTACGGATGAGGGGCTGTGGGTCCCCAAAACCAGTCCCGCTTTCCAGGTTCAGGATTGCACCCACCAGTAATGAATCTACTTCAACTCACCCTCTGGACAGGAGCCCGGAGGCGGTGGGAAGTGCCCTCTCCTGGCCTTGCCTTCATCACTGCAGCCTGTTACAACTCATCACCATCCTGCGATTATTTAATGGCTCCTGGAGCAACCGTCCCCGCTCCAGCATCGCTCTCCGGAGTCGAAAATCACTTTCGAGCCAGACCAGGATCTCCCTTCCCCTCAGCTGGTATCTGCGGCCTCATCCTCGCTGCAGGGCAGAGCAACCCGTTGCTGCTGGAGGGACACTGTCCCACCTCTGTCCCCCTGTGCTGGAGATGTGAGGTGGCATCTGTCACCCCCGTGTCCCTTTCAAAGGGGAGATGAGGACCAGCCCTGGCGAGGTGAAAGGGGCCCAGGGGGGCTGCCCACCCGCCCTGAGCCCCCACTCCCCCCTGCACACTCCAGGCATGATCTGCCCCTCCTGCCTGGGAGAGGGATCCCCCACTTTCAGCATCTTACGGAACTGCCAGGATTTCAAACCAGGAGCATTTCTGCACGCTCCAGACTTAACAGAAGCACGACTGGGGAAGAGAGATCCCCGACCATGAAAACTGCTCCTAGCACCTTGCAAAACAGCCCAGATTTCAAACGGGGAGTGTTTCTACAAAGCCTCCCTTCGCGGATTTTGCAGGAGGTCGACCACCGAGGACGGGTAGATGTGCGGCGGTAGAAGCACAACTGTCCTACCCTACCTCCGGCGCAGGGACAGGCTCGCAGTCTCCCAGACACAGGACAGCAGCCAGGCAGTACAGGAGATAACTTTATTGAATCCAATGGTGGTAGACAGACGACCGAGAAGAGACATGCCGGTTGGTGCGGGCAGCGTGGGCAGCAGGAGCTGACTTGGTGCAGGGCTGGATTTGTTTCTGTCTTTCATAATATCCTCAAGCCTTTTCCTGGCTTCCTTTTATACTTCTTTTAAAATTTCTTTTAAGTAAAAACAACTAATCGTGGAAAGAGTCCAGATGGTGTTTGTTCCCTATGATTGTTCCCGCAGCTATGTACAATGTGGGGTTGGGTCTCAACATCAGGTATAAAATGGAACGAGTTTACAAACTTGGAGGATGCAAGGGAAAAAGCAAAGACAGACAGGCGAGAGCAGTAGAAATCTGGACCAAAATCTTAAAGAGAAATTTAAAAAGTGCTATAAAACCCCTTGGCAGGAATACCATGCAGTTAAGAAACACAAAACCCAGTCAATTACACAGATCATCTAAAACAGGAATTTGTCAATTTTGTCCTTTATTTAATTAAAAAAAGGTTGTTTGTTTTTAATAGAAAAAAGCTAAAATTGTAAGGTTCAGGCCGCCGGGCGGCAGCAGCTCGAGGGGGCAGGAGGGTGAGGCGCTGGCGTCAACCAGCTCCAGCCCCGCAGGAGGCCTCCTGGCGCTCCCAGGGGCCACGGGCACCTTTGGAGGTGGCAGGTACCCTTGGGGGCAGCAGGCACCGCTGGAGGTGACAGGCACCCTTGGGGAGTGACAGGCTCCTTTGGGGGTCACAGGCACCTTTGGGTGTGTCGGGTACCCTTGGGGGCAGCAGGCACCTTTGGGGGATGACAGGCACCCTTGGGGGTGGCACAGGGACGAGTTAGTGCAATCCTTGGACCCGTCCCTCTGGGGACAGAGGGGCTCAGCCCACAGACACTGGCAGCCCTGGGGGATGCCCACTCCCCTGGCCCCCCAGACAGCTGCCACGCTCGGGGACAGAGGGTGCTCAGTGTAAGCCAGGAGGAACCCATCGGGGCCCGTCCCCTCCAGCTGGGTAAACCCAGAAAAGCCCCCCACCACGCACCATCCCACCGTACGCCTGCCGGCATCACCCTCACCCTTCCGTTCCCTGTGGGGATTCCTCCTGATTTACACAGCAGTGTGCCACTCGTCTCCAGCACGCCCCGGCTGAGGTTACGGGGCAAAGAGGCAGCCCCGCACCAGGGAAGAATGGGGCAAAGCTGCAGGGAACAGGCTGGAGGACACCCGCAGCACAGCCCCAAGTGAGCCAGTGACAGGGACAGTTTGGTTAATGTTTTGGTGGCTCCCTGGGGGGTCAGAAAAGAAAGTCAAGCCCCCCCAAGGCTGCCTGCAGGCCGTGGAAAGCAAGAGGGGTGCATGAGCCCTCTCCACCCACAGGAATGCTCAGGGCACCCGGGCACAAGGCAGCCCCCAAAGGTGCACCGTGCCCTTTCCTGCCCTGGGCACTGGAGCCCCAAGGAGGGTGAGAGGGGCTGGATGGGAGAGCCGGGACCCCACCGCCGGCCTCGAGCGGCTGCTGAGCCGGTGTCTCGTACAATCAGAAAAGAAGTCAGCACAGCACAGTTATCACAGAGTACAAAACAAAACAAAACCAAAAAAAAAAAAAAAAAAAAGGAAAGAGGCACAGGGCCAGGCCCCACCAACTCACGCAGGGCATTCGACTACAGATCTATTTACAGCGAGTCCTCAGCCAACAGCGGCAACACAAGAGAAGGCGAAGAGAAAGCCCTAGCGTCCAAGCCAGCGTGGGGAGGGACATCCCTGTGCAAAGGGGCCGGGCTGGCCAGCCCCGGGTGGCAGTGGGGAGACGGCAGGGAGGCTGTCGGACAGACGGAGAAGTGAGCACCATGGGGCGCACGCGCCACGGCCGGGATGCGCCGGACGGCAAGGCAAGCCGCACCGGCCACGAGAGCACCAAGGGCAGAGATGGCGGCTGCCTCCGAGCGGCACCGGCAGCAAGGCCGGGCCTTGGAGGAGATGCCTGTTTTGGAGGGTTGTGAGGCGTCCCTGAAGGCCACACCGGCCGTGGCACAGCAGAGGGCTGAGGTTGCCTAGTCCCCAGCCTGGCAGGGCTCGGGGACAGGAAGGGCTCGGTTGACACAGCCCTGTGGTCACCTCTCCCCAAAAGGTGCTCCAGGGCCCCAGCTGAGTGCAGGAGCGGGGCTGGATGGCAGCGGAGAGGAGCAGGGGGGAGCCGCAGAGCCCGAGCTGGGCTCAGGGATGGAGGTGCTGGCCCAGCAGAGCAGGCTGCAGCCACGCTCGAGGACAGGCAGGCTGGGGTGCTGAAGGCAGCAAGCCCAGCTTGGCCATGCTCAGGCCAGTGCCAGCAGCCCTGTCCCATCCCAGGCGAGCTGGCTTTGGGGACAGCATAGGACACTGCAGCTGGAGCAGACTGTGACAGTGCTAGCCCAAGCCCCGTGTGCCCCCTTCCCACACGGCTGAGGATTAAGGCACCGTGGCAGCACCGGGGCTGACCCCCTCCGTGCCAGGAGCCTCACCTGTGACATTGCACAGCAGGGCTGAGGACACAGGGCAGCCCTAGCTGTCCCCAGAGCACCAGCACGGGGCACAGCGAGACCCTGCCAGGCCATAGGGCACAAGAAGGCACCGGACCTTGGGGAGCCAGCGGCATGGGGACTGCCCCCAGGCACGGCTCACCAACCCCCACCCCCAGGCCTGGCAGCACCGAGGGGACATGGGGCAGGTTGTGCCTCCCAGCAGGGAGGGGACACGGCAGGGGTCCGGCAGCATCCCCCCCACGCCCAGGCCTCGGCATCCTTGGAGGGGATGCCCCGTGGCTGACCTGGTGGGAGACCCCGGCCCCAGGGCCAGACTCTGCCTTGTGCTTCTGGGGATGGGGGAGCCGCCAGGCGAGGGGCTGCTCCAGGAGCATCCCGCTGCCACGTCCCATCTCAGCCAAGCTGTGAGGCCCCAGGAGATGGGTTCAGGGACTGGAGATTGTCCAGTGAGCACCAGTTTCATGACAGAGGTGGTCTGAGTGGTGGAACCAACAGCTGCAAAAAAAAAAAAAACAAAAAAACCAAACAAACAAAACCAAAAACACAACCAAACCCAAAGGGAAAGGGAGCTGCTTACAGGGAAGCGGTGGGCATTGGGCCAGGGGCTCCAGGCCAGGAGTGAAGAACCAGAACAAAAAAGGGACCAAAGTGAAGTCTGGACTCAGCCAAAGGAAAATGGGAGGGGGGGAAACAAAATAAAATAACCAAAGCAGGGTTTATTGGGCTGTCCTGGTCGCAGCAGCTGCCATGCAGGTGAAACGGGGAATGTACAGACAGCGGCAAGAGCCGTGCTCCTCCTTGACCAGCACTTCCCGCAGCAGCGGCTCCCTCGTCGCCTGCCCTCAGCTACGCCTGGCTGGGTGGAGAGGGAGCTGGAGCCCCTCGTGCCCGCGCTCTCGTCCTGCGGCCACATGCTTCTCCTGCGGCGCCCAGCTTTGGCCCAGGTGGCTCCCGCGGGGTCCCTGCCCCACGCAGGGGCCTTCCTGTGGCTCCCGGGAGCTGGGGCTCAGCCACATCGGTCGCCCTGGCCCCAAAGCCCGCGAGTTTGCAATAGAGACAGAAAAACCAAAACGAAAAACCAGGATTCTCCTACCCCCAGAGTCAGGAGGGGAGAGACGGCACCTCGCGCTCTCCCACGGATGGGCTGAGCTTCCCCACGCTCCGCCGGAGCCCCGGTTCCTCTTCGCTTGCTCGCCAGCCCCGTGCTCCAGGATACCAAAGGAAAAGAAGAGTAGCCCGGTGGGAGCGGTGGCTGACGGCGGCTCCCCTCCGCCTGGGCCGGCATGTCCAGGCCTCACAGAGTCGACTGTAGGTCGGGATCCACCATGGTCTCACGGTCTGGAGACTCGATGTAGTTGGCGGCCTCCTGGAGCTTCAACAGCATGGCCATCTGCGGGGAGAGGAGCGTGGCACCAAGCCCGAGGGTGGACGAGAGGTCCACGGATGCCCTGGGGAGGCCAAAGCCACTTGGCCCTCCTTGCACTCCCATACCAACCAGCCACCCCAAGAAGCTCTTTATAGGGTAAAAACAAAGCCCAGAGATGCTGCAAAATCCCTCCCTGTCATCAGGATCTGGCCTTGGGCACAGCTGGGATGCTCAAGGCTGAGCATGCCAAAGCAGTGCGGGGCGATGGGCCCTGGCACATCATCTGGCATCATCTGTGGCAGCCTGCTGTCTGGTAGCAGCCTCTGCAGGTGACACAGCAGGACATGCACGTGCAAGGCCCAGTCTGCGTGTGCCTGCGTGTGGATGCGATGCCTCATGGAGCGCCATGCCGTGCCCGTTCACTGGCACGTCAGTGTGCCTGGGTGTTCAGCCTGCCTGCCGCTGCAACCATCCTGCACCCACCGCTCCTCCCAAGAGTGCAAACTGTTTCTGCATTCCCAAATCAGGCTTCTTAAACTGAAAGATAGCTGGGAAAATGAAGCTCCACCTTGCTCTCCCCTCTCCACCAGCACTACCCAGCCCACCGCCCGCCACCCGGCGCAGCAGCGCTGTACCAGAGGGTCCGAGTCCAGGGAGCTGGGTGTTGTGTCTTTGACGGTGCGCTCCTCGGGAGGGGAAACAGTGCTGTGGGGCCCGATGGTGGGTGGGGGCAGGTGGTACAGCTTGGACTGGTCTTGCTGCGCTGACGGCCAGGGCAGGGTGTCCCGCACCCACTCCACGGGGTCCTCCCAGGCTGCCTTCTGCCCGTGGACCTGTAGGCAGGGAGCAAGTGGCAGCCGCCTCTTCAGCACGTGCCAGAGCTGGCAATGTGGCACCCTGAGCCCCCCCCCAGGACAGTGCTATGTCCTGCTGCAGCCACAGGGCAGGGCAGGGACTGACAGAGCTGCCACCTGTACCCAAAATCCCAGCAGCTCCCTCTCCCTGCCCTGCTAGACTGCTGCACCTGCATGTCCCCAAGCACCACTGGCTTCCATCCCCACATGCCAGGCAGCTCCAGGTACCTTGAGCCCATCTTTTGCCCCCTCCTGCAGGTAAGGGATGATGGAGTTGTTCCACAGGTCAATGAACCAAGTCCGGAAATCCTCAATTCCAATGGGGCAGGACAGGAAGAAGCAGGGACCTGCGGGGGAAAGGCAGAGCGTGAAAATTGGAGCTGGGTCCTCCTACTCCAGTCACTGGCCCTGTGGCAGCACAGCACCAAGGCGGGCAACCCTGGCTGCGCAGGGTGCCCTGGGCTTGACCACATCCTGGGAGCATCTGCCTGATGCACGTGGGCAGAAAGCAAGCTCCCGGGCAAGGAATGGGGCTGCTATGTTCAATCTACCCCCCAAAAGCATGGGGAGGCAAAGGAAGACCTGCCTGGGAACACACAGCTCCTCTGTGCCCAAGGAAGGATGCCAATAAGACTGGCAGCCTTGGCTGACACGACAGTGACAGCTCCCACAGGCCATGGGAACAAATGCCACCCAGGGAAGAGCAACGCTTGTGCGCATCTCCCACCGGCTTTTGGTTGTGTGGGAGTGGGGACACGGGGCAGCACGTCAGCTCCTGAGGCTCCTTTGGGAGGGTTTTGCCCCTGTCCCTGGGGTCTCCCAGCAGTCCGAGGCAGAGGAGGGAGGTGTGCAGCAAGGCCGTACCAATGAGGAAGTCGGAGGTGCTATGTTTCTCCAGGAAGGTGTGCAAGTGGTACCAGAGCTTGGGCACCCAGTCCAGCACACGCAGCAGCTCCTCCTTGTTGGCATTGATGTCCGTGTCCGACTCCAGCAGCTTCCGCCGCAGGTAGCGCACCAGGAAGCCATTGGCCGGCTCCACGTTGTTCGAGAAGGTCAGCATCCTGGGGGAAAGACTCAGGTGTTTAGAGCTGGGTCTCCACACAAGCTGCGCTGCTCCTCAGCACCCTCAGGGGACCTCCTAGGACCCCGCCATGGCATGTGCCCAAGGCTGGGGCATCAGGTCCTTCTGGGATGGCAGGGACAGGCCTGGGGCTCAGTCCTCAGGGTCCCCAATCACAGAATGTGTCCCCAGGGGCAGGAGTGATGGCCTCTGCCCCACTTCAACACACAAGGATGGTCCCCAGGGATGTTATGATTCCCACCTGAAGCTGAGATGGAGGCCATGGTTTGGGGTCATCTTCACAGGCTGGTTGGTAGTCCCAATGATGTAGGGGCTGAGTGAGCGACAGAGAGAGACAGGATCCATGAAAAAAAGCACGCTGCATCACCTCTGCCCGCAGCAAAGCGGATCTGAGCAGAGCAGACATGCGCAGCCATGCAGCCTCATCTCCACGAGCCCAGGGATCTTGCCAAGAGCAGTGGGGAGCATGCGTGTACCCGGGAGACTGCCCTGGAGGAGGGTGCAGTGGGGCTCTCACCATTTGTGGTACTTGCAGGTGAGTGCGCCGTTGACGAGCTCACTGATGGAGCCCGCCTCACTGAGGTCATCCAGGAGGATCACCAGTGGCACATCCGCCATGCCCGTCTCCCGGTCGATCTGGTTGGCCAGGTTGGAGAGGTACAGCTGCAGGTCCTGCAACGAACAGGCCAGGTGTCCCACATGGGGCCGTGGCATGGCTGCCAATGGGGGCTGCAGCACCAGTACCAACAGGGACGCTTCAGGCTGCTGCGTGCCCTCACCTTGCAGGACTGCTGGTGCATGTTGAAGGTGCTGACGATGCCCTCGGTGACATCCCGACCCGAGCGCTCCACCAGGTACTCAGCCAGGCGGTTGGTCAGGTATGTCTTGCCGGTGCCACTGGGTCCCGAGAGGATGAGCCGCCGGTGCTTCAGCAGAAGGCTGATGTAATGCTGCATCATGGGCTTGGGGATGAGCGTCTCGAACACTAGGCTGTCCACACACTTCTCCTTCAGGCCTGCAGGCAGGGGAGGGCTGAGGGTCCTGCTCACACCCCGCAACACCGTGAGACAGAGGGAAGATGGGACAGCGATCAAACCTCTCCACCACACTGACCTTTAAGCGTCACAACGATGCTGGTCAGGCCTTGGCGGCACAGTGGCAGCTCTGGCGGCTCTGTGTCCAGGACCCGCTTGATGTGGCTGATGCTGTAGCCATAGACGGACTCAGTGCTGAGCCCCAGCGTGGAAGCAGGATCCATCTTGGTGATGTAATCCTACGTGGACAAGGACAGGGCTGGCAGTGCCCTCGAGGGCTGGCAGGGAGCAAGGGGTGCTCAGCAGCCCCAGAAGACCCTAGTAAGGACCTGAGCCAGGGAGCATCAGAGGCATGGTGGAGCAGTGTAAAAGGATGGCTCTCAAAAGAGGGGTCCTCATGCTCCTACCTTGAAGACCTGGCAGACAGCCTCATCCAGCATCTTCCAGTCCACCTTTCCGCTCACCTTGGTCCAGCCCAGGAAAAACTCCTGCTGCTTGAGATCCTAGGAGCCAAGGCAGAGGTGTGCAGAGTTGGAGCACTGCATCCAGCCCCACAGAGGCATTCTCTGCCCCTTGTCCAGGGCCATGGCACTGAGACAGGTCAGGCTCCCCATACAGCCCATGCTTACCCCCTTGATGATGTGCTGGGGCGGCATGCGCACCACAATCCGCAGCGTCAGCTCATCCTTCTGGGTGCCAGCGCTGACAGCGTCCATGGGGGACACGTCTAGGGACGGAGAAGTGAGGCTGTGCCAGCAGGGAGAGCCAAGCCACTGGCCCTGACCGTGCCCAGCCTGAGCCAAATCCTGCCATGACCGATTGTGGCACCAGCGGCATGACAAATCCCCATGCACAGCTGCCTCCAGGCGAGCAGCAGCACATTCCCACCACACACGTGTCTGTCCCAGCCCTTCCCCATCTGCCAGCAGCTCCGTCACCCCTACCTGCATCCCCCAGGCTGGGGCTGAAGGCATGGCCAAGGGTGAGACCCAGGGAGCGCCGCGGTGAAGAGGAGGCCGATGTGCTCATGACGTGGCCAGGAACGGAGCCTGGCACTGCTGAGGGTCCCGGAGCCACTTTGAGCCGGTCATTCTCAGCCTTCAGGAGATCCACCTCCAGCTGGGGGAGAACGAGTTACAGCACAGGGTAAGGAGCTGGACACTGGCAGCACCCCAGGGCTACAGCGCAGCTGCAGGGGCACAGGGATCGTGGCCACCCAGGTCCTCGGAGCCAACCGGGCTTCTGGCAGTGGTCCTCACCTGCATGTTGTGCATGGTCTCTCGCAGCTGCTCCAGCTGGTGGGCCGAGTTGAGGGCCTCCAGGCGGATATCTGTCAGCTTCATCTCCTTCTCCCACAGCTCTGACCGCAGCTCCGACACCTCCTTCTTCTCCGGCTCACCCTCACCGTGGGTCTGGAAGAGCCTGGGCCAAGGAAGAGACAGAGTCTTGCACATGTCCAGGGCAGGAGCCTGCAGCCCTTGTGACCGGCCCTCCCCACCCCGTGCCACCTGCCCTGCCCCCACGCACTCAGCCGTGTCGATGCCCACAGAGGAGGATGTGGAGGATTTGATGGAGGGCGAGGCAGTCTCTGTGGAGCCATGCTGCAGCTTGGGGGAGGAGGGGGCCGATGAGTCTGGTGTGGCGATCTCCTCGATGTCCGAGTAGGATGAGGCTGATTTGGGTCCCTTCTTGATGCTGAAGGCCTTGTTGAAGGAGCTGCGTAGCTACGGGAGATGGTAGTGCTCGTTAGGGACAGCCCAACAGTGCAGGCTTGCAAGCAGAGACCTGGCCCAGCCCTGCCCCGGGGGCCCCTGTCTGCCCAGGACCCACAGACAATCTGAGTTGGGACCAGTAACAGCATATCCATCACTGAGGCAGCACTGTGCCCTAGCACTGGCCTGACCCCGCTCTGCTGGCACAGCTGACGGATCGGGGTGCACAGCTCTTTGTGCAACACTCCAGCCCCAGCTGGATGGCACCAAACAGCCCCACAGAGTGGGACCCCTGTCCTGGTCAAGCTTCCCCCAAGCCCTGCCCCCCACCAGCATCCACATCAGGGTGTTCAGGCACTGCACCAGCACCCTGGTCAATCAGGAAGGGTCGACTCCATCCTCACTTTCACCCCACCACAGCCATCCTAGCAAGTGCCATTTAGGGGGATATCCCCCCCTCCAGCCACTGCAGAACTGGTGTCCTGGTGCAAGGGGACAATTTCAGCCCCACGCCCCCCTCTGCCCTACAGGGTCTGGAAGTGCAGAGGGCCAGCCAGCCCTCCGCGAGAGGTCACCCGGTGTCCCAGCCGGGCATGCAGCATGCACACAGCACACAGAGCAGTGGGCGGGTGAGCGGCGTGCCGAAGCCAGGGAGGGCGGATGGACACTGCACAGGGGCCAAACCGGACCTGGGTCCCGCCTACGCACCACCAGCCCACAGAAGAGCAGCAGGTTGGGCACCCCGGGCTCACACCGTGTCCGCTCGAGGGCCAGGGCCTGGTCCAAGGGGAGGTGTGAGGAAGAGGGGATGGAGAACAGGCGGGATCCAGCCCAACTCCCACAAGCACCAGGCAGGCTGGCCTGGTGTGTTCCCAAAAGCAGAAGTGTTGCATTTCAGCATAAAAAACCAGGTGGGTATCAGGCTCTGCTGATGGCGGGAGAGCAGGGGAGCACTGGGACCCACATGGGTCCCGACAGGGACAAAGCCATTTGGGGCCACATCAGGCCAACTGTGGCAACGCACAGATGGGCAGCACCACACCCCGGTGCCACAGGCAGGGCTGCAGTGAGGTCCCCATCCCAGAAGATCTGGCTACAGGCAGTAAGGAGTGTGCCTGCCTTCCCCAGGCAAGAAGGAGACTGTCGCCATCCATGGGACAGGTCCCCATCCGAGCCCTTCCTGCTGCCTCAGGGCCGTCCAGGGCAGTTCAGCCCCTCCGCGTGGGTGCTTATTTTGGCCTTAATGTCAAAGGAAGCAGCCAAGGTGCACACAGCCTGGCCAGGGGCCCCAGGATGGCCCGTGCTGGTGGTTAGTGCCAGTGGGATGGATGGGATGGGTAGTGTTATGAGCACCGTCCCGCAAAATGGAGCGAGGGCCCTGGCCGGGCACGGCATGGGGTGGAGGGGACGGCATAGGACTTACCTCATACACCTGGAAAAAAAAGGTTGAGGTCAGCATAGGGGGAGAGAAACAAAACAAAGCAAGACTTAATTGCACGTCCAGCTCAGAGCTGCTTGGTGTGGGGAAGGGGCTGCCTGGCCAAGGTGTCCAGCCCCCCACACTGCCAGAGCCTGCGTGGGCAGAAGAGAGACACGTGGGGAAAAACAGGGAGCAGGCGTGCAGGACCAGGGCTGGAAAGCTCCCAGAGGGGCTGAAGAAGTCCTGGCCAACATGTCAAGACACACATCCATGGTGGCTACACACTCCTCACCAGTGCCATCCCCGGGGGACAGAAGGGACCAACACCACAATGCCAAGGTAGACCGAGAGCAGCTGGCTCGTTGGGCTGACCCCGGCCAGACCCCGCCAGCGGCTCCCCAAGCCCCGCTCCTCCTGCCAGCGCCCCGTGCAACCCACCCAGCTCTTCTTCTTCTTCTTCTTGGCATCAGCATCCTTGCTGCTGCCGATGCTGGAGTGGCTGGTGATGCTGTTGAGGCTGGAGATGCTGTCAGAGGAGTTCTGCCGCTTGATGCGCAGCTCTGGGGCCAGCAAGAGAAGCGGGAAGATCAGGAAAGGAGGTATCAGCAAACTGCGTCTGCCCCAGTGCTAGAGCAACCTGCACTCTCCTCCCAGCACCCCTTCCCTTCTCCCACCCAAACACCTTCTAAGCTCTCAGAGCCACCTTGTAAGATGACAAGGAGCTCAGACACCACATGGGCGCTGCCATTCCGGACAGTGACCTCAAACCCCAGGGAGATGCCCAGAGCACACATCATTCTGCTCTTGTCCCAAGCCACTGCCCTGCCAGGGCCTTGCACTCACACTGGGGTTTTGGGGCTAGAAACAGCACTCATGGGAGCAAAGCCATGATCAGCAGCCAAAACTGGGCTGTCGGCAAAGGGCCCATTGAGGAGGTGACTTGGGGAGGACGAACATCCCATTCCACCACCACACCAGTAACCGAGACCTGCGGTGACAGCTCTCGCTGTCCGACCCTGGCTTCAGATGCTCAGGGGTCCCAGGTGGGGAAGAGCTGCTGCCCAGGGGACTCTGCCTCCCGTGTGACCACCTCACGTGAGTGAGGTGTGCCCTGGGGCCCTGTGCCAGCCCCAGGCAGGAGCAGCCCAGCTGGGTTTGGGCAAGTAGCTCAGGAAGAGCTGCATCCCTGTGGTGGGGGGCTGCAGCACCATGCCTTACCTTTGGGGGTGACATCAGTGCCATTCAGGGCACCCTGGATCACAGCTTGGGCCTCCGAGTTCTTCTTCTTCAGGAAGTCGATGGTCTCTCGCAGGTCCAGCAGCTCCGTGTCCTGGGGGAGCAGAGCCGGGAGCCATAGAGCGCATCCCAATAGCACAGGGCCCACCCCGAGAGCACCCGTGGGGCGGGCAGTGCCACAGCAGGTTCACCCAAGTCCAGCATCCCCCAGCCCCATGAGCACACCCCCGCACCGCCAGTGCCCCCCAGTGCCCACTTGGCACCCCAACAGCACCCACCTTCTCCTCAGCAGTCTCGGCCAAGTGCCGCAGGCGGGACGTCATGCTCACCAGGCTCTGCTCAAAAGCTGCTACCAAGTTGGCCTGAGAGAAGTGGAGAAATGGGTGAGCACCCACGCCTGGGCAAGCACCCACGGCTGGGGGAGAACCCACTGCCAGGTGTGGGATGCAAGAGACTGGAGAAGGGAAATCAAGGCTCTTGTGGGAGAAGGCGAGCACCAGCCCTGTGCACTGCAGGGACAGAGTGGCATGTCCTGCAGTGGGCAGTGGCTCCCGTGGAGACTCACATTAGCAGACAGCTGGGACGTCAGGGTGGCCACCTTCTCCTGCGAGGACTCCAGCTCACGGCGCAGCTTGCGGATTTGCTGTGGGGAAAGAGTGGAGGGAGTGAGGGGCCAGGCGCTCACCCTCGCTGTGGTGGCAGGTGTGGGTGATGAGCAGAGGGTGCAGGCTCACCTCGGACTGCATCTTCTCCTCAGCCTGGTGGCACGAGAGCAGAGAGAGACAGACAGAGGCAGGCAGTCAGGAGGGCAGAGAGGCATGGACAGGCACAGCACGAGGCAGAGGCATGCACAGAGCCCCCTCCGTTCCCACCCAGGGCCCCCCCAGCCATGCACAAAGCGGCGCAGCACAGAGACGGCTCTTACGGAGGAGTAGGTGGAGGACGCGCTCGAGGCCAGGGACAGCACCGATCCATGAACTGCAACAGAATAAAACCCAGCGTGTCAGGGTGCCCCGGGCCAGTGGCATCCCCAGGGGTTGCAGGCGCAGAGTATAGCAGGGTGCAGGGGATGGAGCTCCCAGTGGAGGGGGGGCTCTGCAGGGGGCCCACGGAGGCAGAGGGTGGGACAGCATTGCCTGTTTCTCAGTTGCATGGCTGGTGACCTCCCCAGGCATGTGGCATGCAGCAGGGCGTGGGGAGCACCCTCCACCTGTACCCTCCTCTCTGGTTGAGCCCAGTGGCTCTGCCACCCTCCCTGGCTGCTTGGGTCCCTGCCTCCCCAGTGCCACAACACCCTGGGGCCAACCCAGGGACACCAGGCACCCATGGGGTCAGGGCAGGCTGTGGCCCAGGTTAGATGCCAGCACAGAGGAGTCCAGCAGGCCCCTTGGGGCTGCTGTCCCCTGCTCTGCTGCAGAGGATGGAATGCAACAACCCCTCTGACAGCACTGCAGCAGCACCAGGAGGAAGGGACAAGTGTGCGGAGAGCCCCGCCACCCCCCCAGGAGCCCCCTCCACCTGGGCAGGAGCGCAGCACACTCTCACCATCGTCCACAGGGTCCCGGAAGGAGCCCGAGCGGATCATGCCCTTGGGCTTGTCGGCCAGGGAGAGGGTGCTGCCCATCTGGGACGTGCTGTACAGCTCAAAGGTGGAGTCGTGGGTGGGGATACTGTTGGAGCGGGTGATCCGCGGAGCTGCGGTGGCAGTGGGGCTTACTGCAAGGAGAAGGCAGGGAAGAGGCAGGATCAGAGTCACACTAAGGACCTGGGATGAGGATGGGGAAGCAGGGCTGGGAGTGATCCACGAGAGCTGGGATGCAGAGAGGAAGCAGGGCTCATGGTCCCAAAGCAGGGAGGGGCTGGGGGAAAGCTAAAATGCAGATTTACACTGGGAAGACTTGGACACCAGCACTAAGGTAACCACAGGGCTGAGAAACAAATCCATCGCCCTGAGGCAAAGTGGGCACCACCATGCCAGAACCCATCACCTGCAGGTGCAGGAGGGGAGCACCTCATCACCTCCTGCCCTCCACCGGCAGCCCCAACCTGTCTGCCTGGACCCCCCAAACCCTCCAGGAACATGTAGGTCCTGGCAAGAGCAGGGCAGGGAAGACCCCTTGCCCTGCTGGGCACCCCCAGAGGAACAGGGAGCTGCAGGCAGAGCCCTGAGGGTGGACGAGATGCCCTGAAGCAGAGGTGATGGACATCCCTGGCCCCTGGGCACAACCCAGCACCTTGGTGGGCCAAAAGCACCAGGCACTAGGTCTTAGGGCTGCTGGGGGTGTCAAGGAGAAAACCACCACCCAGGACAGCATCAGCAAGTAACACGGGGAGCACGGGGTGATGGCGAGCAGGAGGGACAGGGCTTGCTGCAAGCAGAATGGGGCTGGCAGCGGAGGGCACTGACCGATGCTGGTGAGTGGACCCTTCCCGACCAGCGCCATGGGGAGGGCAGGGGGCGAGGGCAGCTCCTGCTGGTCATCCGACTCGGGGAGCCCGCTGCTGATGGCATGCGAATGGCGCCGCTCCTTGGCCTCCTCCTGGGAGTGGAGCTGGTACCTGGGGAGCGGAGCAGGGACAGGCATGATGAGGTGGACTAGCACTGTCCTGGCTCCTGCTTGCTGCACTGCAGCCCAGCCTCCCTGGCACAGAGGGCACCACCAGCCCCCTGTGGAAAGCTCCACATGACATGCCCGCACGCCCACCCTCCCTCCCCAGCGCCATCCAAAAGTGATTCAGGCTCTTTTACCTCAACCCTTTCTTGGGCAGCGTGTTCCTGTCACGGTTGGCACTGGAAGGGAAGGAAAGATGAATGACATTCCTGCACAGATGAGGGAAGGTGCCATGGGGGTTGAGCTGCAGGGACAGGGAGCTTCTCCCCACAAATGTAGCAGGAAGAGCCTCCAGAGGACGCAAAGGTCATGGCAGGATAGCAGGGAGGGATCTGAGCCCACAGAGGTGCCCCAGCAGCCCTATGCCCTCTCTCCAGCCATACCTGTCCAGATGTGCAAGCCGGGGACTCCCGCTCCAGCCCAGATCCCCTGCCTCTTCCTCCTCCTCCTCCTCTGTCCTGGCAGGGGGTGCGGCAGCAGGGGTCGGGGTGGTGGTGCTGCCCCCTGAAAAGGCACTGGGCAGGCTCATGGGCATCTGCAGTGACTCCATGCTGCGGTGCAAGCCGGAGAGCTTGGGGTACATCCTGCCCTCCTTGGGGACACTGAAGCCGCCCATGAGCTCCAGACCCTGGGAGAAGCTGGCCGAGTTGATGTTGAGGATGGGGGCAGGACTGGGGCTGAAGCAGGGCGCAAGGTGCCCGCCGGCTGGGTGCAGGTCCTGGAGCTTGGCAGTGTGGGGCGGGTGCAGCTCACTCGAGGAGGGCAAGTCCAGGCTGTTGGAGTTGACCTTGTCCAAGTTGGCCAGCGAGGGAGGTTTCACGTAGGTCTTGGCAGCCGCTCTGGAGAGGGGAAAACAGGTAAGGATGCAGGTAAGACTTCGGTGCTGGGCACAGCTGGGTGCTAGGCACAGCCATGGTGGGCACCTGCTGCCCTCGGAGGTGGAAGGATTGTACCTGAGAGGCGTGGGGGGTAGCTCGGCCACCTTGGCCGCTGGCGAGAGGTTGGCCTGGGCTTTCGGGGTGCTCTCAGGTGAGCTGACGCTCTTCAGCGTCCCGCACTCAGAGTCAAGCGCCACAGCCTTGGCCTTGGCCTTCTCCTTCTCACGGTCTGTCTGGTTCACGGGGGCCGGTGTGCCGCGGCCAGCACCGATCTTGGACGGCTCCTTGAGCCGCGACACCGAGATGCTGCCCTGCTTAGTGCTCAGCAGGCTGGGATCGATGCTGCTGCTGACCGGCCGGTTCGCGCCGCGGCCGCCGGTCACACTCATGGAGCTGGACTTGGCTGGCCGGGGCAGGCTGCGGTACTGGATGTTGGAACGAGCCCCTGGGGCCAGGAAGCCGGGCTCGGCTGCATTGGAGACATCCAGGCTCGTTTTCCTCCCACTGACCGGCTTGACAGGGATGCCAGAGCTCTTCTGGATCTTGCCGAGTGTGGCTGAGCCCCCAGCCTGCATGACGGTGGCTGTGCCGGTGGCAGGAGCTGGTTTCTTATAGCCGAAGGAGCTGGAGGCCGAGGGGCGTGCGAGACCAGAGGGTGGCTTCTTGGCATCAGCAATGCGGTCACGGCCGGCATCAGAGGAGGAGCGCTGCAGGCCTGTGCTCTTCACAGACAGCTTGCTCTTGTCGGTGGCTTTTGTCTCAGGCTTGCCTGGTGGTCAGGGAAGGACGGGTTAGTGTCCCAATAGGCTTTGGGGACATCTGAGTGTGAACTAGCCCAGACAGGACAGTGGCATCAAAGATGCAGGGATATGATGGAGAAGGGACACGCTACCATCCCAGGAGTCGGGGCAGAGCCACAGCCAGGCCCCTGGAGCACCCAGCTAGCCTCCAGCCTGATGCATGGCCATGAGGCCATGGGGCAGGCACAGCCCTGAGCAAGCAGGGCTTAGCGTGGGGCCAGACCCACAACCTGCCTGCAGGGATGCACAGGCCTGCCACCCCCTCCAGCCCACGTCCAGCTGCCCGGTCCAAGCGCAGCCACAGGGCGTCCCATGGCCGATGTGCTCGGGGGAGGGCCACGAAGACACCACCCAACCCTCTCGCCATCAGAAGAGCTGGTCCCTGCCCGAACTGGGTCTCACCTGCCACTTTGAGGGTGCTCTGGGCTGTGTGGGTGATGGGGGAGGTCACAGCCACCGGAGGGGTCTTGCCCTTCTTGAGAGAGCCCGGGGTGCCCAGGCTGACGGGCTTCTTCAGGTCACCGCCCTTGGGCCCCTCCTCGCCACCCTCCGAGGGCTCCCGCCGCCACTTGGAGGAGCCGTGCTCCATCTTGAGGCTGCTGCTGTCGTAGTCCAGCTTCTTGGGCGCCTTGTCCTCACCCTCACAGTACCAGCTCAGCCCGCTCTCTGCCAGCGAGCGCTTCTCTGAGTCCGTGCGCAGCTGTGGGCAGAGTGGAATCAGAGGCGCTCCTGGCACCCACTGCAAACCCGTCCCCAGGGAGCACCAGCCAGCTGGGAGAGGGATGAAGCAGACAGCCTGTGCTGTGCCTCAGTTTCCCCACGCCAGCACCCTCCATCCCCTCTTTCCCATAGAGGCAGTGGCACCAAGCTGGGACCAGCGCCAGGAAGGGTCCCCATGCCACAGGCACCTACCGCTATGGTCGAGTTCCTGCGCGAGGCGGTGGGGGTGGAGGGCAGGGAGTTGAGCGAGGAGCTGGCGTTGAACTCCTCCGAGCTGAGGTTGTCAGAGGCATCGCTGAGGCCGCTGCTGATGGAGCTGCTCTCATCCCAGCTGCAAGGGCAGAGACAGCGTCAGACCCCCCTGCCCAGCCCCAGCTCTGCCCAGTGGGTTCTCCCACCCATGGGATTTCCCCACTCCAGGCTGCCGGGGTGCAAACCTCAGCTCCTGGTAGCGCCCGCTGCAGGGCCACGGCAGGGAGCTGGCACTCAGTGGCCGCAGCTGCCTCCAGCCCAGCCTGGCACACTCTTGGTGCCCTGCCAGCACGCAAGCCCCAGTGACCCAGCATGTCCCTGTTAAGGCCCCTGGGGTGGGGGGGGATGGCTTGTGGATGGAGGGTACCTGCGCAGCATGGGGAGGCCAGCACCTTTGTCGGCAGGGCTGGCAGCACCGCAGCTGGCACCAAGCCCCCTGTGACCTGCCCCGCCGAGAGGGTTGGAAGGATTGCTGAAAGGGCACAGACTGGCTGGAGAAAACAAACCAGCCGCCCCGCAGCATCCACCCTTCCTTGGGTGGCCCCCACCCACCACCTTGCCGCACCCTGCTCCCCCCTCTCCAGCACCCAGCATCAACAGTGGGCACAGGCAGCAGGTACGGGCAGTGCTGCTATGCCAGGGCGGCTGTTCCATGCCGGGGGCTCAGCGGACCGTGCACAAGCCCATCTGCAGGGCTGTCAGTCAGCGCCGTGCCAGGGTGGCAGCTGCCTGCGCACCCCACGGGCCCGGCTGCCTCTGCAGCACGGAGCTGTGCCCATGGCGATCTGGCACCGGCGGGCACAGAGCACTTTCCAGCAGGATGAGCGCTGCCCCTTTCAGGTCAGCAGGTGAGTAGGTCAGGGAGGTCCCACAGCCTCTGAGGGGGCTGCAAGAGGCTCAGGGTGACAAGCAGTGGCGTAGGAGAGGGGAGCAGAGCTGAGGGGCTGCAACCAGCCCCAGTCCCTGCCAGAGATGCCCGTTCGGGGCCACAGAGGTGCACGAGGAGCCCAGCAAGCACCAGAGCCCCAGCAGCTGGTGAAGCCACTTAGCATCACCCAAATGACGCTGTGACCCTGGCTCAACTGGGGACAACACAGCATGGCCTGGCAGAGGAGAGGGTGCCTGCTGGGCACCTCCACCAACCGGGGTGCCACGGCACAAAGCAACAGCCACCACCACCATCCCCTCCAGGATGCCCACACCCCAGGATGGAGCAACACAGGCAGCTCCAGCACCCTCCAACCAGCCCCATCTACCCTGCTCTTCCCAGACTTCGGAAATTGCCCAGAGCCAGGATGGACGCAGCCCCCTGCATCCCCATGGCAGCTTTTGGGACAGCCCCACAGAAGCTGCTGTCCAGGAAGGGGTTTAATTATGACCACGTGCCCAGGATGTGCCGCTGGGCTGCCGGGCTCCAAGCATCTCCCACAACCTGCCCCTGTGCTGGGGGTGACTTCTCACTGGGACAGAAATCCCTACCCCAGAGCACAAAGCGAAGCTCCTCTCCCCGGCTGGCATCACCCTCGCCGCAGGCAGCGCTGGGAGCGAGGCAGGGCTTTGGTGAGCTGCATCCTGCGGGCACATGGCTGTGACCAAGCGTGGTGCTGGGTCTCCAGCATGGCTTTCGTGGCCCAGCAGGGCAAACCCAAATGCTCTCCCAGCCTTGCGTGGGAAGCCCCTGCTGCCCTGGCCCCAGGCATCTTGGGAGCCCCAGTGAAACAGGCACAGGGTCGGGGGCTGAACCAGGGCAGGAGGTGACCCCAGATCCTCCTTAGCAACCCCATGCCAAGGAAGGGCAACACAGAAGGTTGCAGGTGACATTCCGAAAGCACTCAAGCCATGGGGTGAGGGCTGGGAGCCAGCTGCCCGCTGTGGGGTGTCTCTGGCTCTCTTATGGGGCACATGGCTAGCACACTGAGGGGTCCCCAAAACTGGCATACATACGCTATAGCTGACACAGCAAGGAAAGCCTCAATTCAGGCTGCACTGCAGCACCGACAGCCCCTCAGCAAACACAAACTCTCGGAGCACGGCTAAGCCCTGGCACCCCGGTCCGTGCTGGCCGAGGCCACGCGCGTGCCCCACAGACCCCAAACGGGGCGGGGGGGGGGGGGCCATGCCGCAGCATCATGCCTGGGGCAAAACTCAATTCCTGCTTTGTGCTACAGCCCCTCCATCTTACACAGAGCAATTCCCACCTCCCTTCAGCACCAAACCCACCCCGAAGGCACCGATACGGCAGGACAACCCCTGCCCACGACAGCCCCCAGGGAAGGGAGCCTCAAGGACAGCGGCGGCAGCGAGGCGGGGGCTGCGGCAGCGTGACCGTCCTGCCGCGCTCGCCGGCACCGGCCGGGCATGCGGGAACCCACCACCGGCCAGAAAGGTCCCGACACGGCCCCGGCGATGCACACCCCGACCCGAGGAGCTGGCTGCACCCCGGAGGGAGCAGAGGATGGGCCTGACCCCCGGCCGCGGTGCGAGGGGGCCGCGTGGGGATGCTCCGCTCCGCTCCCGGCCCAGCCGCACCCCGCTTCGGAGCCCCCTCCGCCCCGGTCGGGCACGCAGCCCGGCAGCCCCGGAGCCCGCCCTGCCCCGGCGGCGTCAGCTCCGCCGGCCGGGGGTACGGGAGCCCTGGAAGCCCCGCGGGGGGCTCGGCCCGGCCGCGCTGCAGGTGCGAGGCGGGGGAGCTCGGCCCGCTCCCGGGCTGGGGGAGCCGCCCCGATGCTGCGGTGCCGGGCGCGGCCGCGCTGCCCGGGTCCCCCCGTCC
>JAVKLA010000052.1:6875732-6914681 GCA_034782735.1 Sagittarius serpentarius
CCAGAGTCCTCTAAGTTCTCCCCAGACCCCCCTAACCCCCTGCATGCCCTCCAGAACCCCCCACCAAACCCCCAGGTACACCCCCAGACAGTACCAGGCGCTGCCACGGGCTAGGCTACCCTGACCCCGAGTGCTTCCCGCTTGCATTTTGGTTACCGGGATCTGGCACCCTTCACCGAAGCCACGCTCAGAAGAACTGGGGTCTGCAGATGGGGAAACCGAGGCAGGGAAGGGGCTGTGACTTGCCCAAGCTCACCCAGCAGGAGAAGACGATCAGCACCACATCCCAGCAGTTGGTCTAGTCCCCTGTCCTCCACGCAGCACTGCCTCTGGTCCTCAGCTCCCCAGGTCCCTGAGGAGTGCAGGGAACCCCCCCCCGTGGGTCCCTGGGGCATTCGTGGCCCCTGCGAGGGGGGACCCGTGGCCAGACTGTGCCTCGGCTCCAGCTCTACACTGCCAACCGCAGTAATAACAGGGTCTGATTTCCCCGAGGCAGCGAGGCCAATGCCGTGGGGGTGTCAGCCAGCACTCGCCTGCCCACGGCAATGAGATCAGCCGCGGACCCCAACCACATGCCTGGCCACCACGCCAGCGGGGCTGCTGAGCTCAGCTGGCCCCGCTGCAGGGGGAGCACAACGCAGGGTCACCCCTCTGACCCCCCCGAGTGGTGGAAACCCCAGAGGAAGCGTGTCCCCATGCGGGGATCTCCAGCTGTTTTGAGAAGGGTGACACACGAAGCCTCGCTCAGGGCCACCACGGTGGCACGGGGGGCTGCAGCGGCTGCACGTGGCGGTTGGAGAGTCCCAAGGCAGCACCGGGGTGGGGGAGCGGCGTGACTCAGCCCGCTTGTGAAATTCCTATTTTTCCCATTGTCTGGACAAGCCGGTGGCCTCAGACACCTCCACCCGCAGCGGCCGGGCCCCGCACAGGCAGCAGGGTGGCACGTGGCAAGCGGCAAAGCCAGGTCTTGAGCTCCCTGGGCAGCAAGCAGGCAGGCAGACGCGTTTGGAGGGACAGATCCCCCTGAACAGCTCTCCCTGGGGTGTGTGGGCATGCGAGGTCCAGCCCTGGGCTCAGCTCTGCTACGTGTCCATGTCCAGCCACGCCAATGAGTGGCAGAGGCCAGCAGCTTCCCAAATCTTGAGGACACACTGACCCATGGGTGCCCTGCATCCCCCAAGCCCCACAACCCCAGGATCCCCTTCCCAAAACACGGCCCACGCGGCCGCTGCCACAACAGCCCAGCCCGGGCAGCCCCAGAGGCCAGGGGTCAGTGCTGGCCACCTCAAGCCAACCCCCAAAATAAAGAGCCGGCTGGAATGCAGTGCAGAGAAGGGTGCTTCGATGGTGGCGGTGCCCAGCGGGGTTTTGGGGCCCTTTTCTGGGACCATCCCCTGTCCCCAGCTGGAGGGAGGAACCCCGCCGAGCCCCGGCGCACGGCACAGTGCAGCAAATATTTATCCAACACCACTTCCCCGGCCGCTCCCCCGCCTCCCCCCTGGCCGGCTGGGCTGGGGCCCCGCACACACGCCGGGCCACGTGCAGGGCCATGGCCGTGCCCTGCGGGATGTCCCCGCCGAGAAATGACTTCACAGGCTCGCCGGGACGGCGGCGAGGGGTCAGGCCAGACCGGCCAAAGCCGAGTGAGGGGCGTTCGAGGGAAGGGAGCAGAGCGCCAGCGCCAATCCTGCTCAGAGCAGGAGAGGAGGGCGGCTGCTCCCCTGCCGCTCACGGGGAGCCGAGCCAAACATCTGCTCCCGCCTCCGGGCTGTGCTGAGCTCAAGTAGCTGTGAGGAAGCCGGAGCCAGACCAGCCTGAGCGTGGCGGCTGCCAGCTCCAGAGCATCCCTCCCGGGGGGATGCTGCTGGCAGCCCCCAGCCCCGCTGGAGGGGACCATGGACTCTACAGCACCCGGCTGCCAGCAGCACCATCGCAGTAGCACGAGACGGTGCCCAGGGTGTACTGCGAGCTGGACACACATGCCAATCCCCAAGCTGCGCAGTGCCCCATGGTCCTGATGCCAAAGGCTCCATGCCTTGCCCATGACCAGTCAGGGCAGTACCCGGCTCACGGGGGTGCAGATGCTGCCATCACTGTGGTGGGATGCAATGCTACCTTCCTTTCCACCCCCAACAAAAAACGAGGCCCAAAAGGCAACCCCAAATCACAGCAGTCCCACGAGGACTTCCCCAGGGCACTGAAAGCCCCAGGGGATGTGCACAGCCTTGGGGACTGGCTCCAGAGCCAGGGCCCTGCAGCACACACAGTCCATCGGTGCTCAAGCAGCCACCACAGCGAGAAGGTGCTGACTCAGCAGCCGGCCCTGCTCACTCCCTCTCTGCTCCCCAGCCCTGTGCATGGGGATGGCAGGATCGGGCCCAGCAGCACCTGTGCTCTGCCAGAGGGGCAGGATGAGTCCAGCCTGGGCATCCCATGGGATTCTGCCGCCGCGGGGTATATGAGCAACTCCAAGGATGGAGCCAGCTTGTCCCAATTTGTCCCTGGGGACTTCACCTGGGGAGCCACCCATCCCACAAGCACCATCTCGAGGCACACAGCTGAGCCGAGATTTCGTGTCCCCACAGGTCACCTTGCGTACCAGAGCCAGCCAGCCTCCTCCTCTGCACCCCGCAAACCCCACCAAGAGCAGCTCTGCCCTGCCCCAACCCACGCACAGCTGGCAAGGTGGACCGAGGGAAACTGAGGTCCAGCCAAGGCCACACAGCAGGTCCCTCCAACCCCCGCCTGATGCCCTGTGCTGCCCTGCAGCACGAGGCATACCATGGGGAGCTGCTCCGGCCCCGCTGAGCCCTTGGCACTGGGCGCGGTGGCCTGATGGACCCCTCCGGGGACATCCAGAGCACCCCAGTGCCCTCGCGGCAGCATCACCGTTTGTGGGGAAGAGGCAGGGGAACGGGCTGGCGGATGACGTGTCTGACAAAAGGAGGGTGGCGGAAAGAACGACATCACGCAGGGCGCCCTCCAAGCCCAGGAGATGTGGCGGAGCAGGGCAAAGCAGGGACAAGCCAACACTCTTGTCATGCCATCAGCCCGGAATCCTGTCCTGCGTGGGAAGGGGGAAGCCCCATGGCCCCAGGTAGGCAGGGCTGGGGGGTGTGAGCCAGCACACCCCACCAGCTCCTGACCGCAGCAAAGCCCCTCAGCACCCCACTCACTCCTCACCGTGTCCCGGAAGGCCTCAGGGAACACCCAGGGTAACACATGCTCACCCGCTCCTGCACCAGCACCCAGGACTCACCAGAGCTGCTCACATCAGGTCCCGAAGCACACACAGCACAGGGGGAGACGCACCAACATGCAGCTGCACTGTGCTGCCGCGGGAACAGCAGCTCCACGTGGAGGAGGTGGCATCGCTCGGACACGCAGGATGTGGCCCGGACGAAACCAGGCAAAACCTGGCTTGAATATCCCTGCTCGGGTATTCTCCGCCTCCTCTGCCGCTGCCTGATTCACACGCAGGTCTGCACACGAAGGCGCCCACGCTGCTGCATCGCGGCTCCACTGCCACGCTGTGGCTGTACAGCCACAGAGGTCCCTCGGCAGTGGGTGGCCACGCGTTTGTGGACCTCCCAGTGGGGTCACCTTGGTGGGGCGACCTCCAGGGTCCGGGAAACATCCCCAGCCTGGCTGGGGTGGGAAAGCATTACCGCTGGCAGCACACCCCTTCAGGGACTGACATCAGGGGCAGGGAACAGCGAGGGGCACGCTGAGCGATGGTGGGTGGAAACCTGGGTCAACAGCAGCCAAGGAAGGGAGTGAAGATTTTTCAGTGCCAGGAAAACAGCCCGGGGTTGGTGCTGTCCCTGCCTGTGCCCTGCCCAGGCCTCAAGGGCAGGCAGGACAGGGCAGGACAGCACCATCCCAGCAAATGGTGCCATGTTAAGCAGAGCTCACTGCCTGTGCCAGGCCCTTCAGACATCATGGCACTGGCAGCAGCGTGAGTGCATCCTGGTGGGGCTGCTCCCAGCCCAGGCTGTGCCGGGTCCCCACGAGCCAAGGGCTGCCCTGCTGCAGAGCACAAGGAGGATAGGGTGACACCAGGAACAAAAGAAGGGCCTTGCTGCCGAACAGGGAGGGCAAAGCCAGAGCTTTGCACCCCCCAAAACTGGCAGCAGGTTGCTGGTGGAGGGGAGCTGCAAGTGCCTGCCCGATGGATGCAGGCAGGCACGGCCAGGCAAGGAGCCAGGATGCCGGCACATTTGGCTGATATAGAAATGCTTCTGGGGGCTGGGGAGTCCCCAGCTGATCCTTGCTCTCACCACCAGACCTGATCATCCCACCCCCTCTCTGAGCTGGGCCCTGGGACCCCCACTGCCTTCTCAGTTGGGCTCACCCCAACCACCACCCTGCTGAATTCGCCCCGATACCTCCATGGACAGTCCCCATGCACCGGCCATGCCTCACCTACCTCGGCCCTCTCTCTTTCCAGGCTGCTTCCCCAGCGAGACATGGGGATGCCGGGTCCCGTCAGACAGCCCTGCACGTCTCCGAGGGGGACATGCCACCGCGTCCTCTAAGCTGGCTCTGACCTACTGCCCTACAAGCCTGCGTGTGCGCCGGCGCGGTGCAGGGAGGCACTGGCCCAGTGGCCCAGGCTCGGGGGCTGATGGCCCCATCTGCAGCACTCGGCTCCTGCCCGGTGCATTAGCGGCACGGGGAGATGGGGCCTGGGGCAGTATTTGCTTTCTAGGTCAGAGCCAGCCGAGGAGGCTGGATGAGGGGCTGTGCTGGATGAGTGCTCCCAGCTGGCAAGGCAGCCCCTCGCCCCGGCCGGCTCTGGAGAGGAGGGGATGCCCCGGCTCCCCTGCCCTGGCTCTGCACTCAGTGCCCAGGCTCCTGGGCCGGGCACCCCGGCAGCCCCCAGCACCCAGCCAGGGATGTCCCCTGGGGACAGAGGCCCTGCCATGCTGCCTGCTCTGAGGGACCCCCTCCTGAGTCCTGCTGTGGGGCCATGGGGGATGGAGCTGTGACTAGGTCACCACACATCCCCAGCAACATCCTGGTGATGTGGCTGATCCCCGGGACATGTCCCTGCAGATAAGAGGATCCTGCGCTGCCCCAGCTGCCCTCCTGCACCCATCCCTGGGGAGGGGTACCCAGCACAGAGCACCAGCACAGAGCACCTAGTCTGTCTCTGCACCCATTGGCAGGGCACTGGGGACTTCCCTAAGGGCACATCCAGCGCATCACGCTGGGGACCCTGCGCAGGAATAGGTACTGCGGCACCTGGCCATGGCGGTGCCAGCCCAGCTCACCGTGGCACTAAAAGCCTCACCCTCACCGGGGGACTGTGGTGCTGCCAGGGCCTTGTGGGAGGCTCAGCCGTGCAGGGCTCCAACCCCAAAGCTTGGCCTTTCCCAGGAGGAGAAGCGGACCCTGCCCAGGGCAGTGCACAAGGCTGAACCCAGCGAGCGTCCCGCCGGGGATGACCCTGCCCGCACTCTGCCTGCTCAGTGGCTGATGGAGACAAACTGATGCTTTGGCTCACCCCTCCCGGCACTGCCTCTGCAGCCAAGGGTACCCCAAGGTTATCCGCCTGCACGAGCAGCTCCGAGACGAGACAAGGAGGGAGAAAGGAAGCAGTGGAGCCCTTCATCCCCACAGCCAGACCCACTGTGACCCCAGCCGTCCACGGCAGCCCAAAGCCACCCCACTGCCCATCACACCCTGCGGTCCGGTGGCCGGTGGCAGAAGGTGGTGACATGCTACCTCTAGCTACCAAGCGATGGGTTACGGTCCCCAGAAGTGGTCCACGCTGAGCCAGCACAAGGCACCCCTGTTCACAAGCACAGGGCAGCCCCCCAAGGTCACCCCACGTGTCCGTGGGGAGGACAGGTCTGACGCCCATGGTGCTGCAGACACTCTCACCCCCAAGCTGGAGCACCGCAGGGGCAGAAGCCAGCACAGGGACCCCTCGGTGCGTGTCCCCTCCAACTGTACCATGCGCCTCCAGGCCACATCTGGGTAGCACTGGCCCCCAGGATGGGTGTGAAGCCATGGGCTGTGCAGCAAGCTGACGTCACTACGGCCAGCCCAGGAGGGCCAGAGCAGCACTGTCAGGCCAAATACTTCCTCCTGCTCTGGGACAACTCAAATGCTGGAGTTATTTATTTTCTCGTGTGCTGAAACAGGAAACCTCCAACATGCTGAAACCCTGGACCCTTGCCAAAGCCAGGGGCACCTCAACAGCACAGCAGGAGCTGGATGCATCTGGAAAGAAAATGCAAGCCCTGGGCATGCTGGGTTGTGCCCACCTGCCAGGAGATGCCCCTGGCCCCACAGGTGGAGGGACTGAGGCCGGCGGGGGTCCCAGAAGGAGGGGACCCCACTCAGCACCACACCCATCGGCAATGACACCTCGGTGCCCTGTTCTCTCTGGGGTGCTGAGACCTGACCCAGCCTGTCCCACCACGGGCCACCAGCACTACCAGCTGGATGCAGGACATCCCCACAGTGCCACGGTCAGAGGCAGGAGCTCAGACCCACTGGTGTAAACTGGAAGAGAGCCTCTGAAAGCAGCAGTATTTACCCTAGTGGGGCTCTGGGGCCTGGGGCTCCCGCAGCCACACACCACGCGCTTTTCTCAGGCCCCTGCTCTGGGAACACTCAGACCAAGCCGGACACTTCCTGCACGCCAGGAGAGCAGCACGCCCCAGCTCAGGGGCTCACCAGCCCCGAGAAGCCCCAGCTGGCCCAACACCACCAGCACTGCAAGGGCTACACTGCCTTACCAGCGGGAAAGCATCTCCTGGGTTGTGGGGACATGATCCACCCCGCCGTATTGGCCACGATCTATGTGCTGCTTCATCCATCCTTCCCTGCTGTGCCTGGTGCCCCTCCGCCACTGGCCAAACAGGAGGTGGTGAAACCTCCAGGAAAGCCCCGGTCCGGGCATGAGCCTCAGCGCAGGCACTTACCCTGTGGTGATGTCGTCATCCTCTGTCAGCGTCTTCCCCATTAGATCACTGTCACTCATGTAGCCCGACTTTAGCTCCACGTCATCGGTGTCCAGTGCCTCGACCAGCTCCAGGCGGGAGATGTGGCTCAGCTTGCTGGGGCTGCGCATGGGCATGGTGTGCGAGTAGTGTGCCCGCTCACCGTGCATGTACCAGCTGGGGGTGCCCTCAGAGCGGCAGGTCCCCCCGACCGACGGCGCGTCCCCTGCCTGCAGGCGCGGGCTTGACTGCCCATAGCGCCAGGACAGCGGGGAGGAGCGGTTGGACAGGCTGGAGACGCTCCGCGGGTTGGCTTCATCACTGTCGTAGCAGGTCATCTCCAGGGAGCTGTGAGGACGGGGTGCGGGGGGGTTAGGGCAGGGCACGGTGGGCAGTGGAGGTCTGTGCCCTGCCTCACCCCACCAGAACTGGGGCTGCAAGTGCTCAGAAAGCAAAACTGCCCATTTTGAGGCAGCCGTGCAAGGCCTGAGGCTCCCAGGAGCATGGGCACAGGGACACTGTCTGTCTTGGACCCCCTCCATCTCAGCTGCCAGGGGACGGTCCCTTCCTTCCCTGCTTGGTGCCAGCACAGCATCCCACGCTCCAGGATGCACTGGGACATCCACACCACCAGCACGCACTAGTGTCTGGTGGTGCCCATTTGTCCCCAGGGACTGTGGAGCAGGACATGGGGTGCAATGGGGAGGTCTGTGCCTCCCTACAGCCCCAAGCACCCCACAGAGGTGATCCCACACGGCCCCATCCACTCACCTCCATGCAGGGGCTGGGGGTGCCACCAGGGCTGGCTGCAAACATGTCATGGGAGAGGGGTCAGTACCTCTCTGGAGACTGGCCACAGCCCCAACCCGAGTTGTGCTGAACCCCACTAATAGGGAGCCTTTAGTGGAAAGCCCCTCCCCTGAGCCCAGGCTGCTCTCCCTTGGCCATTTCCCCGCCCCAGCTTTTCAAAGTCTGTACCCCAGTATCACCCCAGACCCAGGATAGGACAAACTGGGGTGGTGGCACACTGGTCCCAGGGGATGTGGCAGCAGGCCATGCCAGGGAGCGGAGGCTGCAAGTGAAAGGATGCTGAGTGGCAAACCAGGGACCCTGCATCAGCATCCCGCACCAAACCCCTGCAGAGTGAACCTCCATGCCTGGGCAGGAGGGGATGCCCACAAGCATGCGGCTTTCCAGCCAGCCCAGAGCCCAGGAACGCATCAGGAACGGGAAGTTCAGTTACTCCCCGCACCCCTCAGGGTGTATTTTCGGCAAACAGCATGTCAGGGAGTGATGTTGAGACTAAATTTAGACACCAAAAATGATTACTTCTTGGAGCAGCTACTTGGGAACCCACAGCCCTCGACTTGGCTCCAAACATTACTATCAGTGAGCTATTCCCTAGCTTGGGTTAAACGTTCCTGCAGGAACACCAAAAGCCAAACCCCGGCTGCAGTATTGAATTTAAAACAGGGAACTACATAAAAAACTAGGAAGTTTTTTAAAGCGGAACTAAAAGGGGTTAGTTTTTGTCGGCAGCACAAAGGCTATTTAAGGATGTTCTGCCGGCGGCTCGGAGCAGATGCAAACCACGTCTCCAAGCCGGACTAAGGCAAGCCCCTGAGGAAGCTCATACGGCCTTGCAGCCGGGTGCAAAGGCTGCCAGAAGTACGATGACGTCTTTCAGGAACAAAGTTGTATCCTAGCGAGGAAACAGCAAAGGTTGAGCCCCCAGCCGCTGGATGGAAGAATACAGAGAACAAGAGAAATCTGAAGAATAGTTTGTGGAAGGAATAAAGAGAAAACCCAAAGCAGCTACAGGGATACTGGCGATGCAGGGCACATCCAGAGGACCGTGGATGACATCCGTATCGGACACACTTGCAAGAAGTGTTCCCGAGAGCAGAATTAGTGGGTATGTGTGTAATTACAACATGCCGGGAAAGAGCTGACACAGCTTCGGTAAAGGAAAATCTGGCTCACAACCGCGGTGGAGCTCCTGAAGGGATGCAGGGAGCAGGCTGCCGAGGCTGCTGCAGGCTACCAGAAGGTGGTGGATGAGTGCCCTCACCAGAGGCAGATTAAGCTTCCAAATAAACTCAGCTGCCATGGGATAAGAGGGAAGATCCTCACATATTTAAGAAACACTTACAGGACAGAATGCAGGGGTATGCATTCCTGGGCTATCAAGTCATTTTTCTCTGTGGCAGGGATCCGGCTCAGGCCTCTGCCACGCAATGTACTCATAACTCATCAAGAAAAGGAAGTGATAGTGAAAGTCAAGACTTACCAGCAACGCTAATTTAATCGCCTTTAATATCCTTGCCCTATTTCCCTAAGACCGGGGCTGATGGAGTATTTGCAATGGAGCTGAGCCCTGGGACAAGAAGGCGGCAGGTGAAGTTTGACACAGATGAATGCAAAGCGAATGCAGAGCAAATGCGAAGCGAACACAAAGCAACCCTGACTCAGCGTGAGCAGCGCCAGGCTGTGAACCAGCCCCTGCGCTGCAAAGGGATGGCAGAGCTGTAATGATAATGCCAGGAAATGGCCAGCTTGGGGAATATCACTGCAGCCCTGTGCAAATCCCACTGCCCCAGTGCTCTGCTGCCTCCAGCTTGGAAACGATCTGCAAAATGCAGCAAGGACAAGCAAGGTCTAGATGAGCTTATGGGTTAGGAAGAGCTAAATCAAGCGGGGCTGCTTCATCCTGGACGAAGCTGAATGAAGGGCAACACAGGGAAGGTCTGTAACGATGAGTGGTGGGTGAAGTGGGGGAGGAAGCTGCTGCTTTTTGCCCCTTCCAACACAAAAATGAGGATCGAGGGAGAGAGACCACGAGGTGGCAACAAACACCAGGAGAAGGATGTTTGCCGCATGCTCAGCTTTCCTGACTTGCTGACACCCAACACAGCCTTTCTGCAAACTGCACCAGCGGGGTGGGGGCCGGAAGGGTGCCCTGGGGAGATGCCCCCTCCCCACCCGCTGCCCTCGGCCCGCCACTGGCAGGGTCCAGGCCCTTCAGCCCCGACGGGGAGCCAGGCAGGAGGCTGGAGCTGCCGTGCAGACCCTGAGCACGTCCAGGGCAGAGCCATAACCCTGCAGTGGTCTCAAGTGAGAGACCCAGGGGGGACACAGGTAGTTCCAGGCATGTGTCAGAGACAGGTCTGAACACAGGCAGACGCTCTGCTCTGGTTCACCACCCAGCAGTCACCCCGTCCCCAGCCCCGCCATCCCCCCAGCCTCAGCTGCAACCCTGGGGTGCTGCCAGCCCTGGTCTGGGCAGGGTACCGCACCTCTGCCCATGGGCTGCTGGGCATTTGGTCAGCTCCGTCTGAGGGCTTCTCCATCATCACCTCTACACAGAGTAGAAAAACTGGGTCATGGATGGAGATGGAGCCTGTGGTCCAAACCTGGGCAGGCACAGGGGATACCTTCACCTCTGGTTGTCCATACGGGGACATTCAACCACCAGGAACAGACCTCACCCCCTGCCTGGGGTCTGGGGGCGACCAGCTACCGTTGGTGCCACCACCACCCATCCCCACTGCTCCAGAGCACGCGAGGCAGTGTCGGGCCCAGAGCACTGCCAGGGGCTCTGCCACAGCCCCGCACACTACACCCAACGGATTGGGGGCATCTCTCCAAGCCCCCATACGGAGGGTCCGCAGGCCAGGGGGCACAGCCAGCTCCCTCACACCCACATGGCCCTCACTCTGAGCAGAGCCACTTCCCAGCTGCTCCAGCCTCCCTCACTGCCCCAGGAAGGACACTGGTTGTGGGGAAGGCGTGGTGGGGGTCCGGTGTCAGAGCCTCACCTGTGAGACACCTGTGAGCCCCTCAGGCTGGACATGGTCTCCTCCAGGTTCTGCCGAAGGTCCAGCACATTCTGCACTGTCCTCTTCCTCTGGGACTCGGGGTCTGTGAAGAGACAATGAAGCAACTTTAAAGGGATGAATGGCTCCTGCGCCCCTCTGCCCGCAGCTGTGCCCCTCCCAGCTCCTTCCCACACCCCTCTGCCTGTGGCTGTGCCCCCCAGCTCTCGCTTTGCCTACCGGGAAGGGACAGGGCACGGCTGGCACCGCGCCGGAGCTGCACCACCACAAAATGCCACCCCCCAGGGTGCTGTGGCCAGGATGGGGACACCTGCTCCAGGAAGGATGACCTGGGCAGTGGCCAGCAGGGCCGGGGGGACCAAGTGGGGCCATGGGGCTCACACAGGTGACAGGAGGCCAGCTGCAGTCAGGCAACCCTAAAGCACTGTGACCCTGCTCCATGGGACCACACAGGAGCACTTGCCCTGGAAGAATGTCCCCAAAGCTGTCCCTGTGTCCCCCGGGCCCCGAGGGTGCTCCAGCCTGGGGACACGGGTGCTGCAGCAGCATCACCCAGTGCCCAGCCACGGAGATGTCGGGGAGCAGTGCAAGCTGAGCCCCACTCCTGCCTCATGCCCAGGGAGAGGCGGCTGCTGCCGGCTGGAGCAACCGGCAGGACCGAGCCCGCCACGGGCACAGCCTGGGGCTGGAAACCCCCGAGCTGCAGCTGCACTGGGACTTCTCCAGGTGTGCACACCCACAGCATGGGCATGCACGTACGCACGCAGGTATGCACCCCCCAGCCTGCACGTGTGCACATGTATCTACCTGCACCACAACCGCCTGTGCACACACGTGCATATACATGCATGCACATCCACACACACACGCAAATGCACCTGCACACATGCACACCTGCACACAGATGCACACACAAGTGTGTGCACACACCCAGGCCCCGAGACATCCACACATATGAACGCACACACGTGTGTGCATACACACACACAGAGGAGGGGGGGGTCACTCCTGGCACAGCCCTGGCAGCGCTGCCGAGCTCGGCTCCAGCCCCCACACCCCTAACCCGCTTGTGTGCATCCCCGGTGGCTAACAGCCGTGCCACCATGGCTTTGATCCCCAATTTCAAGCCTTTCAGCCGCAGCTTGCCACTGAACCGCAGTGACAGCAGGCGCTGGGGATGCTGGACATGGCTCCTCCTGATGTAACGTGGCAACCAGCGCTTTGGGATTTGCAATGGCACCGTGTAAGCTGCAGCAACGCAGGGACCGGGGAGACACTGCCGGCACACACCCTGGCAGGCTCCCTGCAACGGCACAGCCACACGCCCAGCAAATGAGCAGGGCTCGTGTCCCACTGTCCCCATCACGTACTAACTGCGCCACCAGACACGCCATGGGCAGCACCCATGGGTGATGCTGCCCCCTCCCCGGGCTCTGCTCACCCACTGGCCCAGGCAGGAGAACCTCAAACCAGTGAAGCAGCTGCGATTTACGCATGACCCTGGAAGGTGGTGACAAGCGGTAACAGCCCCGATGAGACAGGTTAAATCAAGCAGGTTAAAGCCAGTTGTAGACGAGGGTAAGAGAGTTGGTAAGCCCACGGGGCACCCAACACGGCCGGCACACGCTGGCACATAAGGATACCTGGCCCCGTGTATGTCCGATCACCCTGGTCCAGCTCCCAGAACAACACTTAGCAGGAGGCAAGTCATGAACTCGTGATTAAATCTTCGTTGTGGCCTGTGCACGTTGGAGGAGTTAATCAAAGGCACGGAACATCCGACTGGTGCCCCAGAGCCACAGGATGGGGATGTGCAGGCAGCAAGGGCAGAGGGATGGAGGGCTGGAGCAGAGGGGGCTGTGCACACAGAGCCGGGATGCAAAGGAGGCTTGAGGGGCCCTTTGGTGCTGGAGGCTGGCACCCACCGTGCTCTGCAGCTGGGGACAAGGGGACTCTGTGCCACTCTGGTGGGGCAGGCAGAAAGGGCCGTGTTGGCAGATCAGGGGCACCTCAAAGCTGCCAGATCCTGCCCTTGGGCCTGCCTGGAAAGATGGATTTTCAGGGTTGAAATGGCAGGGCAGAAACCTGAGGCCACATATGCAGTCTGTAGGGCAATGCAAGATTTTGGAAGGGAGGCACATCCGAACCTTAGGGAAGAGCAATATAACACCCAACAGTGTCTCCAGGTGGGTCCATGCAGGGAAGGACTCAGCACCCTCAGCTTCTCCACCCTGGCCACATTCGGTGGGTGCTGTCCCCCCTGAGCCCAGCGCCTGCAGCCGGAGAAGGCAGCACGCACACCCCGACAGCACTGTGTCCCTGTGGGCTGGGGCGGGACAGAGCAGGCTGGGATGGAGAAGCCACCATTGTCCCCTGGCGCCGCCAGCAGCTCTCACCCCGCTGCCAGCTCGGCAGCATGCTCCTCCTGGGCACAGCTCCCTCCCAAAAACATCCCGGCTGCCTCCCCCGTGGCCACCCGCAGCCATTCCCCTGGGCATGAAGCCAGCGCTTGGGCCTGGTGCTGCCTCCTCCCTGGGCGCCGCTGCCAGTGGGGCTGCTATAGCCACCCCCATCTCAACGAGCAGTGGGGCCAGCATGAGCATTTGCTGCATCCCCCGTGTAAGGCCAGAGGGGCTGCCATGTGGGTGCCACCTCCCCCCGCACCCTCAGTGCTGCTGGGGGAACCCCTGGGCACCCAAGGTAAGAAGCAGCATTCAAGGGCTCAGGTGCCTGGCAGAGGGCTGGAGGGTGCTTCAGCCCCAGTGTTTCAGGGCAAAGGCACTGACCCCCATCCCCAGCTTCATCCACGGTACCATCGGCCACCCAAGCCCGTCACAGTTTGCTCTCCAGGCCCCCAGTATTTGGGTGACAGTCAAAGTCACTCTAGCCTCTGGAGTCGCCCCAGGAAAAGCAGCAGCTCTCACCTGGGAAAGGGCCAAACTGGGACTCAAGGAACTGCTCACCCACCTCTGGCACACATCCCGCTGGTTGCATTACTGTCAGCACTGAAGTGCCACCACCTATCCCCACTGTGCTGGGCCAGGACAGTGACACTGGGCCCCCGCAGTCCACCTTCCAGGTGCAGCAAGGGGCTGGGGGCTGTCTCGGGGCTGTCTGAGCCGCAGCATGCCAGAGCTGAGCTGAAACTGGAGCCGCTGGGAGAGGCTGGAGTGTGGGAACGGCAGGAGTGCACTGGATTCCTCCCCGCATCAATTTAGCAAGCTTCCTGCAGCCAGATGTTTCCAGCTGCTGGAGCGGGGAGCAGCAGGGACAGCTCAGCCTATGCTGCAGCAGGGTCAGTTGGACACCCTGCCTCGGCTGGGCTCATTTTCCTGGCAGTGACAGCCAGGACGTGTCCCCCAGTGTTCCCCGCTCTGCCGGGACTGCAGGCTCGGGGACCGGCCGGCCCCTCCGCCCCAGCTCCAGGCTGGCTTGCAGCCCTGTTTGCATCTCCCCGTTGCTCTTGCAGGCTCCATCCTGCTGTCACGGAGGCAAAGGGGTGCTGGCTCCAGCCCCACACACCCCTAGCTCGGCCACGCAGCGGAGGGCAGCCCCAAGATGCAGCCATTGTCCCCAAGCCCTGTGCAGGGAGGCCACCAGGCCCCACTACCTGAGTCGCTCTCCCCTGTGCCAGGTTGGGTCTAACCTGCCCTTGCTGGCTCTCTGTCCTGCCCCTGCCTGCAGCAATGCTTGGGCAGCTCTCCCGACCACCCCCCCACCCCGGGCCCCTACTGCTGCTCCTTTCTTAACCGAGCACTCTCAGCACTCTCTCCAACATCGGCAAACATAATACAGCTCTGCTTTGCAAACACGGAAACTGAGGCAGGGAGTCCTAGCCCACCCCGGACCACCCCATCACCTGGAAGTGCTCTCTTGCACAGCCTCCATCGCCTGCCTCTGTGTTAATCACCGGGCAGCACTGCCTGCTACACAACAGTGGATGCCGGCACAGTGTCCTGGCAGCATGGGTGCCTGGCCCCAACCCACACGCTGCCGATCGCCCCCATCTCCTGCCCTGCACAACTGGGGAAGCAGCAGGTACCATCGCGGAGAGAAGCAGCAAGGTGGAATGTGGGGCTGGAGGCAGCTGAGGAGGAGGAAGAGGAGGAGGAGGAAGGGAGGAGCTGTGCTGCAAAGGGCTGGTGAAGGGCAAGGCGCTGTGCTTGCTGCGGGTCTGATCAAGCCGGGCACCGCAGAGCCAGGGCGGGAGGAGACCGGGCAGCTCCAGGTTGTGCCCACGTCCAGTCCAGCCCTTCCCATCGCCTCCAAGTGCGAGCGGTGGCAGCTCCTCTGCCTGCACGACGGGGCATAGCCGCGTCCCCACAGCCGGGTGCTGCCGACGTGGCCAAGTACGTCAAGGAATGAGGAAATCATCAACTCCAAACGGCTCGTGACAGCTCATTTCAAAGGAGCATGTGGCCAACAGCTCCTGCTGGGGCCAGGCAGAGCCGCGTCCATGGGACACGTGTGCCCCATGTGCCTTGGCACAGAAACCTGCGTATGTGTGTGTGTGCCGCCCAAGCGCTTGTTTGCATCATGCATATGTTCATGTGCAGGCCACATGGTGGCAAAACCCTCTCCGCCTGCAGAAAGGTGCGTGTGTGCACATGCACGCCTGTGCCTGCGACCTTGCACGCGTGCCCGCGGGTACATGTGCAGGCACGAGGATGGCAGCAGCCGACGCCAACGCTGGCATGAGCGTACTGGGCTTGCACGGATGCACCGTCTGTGCCTGTGTTCATAAGCTCGGCACAAGCACGGCACTCGCACGCGTGTTTTCTTGCACCCCCCAACACAACCGGTCTCATTTCAGAAGATCAGACTCGGAAAGGACTCCTGGCGACCCAGTAAAGATTTTAATGGCAAGCGGGAATTTGCTGTAAAAGGCCTCACGGTGTTTCTGAGTCATTATGGTGGGCCCCTATTACACAGTAGCTGCAACGAATTTCCCCAGGCCGCGAAACATTTTTAACTGGTTGCTCAATTCCTTCCAGCACACTGAAAAATACACTAATAAACTCTGCAATAAAAACCATTCTCCCGGGGCCGTGAGACTCCTCCAGCCCAGCCCAGCTCCCCGGCTCCACAAACCCTCGCGCAGATACACGATTCTCCCACCGCGCTGCCTCAGCCCGTGCTCCCAGCTGCGTTTATGAATGAATGAGCCCAGGTGTCGTTTTGCTGGTATTTTCCTTGCAAATCCTCCGCTCCAGCACCCAGAGTCTGCTGCAGCCGGGCTGCTGACCTGAGGGGAGACCCGAGATCCTGAGCCTGGTGCAAACCTTGCCGAGCCCTGCGCGTTCCCAGCTTACACCCCGCAGCATGAGATTTGGTTACTGGTGTCTTGGAGCACCGACAGCAAAGTCTTTCCATATGGAGTAAAATGGCTTTATCTTGCATTTCTTACATCCAGCTCTGATTCACACTCCCGGACGGCTGGGCAGCGGGATGGTTGCAAACTGCAATTCTTCTCCCTGTGGCTTAACTAATTCTCTTCCTCCCCCCCAACAGCTATCAAACAGGCTAAATGAGCAGCAGAGATGGCTAACGGGGCTCTGTGGGGTGACTGCCAGGTACACAGTGTTTGCTTCCACCATCAGCCTTGTTTTCCAGCCTGGCCCCCATCCCTGCAATCCCTGCAAGCTCCCCCCACGGATGTACTGGGACCACCCAAAACTACCTCTCTCTCTCAGAAGATGCCCCAGAGCGCCTCAGCTGGGCAGAGCACGTCCCCCCGGCCCAGTGCCCCAGGAGGGCATCTCACCCTTTCCTGCAAACTTGTTGCCCCACCCCATCAGAAGGCCACAGGTTCGTTAGCACTCACCGTGGTTTAATTGCTTTAATTACCAGGGGCTTCTTGGTGTGAGCCCAGGGCTGGCTGCCAACCCCGTGTCTCCTGCAGCAGTGTCAGGAGTGGGTGCTGCTCACCGAGGGACAGGGACGGGGCTAGGAGCCTTGTGCCACCCAGCACCGTGGTAACATGGTACCTGAGCACCCAGATGGCCGACCAGCACCTCCAAAACACCCCGAGCAGACCAATGGGGAGAAGCACAGCCACCGTCCCCTGGATGACGGCAGCAGCCCCCAGGCCGACGGAGCTGGACGTGCTCTTCCCTGGGGATGCAGAGGTACAGCCTCCTGCCAACAGGGACATGGGACGCGCAGGGGATGCCGCAGATACCTGAGGATGGGGGATGGGTCCCCCACTTTGGCCAGGGCAGGCTGGGCTTCCTGCCTGCTGCCACCCCGTACGTAGCCCTGTGACCCCGGTGGGATGCGGGAAGAAGACTGGATGCAGCCCAGAGCATCCAGCACTTGCACTGGGCAGACAGAGGAAAGGCCAAGCAGCAAAAGTCCAGGCAGGTAATGGGGTTACTGTGGGCAGTGCTGGCGGGGACACCATGCCCCATGCACAGTCCAACCCTCCTGGGGAACACCAGCTCCTGCAGGGACAAAGCGAGAGGAGAAGTGGTGGTGGGACACCACTTCGGCACGGCCCTGCCGTGGCTCACACCTTGCTGGATCCTTCTGCAAAACAACATGGCTCTGCAGGAGGCTCCAAAGGTGGGGGGAGCAGGGAAGGAAGCCCCTTCCCCTGCCTGTACCTGCCATCCCCATCACTGCAGCCACCCCCATCACTGCAGCCAGCACAGGCTGGGGCAGCCCTGCATCCTGCGTGGGGGCTGTCACCTCCCCACTAGCAGGCAAGAGCAGAAAATTAGCAGCAGCGCAGCGGTGACAGGCCAGGACTTCAGCCGAATCAGCACTTCTGGGGCGATCGCTGCTGCTAAGCCTTGCGAATCACGGCTCGTAATGAGGGCAGGGCTGAGACCTGGAGCCTGGACCCCGTCTGGCTCCAGTGAGCCAAGCTTTTAAAAGGGATTCAGACTTTCTCAGGCTAAAGCAGCCATAAATCTAGTTAATTGGGTCTCTCCCATACACAAGTTTCCAAGTGAACCCGCCGGAGAGATCCAGACCGGGCCTCCAGCCCATTTGTGGGTTATTCTTTCAATGGATGCTGTGCTTGGCCCCAAACCACCCCACCTGCGCATCCAAATTCCAGCTCCTTTTTCAGCAGCGATAACCTCTAGCTGCTCAGCGCCCCGTGCATCTCATCTCCATGCTGCCCCCATGATGCTCCCCCACGATGATGAGCCAGGAGTGCCCAAAATCCCCCGTGTTGGGGCAGACCCTGCTCCTGCATGCAGCACTGCCCACCCCTGCAACACAGCTGCCTCCAAAACTGCTCCTACAAAGCATCAAAGGAGCTGAGAGTGTCCCAATGCCCCATCCCCAGCACCACTGGTGCAACAGCAATGTGGCACAGCTGCACCCAGCCCGGGGATTTCAGGCGCCCCAAATGCTCCACACGTGACACCTTTAACGCAGCCACCAGCAGACATCCAAGGCGATGCTGCAGACCCTGCACAAAAAAAAAAAAAAAAAAAGGAAAAAAGAAAAAAAAGCCAGAAGGGGGGAAAGCAGAAAAAAAACAACCACCCAAGGCAGAAGGTGCAGACGGGCCCCGGCTCGGAGGCCCCAGAGCAGCCGGCGGCAGCGGGTTCACGCTCCCCATGCGTCACCAGATGCGGGTCGGACATTGTGGAAATTCAAAATTCCAGATGGCTCTTTTTGGGTGGGTTGGTTTTTTTTTTTCCTTGCCTCATTTCCAAGGCAACAAGACTCACTGTCATCTGCTAGTTGCCATAGAGATTTCACCTGATTCTGCTTCAGCGGAAGAGAAAGCCGGGCGAGCTCACTGCTGCCGAGGAGCCACGAGCCGCGACCGCCTTCAAACTTACTGGGAAGAGCAGAGATAAATGGGGCTTTATACGACGAGGCAATGGGCTGATTCAGAGGATCAAAGGAAGGAACTGCGGGTTTCTATAGCACAAATCAGCCCTTCACTTAACTGCTTCGGTGCCCTCCAGATGTGCCCTACATCTGGGGATGCTGCCAGCCCCCACTCCAGGCTTTGCCTGGTGGAGGAGGTGGATGTGGGTGCAGGGGGAATCCTGCACCCACTTCTGACTGCATCTTGAGGACAAAGCTGGGTTCCCTGCAGGGATCCCATAGCGTGATGGAGGGCACAGGGCTGATGGCCGGTCACAGCCACGTCCTTCTTCCCGCAACTACCCTCCCTCACTGTGCACAACCCTTCTCCAAAGCCCCTGTGGTCCAGAGGGCAAGCGAGGCAAGGGGGAGGATGGGACGAATGCAGAAGCAGCCAGGGAGGAGGGAGACCCTTGGGCAAAGGTGGAGATGCCTGTAGGCTGTGCTCAGCACAGCTCGGCTGCCACAAACATGGGAGTCAAGTGCCACATGCCCCCAGGGGAGCCACAGACAGCGCTTATTCCACAATGGGCACTGGTGCTGTCTCAACAGCCCTATTACTGCTGAAGATCCTCCATGCAGACAGTGTGGATGTGTCCATGTCCCGAGCCCAGCTGCAGCACATGGTTCACAGTCATCTCCCCCAGACCCACACTCGCCCCCAGGTCCCACAGCAGCTTCACAACTGCCTGCCCCCCTCACCAGCACAACTGGGCTGCCCGGGACCAGGCACATCACTGGCACACCGCCCTGCACCATTGCACCTCCGGCCACATGCACCCATCCCTTCCTTCTCCAGATGGTCTGGGAATAAAAACTCGGGTGAAAACCCAGCGCCGTAGGGATCCACAGGCCTCCCTATGAGCAGGACAGCCACCCATACTCAGGTCCAGAGAGACATGACTAAAGAGCTCCCCAATCTGTGACAGCAGCCCTTGGACTCGCAGTCAGATGCCCCAAATCAGCAGATCTGATGATTCAAGGGAGTCAGCCCGCCCTGCCTGGGGCTCCCTTTTGCTGAGGACATCGAACTCCCTGGGCACGGGAAAAGATCCTGGGCGCTGGCAGGATGCTCACAGGTGGCAGTCACCCCTGGGTACAACAGGCAGAGGTCCCCATGTTCAGCCCTCCCTGCTGCTCTCCGCCAGGCGCCCAGGCCTGGCTGAAAGGGCGTTTATCAGACCCAGGAGCCTGTCCCCTCACCAGCCCACGGCCCCGTACCAGGGCTGGCGGGGAAGGGCCCGGCCGGGCAGCTCTTGGCTCGAGTTGGCTCCGTTCTGCAGGGAGAACAGAGTCATTAGCAGAGCCAAACTCCCCATTCCCAGCCAGAATACGGCCATGCTTGGGGAAGCTTTATATTCACAGAGACAAACAACTCACATTTGCTTTTTAACTGTTGGAATTGCACCCACTGGGACGGAGTGAACAGGGAGCCTTTTGTCCCCCTCGCCTTGTGACTGCAAGCTTTGTGCAGAGCAATGCGTTGCAAACACAATTCTCCCCGGCCTCAGCTGGGCTCTGGTAGACACTTGGTCTGTCTGTCCATCACCGGATCAGCCAAGGAGCCCTCGTGTGTCTCCAGCAAGAATGCAAAATGTCCTCCCTGGCTCCCGTGCCAGCTGCAGCCTGCAGAGCTGCTCTGCATTGAGCTGCTTATCAGAGCCACCAAGACAGACCCAAAATGCAGCCAGCGCTGGAGGGTCTCCACCTAGCCAAGTAACAGGGCGGGAAACCGAAGTGGCAGGAGGCTACTGGGCAGCAGAGCTGCTCACTCAGGTTACAGCTCACCTGGGAGCAAGGCAGAGCAGCTCCGAGCATGGACAATCCCAGCGTGGCACAGGCACAAAAGACCAGGTCATCATGAACCTCCAGGGAAGGTGCCCAAGTCACCTCCCAGACAGGGGGTCTCTGGAGACCTCCAGCCCATTGCCAAGCTCCTCAATATTTGAGCTGGCAAGGCACTCACCAAGGTGCTGTGGGCACTGGCACTGCTCAGAGCTGCCTCTCTGGAGAGGAGCAAGGGACAGTCCACCCAGAGCAGGACATGTCCTTGATACACTGGCTGAACCCCCATCCTGGCCCAGCAGCACCACCTGGGGATGAGCATCTTTCACTCCAGAAGAATAAGAACCGCTGCAGTGCTACTCTCCTCCAAACCCTCAGCTTTGAGAAGGGGCTCGGCACTTGCGAGCTCACTCTGGCCTCTCTGCAAAGCCCAAGGGATGCCAGCCCACGAGGGTCCAGCTGCGGGCAGGACCAGACGCCAGGGAAGGTCATCAGCCATTGCACAAGGTGGCCCCCCAAGAGCACCTCCAGAGATGAGCCAGGGCAGGAGGCAGAGCACTTTGAGCTCCCCCAGCCTCGGGGCAGAAACCCAGCTTAAATGAGTTCCAGGCTCGTTAGTGGATCTATTGTTGCCACCTCCCGTGGGAGGAGGGAGATAACCGAGGCTATTTTTGCTTCCATCTGGGGAATCATTTCCCTCCAATGTGTACTGCCACGATGCTAATTTTTAAGGCTGATGATTAATTGATGTCAGGCTCATTATGGGGCCAACGGATCCCTCTTCCCCAGGAGTGCCAAGGACAGGGGGGGACGGTGTTTTGACAGATGTCGTTCGAGCCGCGTGTGAGTGACGTCCGAACAACAGAGGAAAATAGGAGCGATTACCATGGAAAGCCCTGGAAATGGGAAGGGAAGTGCCTGCACGTGACCCCAGCGCCCTTCCCCGCACACCCTCTAATCAGCCCTTCACGCTCGGCCCTGATGGTTACCAGGGTTTTGCTCCCGGAGATAAACGGCCATTGTGTGAGCGCGGGGGTAATTGAATCTCCTGCCTGCAGCGAGGGCAGTGGGGAGGGCTCAGCCTTTCTTCTTCCCTCCCCAGCCCCAGCCTCGCAGGAGGGCCAGGTGCCAAATTCACCCTGGCACCGGGTGCAGCAGCCTGTGGGAGCCAGAAACAAGTCGGCTGCACATACAATCACCAGGATCCGGCAAGGCTTAGGGTCTCTCTCCGCCTGTGGTCTCCCAGAAGTGGGGTGGGCAAGCACTGCCCGGGTGCCCGGGCATGCTGGTTCTGTCAGGCACTGGGGCAAGATTCACCCCTGAAAATCATGGCAGCATCTGCAATAGCAACCCAGGCAGGGCTGAGGACTGACAAGCACATCAGATTTTAGGGTCCCTGTGGTCTGCCCCATCATCTGCTCAGGTAATTTCAAAGCAAACCTGCTATGCTCTCCCAAGATGAAGAAGTGGGCAGCAAGCAGCAGGTTTGCTTGAAGAGGGCACCGCAGCTCCGACGGCAACACACCGATATCCTGCGTTCGTCCTCCAGGTCCCCCATGCAGCCAACAGGAACCAGCAGCTCTGGGGTCCCTGCCCAGATGTGGGATGAGGCATCCCAGTAACTCAGCAGAGAGCCTGGGGTGACCCAAATTAGTGCAAGTGAACTCGTGAACTCTCCTGCCCACTATGCCAGCTCCCCCAGGGCCATCCCCGCTGCGGTAAGGGAACATTGTGCCCCTGCCTCACCCAGTAGCACACTCCCCACCCCATGAACACTGCCATTACCTCTGCCGACCTTGTTACCTGCTCCTCCGAACCTGCCCCGGGAAGGTGCCTTCCCCCCACCAGAGCCAGGAGCAGTGCCTCTCCCCATCCTGCAGCCCCCTCCACCCTGCTCCTCCTGCAGCCCCACACCCGGCACAGTGGCTGCAATGACACCCACGGTTTCATCCTGCCGCCTTGCAGCACTGCCCCACATCTCTGCGCCGGAGAGATGCTGGGTCTCCGCCAGGGAGGTCAGCAGCACCCATCTCCCCCATCCATCCTCAGCACTGCCAAATCCTCCACCAGCTCCAGAGTCTGTGCTGCTGATCTGCTGGCGCTATTATTATGAACTTGTTTTAATTGCTGCGCAGTGCCTCGAGCACCCTTCACAGGGAGAGGGATGCATATGAATAAATTGTCTTAGTGCTGATGGCTCCCCATTGGGAGCACAGGGGTGAGGGCTCAGTGCACCCAGTTGGCAGGACCTGCATCGTCCTCCGGCTGCTTCCAGACTTACTCCACCTCTCACAGTGCCCTCGGTGAGTTCCCACCACTGGGAAAAGGTTTTCTTGAGCAGCAGTTGCCGTTTTCCCACTAAAGGTGATTTGCAGAGAAGGAAGATCCTGTCTCCTTCAGGAAATCTGGGTGTGCCACGGGATGGAAGGGGATGCTTGGGACCAGAAAGCTTTGTGCCACCACTGCGAGAGTCACCACCCAGTCCTTGCTCTCCTCCCTGGGACCCCAAAGCCCACAGCACCACTGCCTAGGTGCCCCAGTGGGGCTGGGGGATGGCATGGAGGAAGAGTGCTCTTCACCTCAAAACTATCACCTGCATTATGGCAAGGAGAGGGACTCTAACACGCTTTAGGATTCAATGCAGAGAACTGCTGTTCCACCCCGTGAGTCCAAGTTCTACTGCAGGCTTGGCAGTGCCAGGGATGGGCAGGGTGGAAAACCCTCTGAAAAAGGCATCAGCACCAACAGGAGTGATTTCAGGGGAGCCTCCAGACTCTCCACCATGTGCCAGCTCCTGTGGCCACCCTTGCCACACACCCGCCAAGGGCTGAGTGATGTGTGGTGACAGCGGCCGCAAGCCCCCAGGCACATCTTCTCACTCCAACATTAAACAGGAGAGCAGCCGCTCGCCTCCAGATCCCTGCGCAGTGACAAGCTCCTGTCCCCTGCATGCTGGGGGAACTGTTTAAGCATGCCGAGAGCATGCCAAGTTACACACCCCGGCTTGGACGGTTTGGAATCCCCCCCGCCAAGCTGGAGACAATGCCATTCCCTGTGCCCCCAAAGTGCCAAGCGCACAGCTGTCCCGCAGGCAGCGCCCTCCCGGGGACGCGACCCTCCAAGGATGGCATGGTGGGGTCTCTGGCAGCACCGCAGACGGGATTTATCCCCTCTAAGATGTCCCACCTCCGCGCAACAGCTGCCTGCACTGAACAAGCCCCCTCCACTGTGGGAAGCAGCGCTGCAATGTGTTTTGAGCTCTTCCCCCCAGATTTGCTCCAGGGGCCTGTCCAAGCCCTGACGATGCACAGCCCAGAGCCACGACCGCTGCAGGAAAAGCTGAGCCAATACTACAGCTTGGGGGGAAGCATCAGCCAAAAGTCACTCAAACAAGGAAGCGATTTGTCTTCTTCTGGCTACGCTTCCCCCTGACAAAGGAGCATGGAGTGGGGAAGTCAGTTGTGATCACGTGCGGCGTACCGACCGAGCAACCACCAAACTGGCGACTGGGAGCGCTCACACCAGGAGCCTGACAGATAAAACAGAACAGGGGAAAAACGATGAAAAAAGAAACGCCATGTGACCCCTCGCTCGATCCAAGCCAGGCATCGCATCCAACAGTTCTGAATATGAAATACAATGAGCTCCAGCGAGTAATTAATCCCTTCAGGAACACTGTAAGTGATTGCAGACAGTTTACCAAGAAAAAAAAAAAAAAATTGGAAAGTCATTGAAAAAATCACCATTAAATGTTTCTTTTTCTGCTCCAGTATGAAATACAATGAGATCTGCTAGGAGATCTCTCTGCTCTGCAAAATTTAAAGGCAATGGATTTAAGCTGTTTTTCTAACACCCAATCTAAATCTACCTGCCAAGCTGACAGCCGTGAGAAACCAGCCCAACCCAAGTGAGTGCAGCAAGAGCAGCCCGTCTCCAGTGCAGGCGCTCAGCTCTTGCCTCGGCGTTGGCGGGAGACAGCGGGGGAAGATTTCTGCAGGGGACAAAGCACGGCACAGAAAGGTGTCCACGGTATCTGACGGCTACTTCACCAATCCAAACAATCTGGATGACTTTTGCAGGTCGGAAGTACAGGAAGTGCTGACAGCAGCGCCAGGCTTAAACCCTGCTTAGGGAGCACCCTCCCGGTGATGAGATTTTGGGCTCCCTGGTGATGCTCAGCTGTGCGAACCAGCCCCTCGCCTGCCTCCACCTCTCCTCTCCACCCCTGTGCTTCCTCCTGCCTCCTTCACCTTCTCCAGCATTAAGCAGCCAGTCCTCCAACTGGAGGGCAAAGAGCCAGAGGGCTCCAATTTGGGCCAAATTCTGGCCTGTTGCACCCAAAGCCCTGTCTCTGCTTGGTGCCGTGCCCCAGGCTGCCATGCAACCGCCTCCCTGGCCCTGGACACACAGGCAAGGAACCGCCTCTGTCCACATCTGCCCTCATGCAAAGCTACTGCGCACAGGCGACAAACCCTGCCGTCCCCCATGGACCAACCACCTGGAGGCATGGTGGCATCTGCGGGGGGTCTTTCCCCCCACCCAGCCTCAGCCCCCTGCCTCTGGGGAGCAAGGACCCCCATCACAGCGATGAAGGGATTAAAGGGCATAGCAGTTGCCTTTTGCTTCCGTATCTCCATGGGATTTTTCAACCTACAGCTTCTACTTGTAAAACTGGGGTTTATTAAAAAGAGCATTAGGAAAAACGTATTTTCTCCTGTTGATAAAGTGACTTGAAATTAGTTGGAATTTTAAAATTAAAAACACACCCAAAACTTTCACTTCTACTTGAAATCACTCTGGTTTTGAAAACAGACCTTTTCCCCCTTGTCCTCTCCTGGGTTTTTCCACCCCCCTCTTGTTCTCTCCTCACCATGTTTTTGTTTAAAAATTCATCAAGCCAGGGAAAAATTCCGGGGCAGGAAAAGAGGGAAGAGAAAAAAAAAAAAAAACAAACACGGAAGAAACTGTGGCTTTTGCAAACCCATCTCCGCGCACGGGAGAAGCAGAGCTCCAGACTTGCCTTCTTCCTCTTGGAAAGCAAGAGGCACTCAGAAGGATGAGGGAATATCATATATTAACCAACATCCCACACACCCCTGGTGGCAGATTCGGCCTCACTGACCCTCCGCAGAACCCTGCAATCCTTCCTGGGCTAACGCGGCTCCCACAACACGTCAGCCAGCCTCAACCGGGGAAAAAAGGGACGGATGAGCCAGGAAAACCATCCTGCATGTCGGCGTGGGACGCAGCGTGCTCCAGCACTGACTGTAAACCCCAGCTGCTGCTCCCAGCTGATCTTGCAGAGACCTGAACAGCTCATAACAGGGCTCTTGCTCTGACGAGCCAAGTGCCAGAGCGTGTTCAGCCATGGTGCAGCTCTGAGCTGGACGCTGGTTGATGTGAGGCACGTCCCACACGCAACACTGATTTGGGGAAGGATTGAGAAGTACCCAGACGCTGTTACTCAGTGGCAAAGCCACTCCCTACACCGGTGCACCGTGGCCAGTGGCCACAGACACCTAACGCGGGGTGTTGCCGAAGGGGCAGGGACATCCTGCGTCCCTGAGCTTCTCCGCAGTTTCAGGGGTCCCTCCCACCCCAGGCTGATCCCACTCCACAGTGCCAGAGCTTCCCCACTACAATGTGCATTTTAAGGACAGCTGCTGCACTCTCCACACAGGACGCTTGTAACGTCTGCTTATGAGTGAGAACACTCCGCAAGGGGATGAAAAGCTACATGGAAATAGAAGATCATTACCATGATCTCCTTGGAAACATCCCATCAGAGCAAGTTTTTCTTCCTCCTTCTTCTCTCTCCCCATGTGCATGAATTCTGGCACCCCGTGCGTTGCTTGGCGTTGCCTCAGCACTGTGGGTCCAAAATGCAGGCGTCTGATTTCTAAAAGCCATTGTCTAGGATGTGCTATTGAGCTGCAAAACATGGATGGTTTGGGATGGAAAACAGGCATCTCTTGCAATACAAAAAGAAGCTGGCAACCCAGATTTGATTTCTCTTTGAAGCTATAGAGAATCTCAACCAAACAAAATTTGCTTTATTCCCACAAAGGGAACGAGAATCTTAGCAACAAAACAAATCAGCACCTCTGCCCCTTGAACGCAACGATGAGCAAACCAAGAGCAGAGCAAAGGGAATGCGGCTTTGCCCCACTGGTCACTGCTACGGTGTGGAGCGGTTGGTTTTGCAAAGCAGCACAGCAGCATTGTACGCATTACCATGCTCCACTTGGGAATGTGAGATTGGAAAAGCTGCCTTGCAAATTTACTGTTGATTTGGAGCTCTGGGTTTCTCTCCTCCTTGCATGCTGCTACCTTTTGCAAGTGCTCGTGCAGCCTGTTTGAGGCAGGGAGGTTTTCAGGAACCCCGAGAGTTTCACCGGTTTTAGCACAATGACTATTTGCCGAGGAAATCACCCCGGAAAATTTATCACTTGCTATTCGCTTTCAAAAGTCAGCAGGGCTAGGAAGTGCACAGCAGTGCCAACAGCAGCTGAGCTGAGACTTAATCCTGCCCCCAGGTTACTGTACTTTCCCCACAACTAATAAGCTATCTGACGTGAGGCAACCTCCCACCACAAGCAACGCTGCCGTGCAAATTCTGCTTGCAGAGGGTCTTCAGAGCAGCTTTAAAATTCCAACCTCCAGGCCCCCTCTGCACAGCCCCGAAAGCATCTCGCAGGCTCCAGGAAGAGATTCCCTCACTCATCCCCCATGCTGCTTTATGAGCAGGGCTGTTCCCCTCCCCTTGCAGGAACCGGCCACATGTTCTCCATCTGGGAGCAGATGCCCATGAGCCAGTAAGCTCAACTTGGAAAACTAACTGAAAATAGCACAAAATTTCTGAGCGCTCTACAGACCGCGGCCGGATGATGGATATTAGTGCTCCAGCAGCACCGGGACGCCGTTTGGCACAGCGCAGCAAAAGCACAGCTAAAAGGGTTCAGGGAAATGAAAATGAGATGGCTGAAGGTGCTGCTGCCTGAGTGCCTGCCCTCTTCCAGATGTTCTTGCCTGCAAGGAAGGAGGGTCTTGGTCTGCTGGTAAATCAGCCCCCAAACTGCTGCTGTGCTCAGCCAGGAGTATTGAAGGACAGCAGCTCTGTCCCTCCCACATCCCTGAAACCGCTGGGGGACATTCTGGTCTCCAAGGTAAAACCAAACAGCTGCAGGGCTGCTGTGGCTCTGTCAGGCTGTAACAGCTCCCTTGCGGCTGTGCTGGCTGGGGACGGTGGCACGACCGGCCATACCTCTTGTGCTCCAACACAGGGCAGAGTTCTTGGGAGAAAGGCCGAGACACCACGTAAGGCAGGAACCCTCACTGCCCCGTCACAGCTGTACCTGCAGCACCGCTGGCGCAGGACCGAGAAGCAGGAGGTCTGGGGTTTGTTCTGCGTGCTGCTGCTCCCCGCAGGGTCAGGATGCAGCCAGCTTTTGGGTGTATTTAACCACTTGACAGTGGGAGACAGGAGTTCCAGACAGTGATATATCCAGCCTCAAATCAACCTAGGGTGAGCCATCAAAATGGAATTTGCCAAAAGACAACGGGCTGATGATCTGTGAGCCCCCAGCTATGTACAGCCTGAGGCACAAAAGACTTAGGTCTGCAGCTGGGAGTCAGACAAATGTCAGTGCTTCCCCTTGGCCAGCAATCACACAACACGTTCTCCAGGCCGAGCAGGATTTTAACCCCATGCCAAGTCTACGCGCATGTTTTTTGCGAGAGAAACCACCACCACCAGGAGCCAACGGGTCCCTTGCGCACCGGCACCTCTGCTCCCAGGACCCCTCGTCATTGCCCATCCCAAGGTGCAATGGTCCAGGGTGACTCCAATTCCCTGGAAGGGTTTTTGTTACATTTTTAAATGAACCTGGGATCTGTGGGAGGCACAGGAGTGCAGGGCAGCCATCTTCCATGGTGCCTAGCAGCAGCTGGAGCACCACCAGCGAAAAGTCCACCGGCTGTCCCCATTGACTCCCCACCGCTGCTTGCCTCTGGTAGTCTCATTTTCCCCAGCCCAGCGGGACAGGAAAGAACACGCCAAGCACCAACAGAGCGAGACTCGATTCACTCCCAGCTTTTGGTCTGCAGCCGCATCAAGCCCAGCGAAGCCCGGCTGCAGCACAGGGCCGACTCCTTGGGAATCGGCACATGCCTCTGTGGGCTCACAGCAGCGACGTTTACAGGACAGAGTCTGTCCTTCTTCCCTGCTGAGACAGGGAGGAAGCTGAACTTCAGTATTTCCCTTGCTTCTGCTCTGCGCATTGGGAGTTTGGAGCTATCTCCTCATCACTCCCTTGGTGCAGTGGAAGTCAGGAGGCTAAAGGCAAGGTGGCTGCAAAAGGCCACGGCTGGGTGGCCATGGGTCCTGCGCTCATGGTGGCCGCAGCGCACATGGCCCCATGTCGGTCCTGCCCTGGCAGAGCCAGACAGTCCCAGGTCCCAGCCAATCTGTCAAATGCCCTTCCTCCTGGTTTTAACATGGCGGGGGCTCAGTTGTCCCCACTCCTGCAAAGCAGCGCCCCCACCTTGCAGCCTGCCAAAACACCCCTGCCTTGCCTGACTCCACCGCCACCAGGTTTGTGCACGATGCTGTACTCGCCCCGACAAAGCCTTCTCCAGCTTCTGAGTCACCAAGGCCGGGAGAAGCCTCGGGATGTGGGAGTGGGTGCCTGCGAGGCTGACAGAGGCTGACAGTATGTCCCCCACCGTACCACACCGGGAACCGGCTGGGGAGGGATGCGCTCGCCCCATCGAATGGCCTGCAGCGTGTTTTCTGCAAGCCCCAGCTCACCTCAGGGTGCTCCCACGCCACAGCAATCAATGCGAATTAGCCGCTATCTATTCTTCCACTTGTTTGCATCAGCTTGGAAATTTAATGCCAAGTCAGAGATAAAGAGAACTGGAAACACCCCAACAGCATCTAACGATTCCAGCCCGAGGGGTTCGTTAAAGAGATGCGTTTCAACATCACAGGTCCCAGCCTGAACAGCAGGTTCCTTTGCCTTGCTCCCCAAGCTCATCCCTGCCGGCCAGCGCCCACATCTCCCCACACACCAGGCTATGAAAGGGAAGGGCTGCTCTCCATGGGGTAGATTTTATGGAGCCCAAACTCCGCCCACACAGGAAGGGGTCCCCACCCTGCTCCCCGAAAAAGGCTGATAGTGTCCTGCTGAGGATGGGGCTGTGCGGCCGTGCTACCACAAACCAGCTGACCCCCCAGGCTAGAAAAACCACCAGGGTAAACTCCTTTTCATGTCAATCCGGGCTGGCACAGGACCAAGACATGCCCTACGCCAACATGCGGGAAGCTTGAGACAACGACGCTGCGCATGGGCAACGGACTCGTGATTTTGAGAAGTGTCTCATCAGTGAGTTATTCTCAGCCCACAGCTATGTTGAAAGCTCACATGGCTATAAATAGCCAGCAACGGAGCCGTACCTGAGTCGCAGCTTTGAACGTGCTTCACGGCTGCTCGCCAAATTGCGAGAGCCAGGCTGCTCAGTGCAGGAACTGGGGCAGTGCCAGCATTGGGGACACTTCAGTCCCACCAAAAAAAACACAGAGGTGTAAGTTTCACAAAAGCTCAGCTTTAGCCAGTCTGGGCTCCCAGCAGAGCCAGTAAGGACTGGGTTTGGCCAAGACTGTGCACTTCATAAGGGCGCTACTGAAGAAGCTTGTCTGGTTGCAGGGTCTCATTCTCAACTTTGTCACACTTGGTCACACAACCTTGCACAAGATGTGCAGAGGTAGGACATGCAGCAACCCCAGATCCCAACCATGCAGGCTGGCACCTAGCAGGGCTAGCACTAGAAATAAAAGCACTTCAGCCTTTCCCTGGTGCTGCCCCTCTGCCATGCTGCAGTTATGACATTTCCCCCTCCAGCTCACACACTGCAGGCTTCAGCACCCACAGCACAGCTCTTCCCATTTTTCTGGGTCACAGGAGAATGACCACAACCTCCGGCAGCTTCAATGAGCTGCAGAGGACCTCAACCATGAGCCATCCCTCCAGCTCACCAAGCCGGAGAGGTTCCCATCCCACAGCCAAACCCAGCCAAGCTTCTGATGAGCCAACGGAGCTGGCATGCAACCCAGCCCTCCCTCCGCGTCACCTGTGGGTGCAAGTCAGGCTCGCAACCTGATGAGGGAACCGCAGCTTCATGAGCACAGCACAAAACCCTCAATTCCAGTTCCAGACTGAAAGTCACCTGCTGGGTCCCCTTCAGAAGGTCCCTCCTAGCCAGCTCACCATCCCCTCCTTACCCGCACTGCTACTGGGCAAGATCCAGCCTGGGGGAAACGCGAGGACAGAGCAGCCCTGCCTTTACATCTTCAGAAACTGATTCCTGGATTTGCCATAAATTCTTTCTGTAATTTCAGGGTGATGCTTCAGGTCAGATCCTCGCAGGTACATTGGCCAGGGGAGGGCTGCAAAGCGCTCACCTCTTGATGAGCGGGAGGGCTCTAGGACAGAGATAACAAGGCTGACATGAAACCAAAGAGGGATGTGGAATGAGTAAGCGTCACCAATGCCTAAGCCAGGTAGCTGTGAAAAACCCTGTGCTCCCTACAGCGCTGGTGCGCTCACATGTTCACGAAGGTGGAGGCATGTGTCCCTGCTGCAGGACGTGCCTGTGTTTCACCGGGCAGCACGAGGGCACGTGCCTGACCGTGGTCTGCCCACACAGCACTTCCACGGAGCTCACACGCGGTGCTGGCACCTGCACCGGGGCCACAAGGCTCCCGAGCCACCTCCCTGCTGCAAGGCTGCTCCCAGGAACAAGGAAAACGTCCTGCCCAGCCACGCTGTGCTTATGCCAACCTCCCCTACACAGATTCCAGCAGCTCCTTCCAGTGGGAGATGAATCTCAACCCTTTTCCTGAATTAATAAAAAAAAAAAACATTACTGCCTCAATTGGACAAGACAAATAACAGTGTAAGGAATGAAAGAAATGCTCAAATGAAACAAAACGTGGAAGAAATGGATTAGAAGAAAGACAAGCAGATCACTGGGTACGCTGGGCACTGCTCTTCAGTGTTACACCCGCCTTGACACAGGCATATCTCCATTTGCACAGCTTCTAATCTCAGCCCTGCAATGCAGCATCCCCTGCCTTCCCAGCTCCCCTCCGCGCTCGGCTCCCCAGCTCCGAGCTGCAATGCAGCAGCGTGGGAAAGCCCCACTCCCCCTTCACCCCGCGCCCCTCCACCCCACCACGAGGCAGTGCTGAGCCTCCCCAGCCAGGCTCCTCGCCTCGCACGTACTCCACCTTCCCGAGCTCACCGCTTCCCAGCCAGAGAACCGGCAACCCCTCCCCTGACTCCCGCGGGGAGAGCTGCTTCATGTGCCCAGAGGTGAATATGACTTTGCAGGGTAGGGGATACAGCAGAATCACACTGTATCTGCTCTCCCACACCCTGCGTCCCCACAGCTCTGTACGAGACACCCTCAAGGTGTGAAGCCTGGAGAGGACAAGGACTAAGCTACTCCTGAAGGACAGGGACATCCCTGCTCCACCCAGCGAGCGGATCCAGACTCAGCAGCTTCACTGCTGGACTCTACCCGCAGCTGCCACCGCGGTACCAGAGCACTGCACAAACGCACGGCCCCGGGACATTGCTGCCACCGTGCACACAGGGCACCAAATGCCACACAGGCGGTGGCACAAAGGATGCTCTGGACCGGACAAGTGACCAATTTGGACGATGTGCCAGCGGGTCCACCCGACACTGCAGAGCCAGGCGAGCGGCATGGGCTGACCCTGAGACCACAGCCCTACAGAAAACCGCCTGGTCACCCCCAGGCAGGACTGTGGCTCAACCAGGCAAGCCAGGAGGCACACGCTGGCCACAGCAGAAGGGCTGGCACTAGAGGTTGGCGTCACTCACAGGTTACACACCTCTAAGGGTGCACGTTCTGGCTCCGCTCTGAGCTGGAACGAATCCTCCCCCGTGCAGTGGGCACAAGCATCAGCCAAGTCCTGTCCTCAGATGCTCGAGTGAGAGCGGGCAGGGAGGACCGTGGGCACGGAGGACCAGAGAAATTGTTGTCTGGCACCATGAGAAGCTGCATAGGAAGGCAATGAGGTGCTAACCAAAATGGACATAACAGGGCAATGGCAGAGGGGACTCGTGCCAGGGAAGGACTGTGGGCACAGAGACACGTGCCGCAGCATGAGAAGCTGAAGATGCAAAGCTGGGGACAGGGGGCATCAGGAAGGGACTCTCCAGAAAGACCCAGAACTGCCACCAGTTCCCGGAGTGCCACCCAAGCCGGACACACATTGCTCACGAGGCACCTGGACCAAGCAGGACCCATGGGTGTGCTTCTGCAAGAGCAAAACATCCCAGGAGCCCTCAGCAGTTGCTCCCAGGGGACAGTAAGGCCTTGAGGGGACATCACCCAGGCCCCACTGTGATCACATCTCACCAGCAGATCCCAAATAGCATTTCCAGAATTGCACACAATTTTGCATTCATTTACGTATTTTCTCAGTGGACAAATGTTGGATTTGGGGGCAAGATACAGGCAATCACTGGGAAAGCCCCATTTGAACAGCGATTTTCAGGCTCTTTGTGGGAGGAATTTGGTTCAGCAGTGCATCCCCAAATATTTTTGCCTTCAACTGTTTGCTCTGCTACTTCTCCATGGGAAATTTTGAAAGACAGATCTGGACTATTATTTTTTTTAGCACTTTTTCTGAACTGCCATTATCACTGCGAACATGGCACATTCTAAACAGCTTCAGCAGAAAACTCTGGGGCTCTCGGGTCACATTTCCAGACCCTCTCCCCAGTCACTGCAGCCATCTCAGCCAGAGAGAGGAGATATCTACTACTTGCTGTCAGCTCCCAGGAGCCGGCTGGAAGCAGCAACACAACCATATACCTCTCTCTCCTTTCTCCTCGCCCCTTCCCCAAATGCAGGAGTCCAGCTCTGTGGCCAGAAGGAAATAAATCCCCACCCCAACAACCTTGTCACATGGGCACCATCACACAGGGGCCTTAAGAGAGGAATAACATTAGTGTGACAGTGATATCAGAAGAGCCACACCACTTTACAAGGCAATAACCTGCTCCCATCCCTGTGAAGAGCTACTTGGTCTCTGACCTCCTTATGGTCTCCTGCCAGGGAGCCTGGCTATTGCCGCACAGTGCTGCAACGGGCCAGTTAGCACTTAATTAAACAGCCAGGAACACCATGGGGTGGAGACAGGAATGCCATGGGGCAGAGGTGATCCTTTTAATCCCGTACCATGTGCCTGGCCAGCAAGGATGGTCATCAGGGGATCTCCTTGGGAAGGGATACTTTGGTGAGACCATCTCCACCGGGGCTGGGAACGTGCTTGCACAGGATGTGTCAGACACCAGCCAAGCGTCTTTCCTGTGCTGTGGTTCCTTTTTTAAAATGACCACAGTCAGAAGCGATGTGAAGCTCCTGCCCTTCAAGAACCCCATCTGCTTGTACCAGCCCCTTGGCTCTCCTCCCCACCACCGACGGGCTGCTGGCACCCGCTGCTCAGCCAGCCGCCAGCCCCAGCATAGCTGGGGTCTGCCCTGCCTGCATGTCGGCATCATGGAGGTACCGGGTCTCTGCAGGCACATGCTGCCCAGCAAGGACAACCCCGGTGGGCCACTTGGGGAAGGGTGGCATTGCCCACCCGCTGCCAGCCGAGGGCTGCACAACTGAGGCAGGTTATAGCTGCACCTGCGGAGTTTGGCAGGGCCGCCAAGACTCCTGCAGCGAGCATTTCGGGGAACACCATCTCCCCTGGGATCACACATGTGTCCGCCTGGGCTCTGGCCCATGCGACACCCGCTGCTTATTCACTTATGCAAATTAGCAGCCACTTAAGAGGCACCATATACAGCAAGAGATGGCCAAGGAAATGGCTGCAGAAAGTAGCTGCAGGATCTTGGAAGTGCTCTGGGGACCTCTAGGTAAGTGCAGCAATCACGCTGGGTAGCACACCCCAGTGGTAACGAACTCGCACGCAGTCCATACGCGCCTCTGCACCTGCACGCTCTTGTTCACCACATGCGGAGATAGGCACGGCAAGGTTTGTACAGCGAGCTCTTCCACCACGCTGGCCACGCGCCCTCCATACCCTTCATCCTGTGGCCACGCACTGGTGTAATTAGCAATCCCAGCTGCCAGCCAGCTTTGATGAGAAGCTTCAGTCTTTGGTTGATGTGAAATGTATAATTTGGATGATGGAAATAGCCTCTACAAAGCACATGTGGTAGCTGTGTCCGAGTGACCTCTCCCGTCTTGTGCAGGCCACTCTGCTTTAAACGTGGTTACATCTCCAGCAACTCTACAAAGGCTTCGGTGCCATCAAACAGATGACACAGCAGCAGCAACCCAATGAAAGGTAATATTTGGCCACTACTAAATAAACTGAATTTTTGGCCAGCAGAGGCTTGGGCGTGCTTCTGGCAGGAGGAGCACGAGGTGGAGATGAGAACTCAGGTGTTGAGACCAAGGATGCACAAGGTCTCTGCAAGCCATTGTGCCTGGCGGAGCAGGGAGCTCGGGTGAGGCAGAGGCAGCACAGGCTCCTCAACACAGGTCAACAGTTCAAGGACAAGAAGATCAGCAGAGGCTGAAAGTCCCTGCAATTCCCGTCTCTTTCTTCCCAGCACAAATCAAGTTTGCAGGTCTTCTGGTGCCACTCTGGATAGGGTGTCCTCCAGCAGACATGGCCAAACAGCTCAGGCTGACGTTTCTCTTGCCAAAGGAATCCATGAAAACAGCAGAGAAACCTTCCCTCCCTCTCAAGCACCTCCTGTAGCAACCAGGAGAAAGCCCCTCTCCTGGCCCTACTTGCCAGCCCTAGCAGGGCATGAAGCCCACTCTCCTGAGCAAGTGGGATCCTGTCCCTTCTGGGTCCTTCCCCACCACAGGAACAACCTCTCCTTTGAGGGGCCAGGTTGTGGAAGGTACTGTCAGCCCTGGAGAAGGTTTCATCTGCCTGGATCGCACCAGACGACAAGCAAAGAGGTCAGGACCAGAAGCTCAGCATGTGTCCAGGCTTGTGCACCCTCAGCCTTGGTTCTGCTGGCACCTGTGAAGTGACAGAGCGGCCACCGCCACTGTCACACTGCTCCCTCCTCTGAACATCCCCAAGCTCCTGTCAGCATCCCCACCACACAGGCTGTCAAGGACGTGCCAGGTCATGGCTGGCTAGGTTAGGTAGGTACGACTTGACAGCACAACTCCTGCAAATGTGAGAAGTACAGCCCCATGGAAGCAAAGTGACATTTCAGCAGGGTTAAGCTCCTGCCCTGTCCACCCCACACACGACAACCAGCCCTCAGTCCCCACCGCAGGAAGCCCGACAGTCCGTACATCTTGGAAAATTATCTATTTCAGCAAATACACAGAGCAGGGGGGTTCAGAGGACAGATTCAGCAGAGTTTGGCCCTCATGGGCCAGCTGACCAAGCCTTCAGATGGCAAGTGCAGTCCAAAGGGATGCTCAACACCTCTCAAGGTCAAGGTCAGCCCTGTGGCCCTGAAGCAGGCCCTGGCGCAGGCAGGGGCTAGGCGACCACCCCAGAAACCGAAGCAGGTGTTGGGGACACTTCTGCAACCCATGGTCTTCCTCAGCGTGTGCACAAGTCCCTGCCCCGCAGGCAGGATCTCTGGTACTCCAGCAACTGCCACAAACCAGGAGTCACTCCCACGTGGGCCAGCAAGAAGCCGCAAGAATTTCTCTTGGGGGTGCTGAGGAAACCCCCATCTAAGAGCAGAGCATCACAGGGGGACACTGAGATCCTCCCAGGCATGCCAACACCATTGACTGGAGATCTGTTAGTCCCGTAAGTGACAAATCTTCCCACAATCCTGCCCTGCTCCCATGGCATCTAGTGTTACCCTGGCATTAGGGCTGAGGACGGATGTCCACGAGCCCAGCCGCGGGACCACCGGGGCAGCCTGAGCCCCTGCTGCGAGGCCAACCTCACATGTCCAGCCTACTCATCCTCGTGGTCTGCCTGCCCACACCGTGAGCTCACTCTGTGGCTTTCCACGAGCTGTTTGCGCAGCCCCAGCGAGCCCCGGGATGCTCCAGCAGCTGGAGCAGATCCCTGCCAGGGAGAGGATCAGGCAGGGTGCATACCACCGCTGCTGCTCCTGCAGCTGTGCGGGGCCAGGGGGCTGAGGGTGATAGTCTGGGAGGCTCCATGCCTGTATGCCGGCATGCACTGGTGCACGTTGTGCCCAGAGCCTCCACTGGAGCAGGGGCTGTGACACCCTGAAGCCTCCTGGAGCAGCAGGGTATGCAGCAGAGAATCGGACTTAACAAGCACGGCTTTACAGGCGCCTGACTTCAGCACATACTCCAGCTCGCTCCACCTCTCCAAACCTTCCCCCACAGCCCCCAGCTGGGGCGAATCTCTCCCCTTTCTCCACACAGCAGAGCTCTGCTCACAATGCAGCTAGGAGAAGGCATCTCAAGCCAGCTCTCCAAGTGCCGGAGAAGCTCCTGGCCCCTAAAAGGGGGTCCCAGGCAGGGAACTTGAAGGAACTGGACACACTAGGGCTCCCAGCCCTGCCTGTACCACTGCTCCCCACCACCACCAACCACTGGGACTTTAAACCTGGCTAGCTTGGGCACTGGGAGCACCGTGACGGCTGTGCAGAGCTCGTTTGCCACCTTCTCATGCCATTCTGCCAGACCCACTGCGGTCCTTGCCCAGCCCTGCTCACTGAGCCCATGGGTGCTGCCAGTCAGGACGCTGGGGAGAGCAGGCTTCAGCGGGAAGCAGAGGGCTCCTGAGGCTGCCACAGTTTCCTAGAGATCACCATGCGGCCACGAGGGTAATGCGAGGGCTGGGCACGCCTGTACCAAGACGCAGCACCGTGGCCCACAGTGGGGGGCAGTGGGTCTCGAGATCAGAGTCACGGCCGGCGCCAGGGGCCAGCACTCGTGGCTCTGATGAAAACCCACCACGCACACGATGAGCTCTTGACCACAGGGGCTCAGGGATCAAACCCAGCAGGACAGCAAGATGCAGGCGGCCACGGGCTGAAAACAGCTCACGTGAACTCTGTGGCAGCATCCATGGAGGACTCTCCTCAGCCAGAGCCCAAGACCTTGGAGGAGCTCTGGATTTGAAGCCTCCTGCCCAAAACACAGGCAGCAGTGCAGACCCTACGTGCGGCACCGCCGCTGGCAGCCTCCCGGTGAGAACGGCCAAGGTCAACCCCTGGGGCGAGCCACCCCAATGGTGGGGAGCGGCTGCAGCATCTGGCCGGGCAACCTCCATTGTCTTTGCCGGGGTGTAGAGACAAGGGGTGACCAAAAAGACATGTGGGGGAGGATGACCGCCACCTGCCATTCCTGGAGCCTGGAGCCAAGGCGAGAGGGGGGGCTGTGCGCTGGCCCTTGGGCTGGCCGATGGCACCCTCCCCCTCAGCGAGGCCGATGGCAGCTTCTCCCTCGGCATGCCTTCTCTTCTCCAGCACCAGGGACGCCGGCGCGGCCTCCGGCGGGTCCCTCCTGGGGGTGGCGGGAGCCCCCCCGACGCCTCAGGCAGCCGGACTCCCGCCATTTCCCCATCCCCTCACCGCGAGGCCGGCAGGACGCGACGGCCGCACTCACCCAGCATCTGGCTGAAGAGGAGCTGCTCCAGGTCGCCCAGCACCGTCACCACCAGCTCGGGGTCCACCTTCAGGTAGGGCTTCTCCTCAGCGCCCGCCGCCACCGCCGGCCCCTTCCCGCCCAGCAGCTCGTCGTCGCACTTGCCGCCTCCGCCGCCCCCGCCCGCCTCGGGGGCCTTGCTGAGGGGCTTCACCTCCTCGTAGGGCCCGCGGGGGATGCGGCTGGGCTTGCCGGCGGGCGGCGGCTTGGCGGGGCCGGCGGGGCGCGGCGACAGCAGCGAGTGCTCGGAGCGGGACAGGCTCCGCGACATGGCGGGCGCCTCCCGGCCGCGGGGGCCGCCGCCNNNNCCCCCCCCCGCCGCCGCCGCCGCCCCCGTTGCCGCCGCCTTGGCCATGTCGTCGCTCCAGCGGGGCTCGTAGAGCTGCCGCTTCTTCTCGGCGTCGGTGAGGAAGGCCAGGTTGGTGAGCGACTTCTGCTTGCGCAGGTTGGAGCCGGCCGGCAGCCGCCCCTCCGCGCTGCTCGCCTTGAAGACGCGCAGCTCCGCGCCCCGCGGCCCCGCCGCTGCCGCCGCCGCCTTCCCCCGCTTCGGCATCACCGCGCCGCCGTCGGGGCCCCGCCGGTAGCCGCGCTCCTCCTCGCCCAGCTCCACGTCGGGAAGGCTCTTGAGGTTGCTCCCCAGCATCCCCGCGCTGCAACCATTTAACCCGCCGGGCGCTGCTGCTGCTGCTGCGGCACCGAGGACACACCGAGCGAGACAGAGAGAGAAGCGCCGTCAGCGCCCGCCCCACCGGCGGGGCAGGGCGGAGCGGAGCGGGACGGGACGGGAAGGAGAGGGAGGGGGCGATGAGCGGCGCGACCCCACCTCGTTGCTCCGCCGCCGGCGGGACAACTGCGAACCAGCGGAATGTCAG
>JAVKLA010000052.1:6930120-6971181 GCA_034782735.1 Sagittarius serpentarius
ACGCTTCTTCTGACACAGCCCAGGATACAGTTGGCTTTCTGGGCTGCGAGCGCACGTTGCCGGCTCACGTCCAATTTTTAACTCACAAGTATCTCCAAGTCCTTCTCTGCAGGGCTGCTCTCAATCCCTCCGTGCCCCAGCCTGTTCTGATACTGGGGGTTGCCCCGACCCAGGTGCAGGACCTTGCACTTGACCTTGTTGAACTTCATGAGCTTTGCATGGGCTCACTCTTCCAAGGTCAAGGTCTTCTCCCCTCTCCAGGTGCCGCAGTGCCAAGGGCTGCCCATGGTGGCATTTTCCACCCTGTCCCCTTCTTTTCTGCTCGCTCACTGGCCAAGAGCAGGGCCATGCTGGAGCCGTTACGCCTTGCTGGGGGAGGTGGGCCTGCTGGGGCTTCACCCCACTGGAGTTGGGGAGGAAGTTGGGGTGTAACCCCCTGCTCTGTCTCTGCAGGGGAAGCAGAAGTACACCCTGCCCCTGTACCGTGCCATGTGGGGCGGGTCGGAGTCCACCCGTGCCCTGGCCATGGAGACCTTCTCTGCTACGGCCCCCCAGCTCCATGTCAACGTCCAGAACTACGTGAAGAAGATCCTGGGCTTGGAGGCAGTGGAGGACTAGTGCAGCTCCACTCCCTCTGCCGCCTTTCCCTCAGGCAGGACCTCAGTGCTCCCTCACTGCACAGGTTTCCGTATTAAAGTTTCTAATTTTTTTTCTCTCTGTGCTTTTCCTGTTCCCAGTGACCCATGGGCAGCCTTAGCGTGACTCCTTGCTCCTCTTGCCCAGGAACGAGGCTGGGGGCCCAGGAGGGGACCCCACCAGCCCTGGTCTGGGATGTGCAGGTCCCGCCTCCCTCTTCACACACCAAGGCATCTGCCCCTCCCCATCGCACTTGGGGCTCACCTTGGCATTGGGGAAAGGGGCGCATTCCTGCTCTCCCACCAGCAGTCCCGCTCCTGGGGGTGGCGGGGGGGGGACGACAGTGCTCTGGAAAGGGGCAGCAAACCGGCAGCACCACGTGGGCGTCCACGCCTGCCCCCGGCTCCGTGCAGGCAGGAGGAGGTGAAGGCACCCGGCCTCGCTGCACAGCCCCTGGGAGCAGGCACTGGGGGCTAAGACCATCTTGTAAACCTGGACCTAAACCACAGGGAGTGACGACAGCAGGTTTCTGAACAGCAGCGTAACGGATGGGCGGTCTCTGCCCCCTGCGCAGCCTGACAGGCTCTCGGCCAGGGGCCTTCAATCAGGAAATCGACCCCCTGCTCCGGTGAGCGGCCAGGCGCTGACAGCAAATGCCACAAGCCCGAACAGGCACGGAGGTGGTGTCGTGCGCTTACTGGGACCTGCTCTTTGCAGTTTGCTGGGATAAATCCCGGAGTGTGGACAATGGTGCAAGTAAAGCGTGACTTGAGGGCTTTAAAGCGCCAGTGTGGCCTACCTATGATGGAGGCTGTAGGAGTAAGACAAAGCTAGACAGCCACGATAATACTTATTCTTTATTGAATGGAGGAATATGAGCACACTCCCCAAAATTCCAGTACAGAACTGCCCCACGGCTGCGCTAACACCAGTAACGCTGGGAACCTGCTGGCCATAGAGGCCCCCGAGGCCACCGTCCCAGAAGGATGCTCTGAAGTGGCAGTGACGAGAGCGCCCAATTGCCTTAGAAAGCTCAAATAACCCCCTGCGTGTGCCGGCCCTGCTGCCAGGCCTGCGGCAGCAGCTCCTCCAACACCAGCTGCTCCTGCTGGACCTCCCGTCCTGCGATCCCTTCGGAAGCCCAGGGGTGCCCCGTGGGGCGGGCGGGCCTGTCCCTGTTGGGCCATCCATTGCCTGATCCTACGGGAAGGTTGCCCCATTTCCCCCCGGCAGCCCTGGCACTTCTCTTGCCTCCTTCTCCCAAGGCCCAGCCCAGCCCTGCAGGGCCAGACCATGGGGGTGGGACCCACTGCAGCGCCCCTGTGCTCCCAGGTGTGTGTGTGTGTGGGGGACAGCTCAGACCCCCACAGGACAGGTCCCCGTCTCCTCTCTTGGGGGGGGGTGCACCAGCCCGGCACACTGCACAACAGCGGCCCAGAGGCGAATCATGACAACGTAGCAGCGCCGTGGACCGCAATTTTTCAGACAATATATCCCACCGATGCAATGCAACTCTGACCGAGCACTACGGTCGCTAGAGCAGGGACTAAGCCAAAACCATCTCCAAAGCAAAGACAGACACCCACAGTGCCCAGCTCAGAGGGTGCAGAGGCCGCACATTTCCTCACAGATGGGCTCAGGAGTAAGCTCCAAACCCCAAACAGTTTGAGAAAATGGAGTGAAAGGGGCTGGTTGTGGCATGGTTGCAATCAGCCTGTTCTTCCTTCTTCGGGAACAAGGCTCCACGTCTGGGAAATGGGTGTCCTCTAGTGGATTCAGCATTGCTGAAAATAACTTGTAGTATTCTTACAAGTTGTGGCGTATAATCTTTCTCCATTTGCAGATCTGGCTTCCCAGGGAACATGCGGGCTGTCGGTACAATTAACATGACCTCCGACAAGAGCCCTTGTTACCTGTGAGGCATCTGGAAATAATTCCCCTGGTTGAAAATGAGCCCTTGGCTCTCAGATGCCTCTGCCACCTCTGGTCTGACTCACCTGAGCAAACCATCAGCTGGGAGACAGATCGAGTGGTCCCTAAAGCATCTCCCTTGGATTAAATGAAATGACACCTTCTCCATCGCACGGAGACTGCAACGCCCTCAGCATACCAGAGCACACACGTGCATGTCATGCTACAGGACGCTGAAGAGGAGCTCACAACTCGTACTGCACCGGGAACACTTTACTGGCCTGAATTAAAAATTATGGCCGCCAAGAGTGGAAACACAAACACAGGGGCTGGGCAGCCGTGCTTCTCAGGAGGGAATCTTCCACCACTCCAGCTCAAGCCAGCTCTTACCATTCCAAAGAGCCAAGCAGAGACCAGCAGCACGTCAGCGCTGCCTTCTGTTTCACCTCTGCGAACTGGTGCAGCTTAAGGCAGGAACGGATTTTGCTTCTCAGCTTCTGTGTCACTCCCTCCCCTGGGCTGCCTTGGGGGCTCTCGGCAGGGCTGGCGAGCAGTTCTGATGCTTCACCAACACCAGCTGATCTCCGACGCTCCCCAACCAAGCTGCACCATTCAGCAGGTGGGGAGAGGTGAAGCTCCTCTCCCCTCCGCGGTGTGGGAAGCATCCAGCGCAGCGGGGAGCTGCAACCGGGAGGGAACAGCAGCTGCCTCCGACCTGGCTGGGAAGGGCGCTCTGCCTTCATTCACCTTCCTGCAAACGCAACAACTAACGAAGACGCTTCAGCATAAAATTAGTAACAAGATGTAGCACACTTATTTTTAACAAAGTGACCTTCATCAAGCTTGGAGCTCTTCTTGCTTAATTTTTTCCAAAATGAAAGCCAAGTCAAACATGAAACGCCAGGAGAAGATGTTAACTCTTTATTAATAAATTGATTTAGAAAAGCTTAGCGAGACAGGGTTAATGGATTTGATGGTCAGAAAGGACCACTGAAATCTTCTAGCCTGACCTGCTGCAGAGCACAGGTCTGGACTTCCTGCAGCCCACCAGTTGCAAAAGGACTTATCTTTTAATCCACACCACGGAGAGTCTCTGAAAAGTCACTACATTCTGGTCCAATGGTCAGCCTCACTGCGAACACCACGCTTTCCGCTTCCAGTTTTGTTTTATCTGACTTCTCTCTACAGCCTCTGGCTGTGTCAGCTGAAGTAATTTAAATAGTATTCTTTAAATATTGTGTTTCAAAGTATTAACGACTCTCTTACTCATGACTGCTTTATTTTACAGTATAAAAGTAATAATGGGCTTGATTCTGAACTTAGTTACTCCCAAAACCACATGGAATAAATTAATTCCTGTAATGGTTTCAATTTTACATTTGCGTAACAGAGACCAAACCCTTCTCCACAAAGGTACAAACCAAGGAAATCCACGGGAGAGCAAGTCAGCTGTCCGTGCTCCTCTGGGCCGCCTGCTATCTTGCGTAGACACTCTGAGCAGCTCAGTATGGAATGGTAAAAAAAGAGAGTCAGCCGTAAAGTTCTAGGCTTTTTGAGCAACAAATGAGAAGTTCGATTACCAAAGCATGTCATATGTCTGAGCCCAGCTCCGCGCACTGCTTGTCTGATATGTGGTTAGCTAAGGACTCTATGATGTCAAGAAGGAGTAGCTGACTTAGGGAGCGGAGATTTGGCAACTTGGAGACCTTCAAGGAAAAGAAAAACACAACAGAAAAAAAACCAGAAAGAAATTAAAACCCTCCCCAAATCATAGCTGATGTATCACTGTTTTACCCCTGCCACCCCACGTGAAACGGGCAGGTCAGGCCAGTCAAGGGCTGGGCACGTACAGCGTGAAATCCCAGTCGTGGAGCTGGGCTGCAGAGGATGGCCCCCAGCATCCCACGGGGGCGACAGTCACGACTTCCTGCGCTTATAAGCCGATTTCAGACTGCTGCGTGGAGGGGATGGGAACGGGGAAGAGCAGAAATGCTGACCCCAGCACTGCCTCTCTGAGAAAGGACTGTAATTACTGTTTATATTGACAACTCCACTGCTAATGGATGCCAACTAAGCACTGTCCGGAAAGCAAAGTTGGGCACCAGCACAGCCCCGAACTTTGACGTCTGTGTTTCTACTGAGAACGTGACTTAGGACCTGAGCTCTTCGCTCGTGCGCGCTCCTAAGGAGAGGTCATGCTTGGTGTCCATGCTGATTTTGCTGGCATGCCTCCTGCGGTCAGAGCAGGTCACTGGAGCACTAGCCAACAAAAACCGACACCACGTCAGACATATGAGAATCTACGAAAAACTTTAGGCTCTTAAGACTATTCAGAAGCAAAACTGTTGTCAAAAAGGAGCTCTACACATTCCTTCCTTCTCCGCAGCCTCATAGTAACGGGCCAGTAATCCCTCTTTCTAGAGTTACTAACATACATGCCCAGCCTTGAAGGCAGACTCTGCCTAAAAGCCTGTCCGCTTACCCAGTCTGTATTAACTGATCTAACAAAATACTATCACCTCACTCTAAGAAGCTTGACTGTGATAAAGAAAAAAGATGTCCCGAGCATCTTGTGAAACCCAGGAAGGAAATGGCTGAGTACGCTTTCAGAAAGAGCTCAGGACATGTGCTTGAAGTAATATCCCCAAAATAAGGGTCCGCGCGGACTGGGAGGGAAAGAGACCCCCTTAACACTGGTGGGAATCCTGCCCCTGCACCGAGGCACGCACTGCGGAGGAACAGATCAGGGTGTCAGTACAAGTGCTTCAGAACAGCAGTTTTATTAGGGCTTTTGCACAATACTGACACACAAGAGCCTAAAAAAACCACATTGCCCAAACTAGCGAACCTCTGGGAACAGCTCTTCAATTAACGTTCTTACTGTGGGGAAAACTCCTTAACAGTCCGAATCGAGAACAGCGTTAATCAAGCTGGAAGAACAGGAGATCCCAACGGCCATACACCCGGCCTGCCTAAGCCTTGACGACCCACCAGGCTTGCACAGCTAGAACAAATCACCCTTCAGAGCCTGTGGCTTGCCAGGGAGCAGAACGGCAAGCATTTGTGCCCAGCCACACAGAGAGTCACCCAGCGCTGGGCCAAAAATCACACACTGAAGCCTCTCAGGCCAAAGAAAAACATTGCATAATTAAGATTTCTTCGTGCACATCTGCTTGACAGTCTTCCAGCCACATTTTGATGAAAACTGTTCTAACAGTCAACAGTTTAAATATAAAACATTTCCACACATTCTGGTTAGCGGAGTACAATTGAGTAACGCCCTCCAGTTCAAATCTCTTTTTCTGAAATGTCGCAATGTTCATTTCCCCCCCAGTACGTTCTGGTGAGAATCGCGCCAACCTGTTTGTCTTCCTGTGGCCTCCACTGGGAAGTTGAGACCGTGAGAGTTCAGCTCGCAGGGACTGTAAGGCATTGACCCCAAACCCCAGGAGATGTCCCAACCACCAGGCTATCCTGTAACCCGCAGCGGGACCATCCTCCATCCCCTGCTGAAGCTGGGCCACTCTGCAGGATTCATGAGGCCAGAAGATAGGTAAGATCGAGGCAGGGGCTGTAACCTCATGCTGGGGGCTCTCCACTGGGAGTGCGATTCCTGGATGCTGGCTCCACTCTCAAAGCTCTTTATGCATTTTCAGTTATTTCTGGATGTAAAATGCATTACGCTTGGGCAACTGAGGCATTTAATAAAGAGCCTGAAGACCTCCCTCTCTCTCATCTCTAGATACAAACTGGACTTAGCAGTGCTTTCCTTACCCATGGGCAGCAGCGGGAGGATTGTGAGTTTAAATATACAAAGAGAGCAAGCTACTTGAATACTAACTAGGGAATTATTATCAATCAGTGTGTAGTATCCAGAAATCCCAGTCCCTATGATTCATCTACCAATTTCAACAATGCTAGTAAGTTGTGCACTGAACTGGCGACATGCTGGGAAACTTTCATGGAGGGATCATACCTCACAGGAACAACTAAATGACAATACCCTTTTTCTCTCGAGTGAGGACTGGAATATCAGCACATTGGGCTCTTGACCTTTCCTATCACTAATGCATCATCCCACGTACCAAAACGTGGAAACTACAGAAAGCGCAGCCAGGACACGGTAATCTTCCTTTTGAGCACGACAATGTGACATCTATGACGGAGAATACTTCAAGAGGAGTATTAATAGCACATTCGTAACCACTAGTGAAAGAGAGATTTGTGCCCTCAATACATAACAAACTTACCTTGCTATACACGAGAACACGCGATGGCATGGCACAAAATTAACAGCTGGAACAAGTGGAAATGGAGGCAATTCTGTGTAACTTCTGTTTCGGAAGGTCTTCACATTTCCAGACTAGGCTGTTCTAGTCTTTCATTTATTTTTGGTGTGAAAAGTATGCCTAGCAGACTTGTCAGTGAGTGTCAGTAACACGCAGCCAGCTCTCAGCTGTCTCACATGAGAAAGAATGAAACGGATTCCTATACTAACGTGTCTTTAACCAACGCAGTGACAGAGGACAGCAGCTCTCAAAAGCCCCAGAAAAGATGCAACCAACCTTGGTGAACTGGTGAACAATGATGTGCAGGCAGTGCCTCTTCATGTCCAGAGCCTGGGTCTTGTCAGCTGCCTCTAAAATCTAGAGCAAAAGCAACGATGTGATTTTCCTTCTGCAGAGCTCGGGAGTACGGTGCACAAACACTGCGCTGACTCAGAGGACGTAATTCCTCTGAGCTAGGGAAACATCTCAATTTTTCATTACAAACCTGAATCTTTTCTGAACTATTCAAAAATAAGCCTTGGATTTAAAATGTATGGAGTCCTCAGGAGATAATCAGTAGGAAACTGCAGATCTGTTTCAGAGCCAGGTTCCCTGAAGTGCCCCAGCAAGACTGGCAAGAGCCAAAAGCAGTTAACGCTGGAATTGATTCTGCTCCTGTTGCAGAGGGTTTGGTCTGCCTGCCTAGTAGATGGCATTGTAGGCTTTCTTATCACAGAATTTTTTTGTTAGCTTAAACTTCATTGCCAGATCCTGTCCGCATTACTGATAAAACAAGACTAATGTCACCTGCACATCACCATTTGCCCCGGTTCAAAAGTCCACCGGAGAAGGGTTTGGAGTTGAGTGCTGAGCACATGGTGTATCTTAAAAAGGCCTTTAGAAACACTGGTCTGCAATGGGGGATGAGAAGCTCAAGAGGAACATCCTGTTGGCCAGTGGAGCCATATCTGCTAAACGCTTCAGCACAGGAGCACTAGTGACACAAAAAGCAGATAAGGAAACAAAGCCGCTGAAGGCTGCGCTCCTACATACGTGTTAACCACGCAGGGCCACGGTCATCAGAAGGGTTTTTGCAGTCTCGGGGGATGTCAGTTTGGAAGTGAACCTGGCACTGGGGGTACCCACTTGACCAGACCTTTTGGCTTTCCTGTATCCAAGTCAAGCGACTAATTAAAGCTGCTTGGGGACAGTTACCTGGAGCACATTCTCCACTGTGACATTCATTTCTAGATTCTGCTTACAATAGGCTTGTAGTCTGTTGTTGGAGAAGCCGTAATAGTAAGGTGCAGCAAAGAGGTAGCTATTAATCTCATTAAGGAAAAAAACGTAAAGCAAAGGTAACAGCACTAATTGTAAATACAAATCAATGACAGAAGTTAAAATGCAGTGCCTGTTAACCCAACCCTGACAAATAATCCTCCCAGGTTGTGCCTGGCAATCTAGAGCAAAAGGAAGGTGAGCTCCTGTACACGCACTTTAGACAGATGCTTCAATTACGTTAGATTCAAGGATACAGGGAGTCTTCAGGAGGCATGTTTACTTCTCCATAATAAATGTATCTAAGCATAGATTCAAATGCTTGCTTGCTGGGAACCATTTCACCTATAGAAATATTCACTTGCCCATCTTCTGGCATGAAGGAACGGAACATGGCTTCAAAGTAACTGGAAAAGGAAATAAAACTGATGTAACACATTCTGCAGACAGACGGTTTAACCCAGTATTGTTCAAAGGCTGCTATTAAGCACTGCAGCTTCCAAAGAAGCCAATTCAGGTGACAACTTGGGCAAAAACACTGCTAAATTATTATTTCATATATGTCTGCCTGTGAGAGAACTCCAAATGTAATCCCTCCAATTTTCATCAGCACTACCTGAAATTTGTCTCTTTTTCTAGAAAATTAGGACACATGGTGCTTTGATTTTTGTCAAATTTGCATAAGACACAGTAGAGAGCTTAAAGCATTATGAATTTCCTTGGTATCTACAGGCTGCCAATCACGCAGGGCTGTTTTAAGAGCTGTGAAATGCTTCTGGTAAAATACCACGGTAACTAATACTGAATATTATTACTGGGACCAGAAAAAAATTGTGACAGTATTTTAAATAGAAATTTTGTGTGAACACTTAATGTTTGGCAGAACATAAAGGTGCAGGTACACAGAACACACAAGCGAAGGACAAACCCACTTCACCCACATACTGAGGGGGAAGAATAGTACCCATCTTGAGAAGGGTGAACTACTTGCCTCTGCAACAAAGTACGGGAACAATCTAGTCTCTGTTATGCACCATTTTTTGTTATGCTTATTCATACCTAGTCTTAAATATCAGCAAGTGAGAAAGAGATTCAAGTTTCACATGATTCAAAATGGATGTTCACCATCAGAAGACCCTTTCTGACCTCACTGGACATCTGTTGCGTTCCACTTCACTGAAACCACCTTATGTTTTACACCCTTTTTCCCTTCCTGTGATTTTACAGATTCTTTGTCTTGCAGTGCAGCTTCTTACACATCCTCCAGAGAATCTCTACAGTTTTAATTTCCTCCTATCTTTCCCTGCTGGGTATCAAATTGACAAAAAATATTTAATCGCTGTTGCTTAAAGGCTTATTACGCTCACTGCGCAAAGCTGCATCTTACACTTCATGTGGATACAAAGCTCCTCCCTGCCTTCTAAAAAAAGCAAGCTGACCCACAGATTGCACAGCACTGCATTTTACACATAAAATATTTATTACAGTTTTGGTGAACAGCGACTCACCTGGAGCGGGCTGCTAGGATTGCTTTATGGGCTGGCCGTGGGTGCCCGTCTAAGAGAAGGATGATATCACAGAATTCAGTCCCGGCTCCTTCTAGGTAAGCCTTCATGTCCTGAATTAAAGATGTTCCTGAAAGTTAACGTAATGAAATAGTTAAAGACACGATAGTTCCAGGTGACCAGGTACTATCAAACTAATACATGGCCAGGCCATAGCTCCAGCTCCTCTTTCCTTTGGGACCCTTGGGGTGAGTTTGAGGCACGCCCTTCCTCATAAATGAGCTTCATCCTTCCCGTCACAATCCATTACCTACTGCTCATCCCAGAAACAAACCTGGCAGCTTTGCTTTCCGAACCGCTGACAGCAAACACCGGCAGTGGCCGCACTGAAAGGTGTTCTCTAGAGATAAAGAAATGTGACTTTTCCCTACCCTTTTCTTTTCATTATTTCCAACCATCAGGAATATAAAATTTTGTCTCTTAATGAAAAAGCTTTCCCAAATCCTCAATAAAGGCTTCTTTTATCCAGCATTTTAATTAACCTTTGAAAATACACAATATCTGAGAAATAGAGCACATGCAAGTCTGATCCACATTCACTCATATTTTCAAAGTTCATCTTCTAATTTTTATTCAATGTTTGGGTCTCTCACACCATTCCAGCTCTGGATACAGAAGCTGGCTACACCATCTTCCTGGACAGTGCACCTCTCTTCTCCCTGGGACAAATGCCAGCCAAAGGCTCTCTACTTGACCTTCCAGGACTGGCTTCCCCACCTTTCTCTCCAGTCCCCAATTATTTTTGTGCAGGATTCCAAATCAACACTGGCAATGCCTCTGAACTCTGTGGCCTCAGCAAATTTCACTATTACTTTCCTTTTCTTGTGTGTCAGGATGATAAAATCTTGAATAAGACTAGTCCCAAATCAGTCCTTGATGAATTCCATAAAAGAATTGTAAATCAAATCTTCTCCTTCCAGCACAATCACAGAATGAAGATGAAAGGCATGACCATTACTGCAGATTATTTATCTTCTCAAAGAATCAGGATATTTTATTGCAAGAAGAACACGACTATATTTAACATGACCTTTCATTTATTTTGATGGGGATGCTGTTCTCATTGAAGCTCACTGGAAGAAGAACCGGCATGCCCTGACTTAGTCTGGGAAACAGCCTAAGCACAGTTACACCAACTGGAGAAACGGTGGTCTGCAATGGTCTACTTCCTAGGCTGTTTGCTAGACTAAAAAAAACATTAGCAATGCAAAAATAGCACAACTAATTATAAAGCACAAAAGTTACCGATGTCAAGTGGCTGATCGGAATGTGTTCGAACAGGAGGTTGCTGTTTTCTCCGTACAATCTCCACTATGAGGGATGAAGAAAGATGCTCAAACTCCTTCATCATTATTACCTGATTAAAATGCGATTCCTTCACCACAAAGTTGAGGCAATGTTCCTTAAAAAAAAAAAATTAATAAAAAAATTATGGTTTACTGTATGAAGTCACCCTACAGCATCACATAAATGTTACCACATCACACGTGTAAACAGCCGTCTTTTTCTTATGACCCTCCACATGGATCCTGCAGCTGGAACTATCAATGACCTCCTTACTAGGTGACCACTTAGGCTCCTACTTCAACAGGAAATTCAGGACAAGTCAAACATCTAGAAAAACCTGACTAAGAAATAACAAGGAAAAGGTTGTCTCCCATCTAGCTGCTCTGAAGCTTTCTAAAACAGGAATCTCAGGAGATGCCGAAAACCTCATGGAGCTAACTAAGATTGGTTGCTATCTCATTATAATTCTTTATACGATTAGATACCAAAAGTTAATTAGACGGGTGAAGCGATCTTAACTCTTAACACCATCCATTAAGGGTACAAATAGTTTGCAGGATTTTCTTGTGTGGATTTTGCCTTAACCTTTTCTGTAAAGGTTGCAAACAGTCTGAAAGAGCTCTTGTAGCTTCTTGTATGACAAACTTGCTAGAAAAACCAATGTGGTGGAAAGGTGACAAATCAACCAGACCTAATGCTGAACAGTTAAAGGGACAAAAAATGGCACTCCATTTGCCAGTTGAACCAAGGCTTTCCCTCAGGACACTTTAATAAGCAAAAAATATTATCTATACCAGCTCACCATAGGGTGAGCACAAAATTCACCCCAAGAATAATTACTACTGTCCATTTTCTGCCAAGTTATTTCACCTGGGATTCAAAGGGATCTGTTGAGGACCCATCTATAAAATGTTTCAAATAATGACTAAGATGCCAGAAAGAGCAGCCTTCTGCAGATGGCACCTACCCATGAGGACTAACGCGCCCTTGAGAAGACAGAATGCCAACTCAGGGTTATTCTGACCAAGCGGAGTGGTGTGGAAGAGCCCCTGTCACCCTGCTGGTAGCTGAGACAGGTGGAGGTAGCTGGCTGATCTGAAATTGTTGGCACTAGATCCACCACTTGCTTGAGCTTCTGGGCAGCTAATGGCATTATGGTCCTATGCACCAAAGGCTGTGCCACCATTTACGTACTTGCTGCTGACTCTGCTGCTGTCCTCCTGGATGACTTCCCTTTGCCCAAATCCAATGCATAAAGAGTGCCTGAGGAAGTGCTGGTGCATACTGGTTTCTCTAGCTTCCCTCTACTTGCAGCTGTCAGCTGTACGGCCAACTGATGTGCACAGGCTGCTCAAATAGGCATTGCATGATCTTGCACTGACTCTTGGACTTGGGTGGAGGACCTTCTTCTCTGCAGCTTTAAGCAGAACCGGCTCCAGCCACTGTTGGTGATAATCAGACCATCACAGCAAATCGTGGCCTGAAGCCTGGAGGTATCGACTCTACCATGACTTTCAGCAAATGCCTAGAAGCCCTTGACCCACTACATAGAGACGGAGAATCTCAGACACATTTTGTTTTTCAGATCAAAGGCATGAGAACAGAATTCAGTGTTTTCATCAGTCCAGGTGAAAGAACCTGTTTTCAGTCTCCGTACAGAACAGTGGGACCAGAAAATGCACTGGTTCCACCTTGCTGCAGTGAGAGTAAATTGATGAAAGGCCAAAGTCACTCTGCCCTTTACATCCTACAGCGCAGATATGCAAAACCATCAAACACTTAGTGAAAAAAACCTACATAACATTCACGAGCAACTGCAGGACAATCCACAGTAACATATACTCAAGCAACTATAATTACAGGAAGGAACTGAATTTGCAAAAGCTGGTATCTTTTGCAAAACTTTCATTACATAAATTTTATTTTTTTTAAATTCTTATCAGCTACCTTGTAAGCAAAATGTGATTGATTACCTTTAGCTGATCCAGCTGAAGCTTGTTAGCATTTTCACACACAATGAGCACATTCTGCAGATCTACGGATGCTTCAATATATTGAAGGCAGAGCTGTTCCAGTCGAGACAGCTTGAAGTTTAAGGCTAGTTTGTATACATCCATAATAAGCAACACATCCTGCACATGACCTGAAATTACAAGAGATAAAAATGCTGGAGAGCTCACAGAACAAGAAGAGGAACCCTTCCCAAAGTATTTCTTTTTACATCAACCTGAGCATTCAGAATGGTGGAATGGGCAGCGACTGGAGGATTATTATGCAGAAAAAAATTCCATTGCTGGTTAGACAAAATCTGAATTGATACTAAAAAAGGAGCTTCAAAATTGAGGCATGAAACAGCCACCCCAAAAAATTTTGCAGACAAAGATTTTGTGACAATTTGGATCACAATTTTTTAAAACCCTCAAAAGAAAGTGAAGTCTCTAAAAACACTGACAAGCTCCTAAGCTAGCAGTTCGATTTGCCAAAGTGCTGCTAACAGCTCTGCTGAAGTCCTTGGTTTTTATGCAGTAGTAGCAATCAGCTCCCTGATTTCGACAGACCCTTACGAAGGCACTCTGTGCTTGTGCGTGTACAGATGTGAGGCTGGTCTAGAAGAGAGGGATGAAGAGAGGGGCAGTGAGGACCCTCATAGACTACTGCAATGGGGCTACGGGGACACCACCTCAAGGAATAATCCTCCACAGCCTTTGCTTTCCTCACAGGAGATCTCTGGCCATCTGCTGTAACTACTCATTGATAGAGAAAAGCCTTCTTGCATGTCACGTGCCTTCCCTGTGTCTAATTGGAAAATCCCATTTGATAAGCATGCCCAATTCTATTAGCTCAGCTTCTGGATGGATCCCCAAGGTGCTGCTCTCCGAACGGAGAGGAGCAACTAGGAATACAAATGGTCAGGACAGGGCCGCTGGAGGATCCCAGCAGAAAGGTAAGCAGCAAGCAGAACATTTGACGGGCTGGGGGAAGGGTAGCAGGCTGCCTGGGAAGCCTGTAACAAAGGAAAGAGCCCAGTACAATAACCCTTTCCTTGGTCTGATCCTGTCCTGAAGTGAGCATGCTGAGGATCCGTGAATCGGCTGACAGCAGGATCTAACAATGTCAGCAGACATCAATGAGAAGGTTCCCTCGTCCCCACTAATTAGGCTTGCTCTCAGACAGGCCACCTCGCAGGGAAAGCTGTGGGACAACTGCGTACAAATCATTATTTTTCTGAGAATTACCTAGTATAGAAAGGAAAGATCCTGGACTGAAACTGAAGCAAAACTTTCAGCGCTAGGATAGAGGTACCTCACTACCTGACTGTGCCACGCGGCTGCAGCTTCCCCAGCCCCACCAGCTGGAGTTCCCCCTGGGTATCCAGTCTGACTCCCACAGCCCAACAGACCTCACCACTCAAACATGGCCATGAGTTAGATGTGCTGTGTGGGAGCTGAGAGATCTCTGGCTATTATCTCCCAGCCTACAAGTGTTTTTAACTCAGGGATCTTCAATGACCGTATCAAACGGATTTTCCCTTTCTTGAGGCATTCCTTTGGACTGGCAATTTGAAGAGATGATAAATACTGGCTTGCTCTGCCTTTCTGTGTGAGCTCAGTTTGCAATGGATCAAAACAATACCAGAAAAAGGAAATAAGCCAACCCAGGATACACGGTCCTTCCAGACAGGCTGCTGTAATGTTCAAAATACTATGAAATTTTTGTTTGTTTGTGGTTTTTTACACCTTTTGGAATGATCATGAACCTGCTTCTCCTTGATGTTTGAAAAGAATTAGGAAAAAACAAAGCGCTGTTAGTATGATTTGATAGAAATACGCGGTTTTTTTAAAATCTTGGGTAAGTAATTAAGCGCTTAGAGCAGGACTGATCATCTGCAAATGCTCGATCCTGCTTTGTGTCAAAATAAATGTTTGCTCCCCAGTTGCTAGTATTCTTTTTTATCCTGCTGTCCTACCTTTGCGAGGGTATTTTATTTTATCCGTATACAGAAACTGCATGAGCACTTCGAAGGGTTGTGCTTCAGCCTCTCGGATGGGCACTTCCAGCAGCGGCTGCAGGCGGCACAACTTGACATTCCCACCAATCCCATCCTTCTGACATGTTGCATGTCCCTCATCTTCAATATCTTGCTTTGATTTCTAGTGAGACAGAAAAAACACTCAAACATGGCAACAAGGCTGTGTCAGCTCACACACATTACTATCAAACCAGAGGAAAGATCCTTCTCATGACTGCACATTCTTCAAGACCCTAGATCTTTTTACCTTCAAGATTATCTTCAAGGTAACAAGGAATTCATACGTCTTAGACTTACTGTTCCATATCCCGTGACAAACAGGGATCAGAACAAATGTGAGCTGCTGCATACAGCTCAAAAGCAGGACCTCAGAAAAGGGGAGGGATGAATTCCACTGAGCTCACATTTCTGCCCTCAGCAGGAACAGCATCTCTCCTCGGAGAAGGAAGATGTAGGCGCAGGTTCCACAGACCCCTGCCCTGCGAAGTCAGAGCTCAAAGTGCTGCACAGAAGCATTTTAAGCCAGTCTGTTACTTTCAAGTTTCACTTTGACAGCCTTTCCCTACAGCCTTTTACAGTGAAGATGGAGAGCTGTGGGATGGCAAAGCAATTAACAAAGGGGCAATGAGGCATCCATATGTCTTACTGCAGGTTGTGTGGTACCACTTCCTCAAAAGCAATAAAATATTTTCTGCTGAAAAGCTGTAAGTAGTTAAAATGAATAGACAATGAACCAGAGGCACTAGACCTTCAACTCTGGAAAAAGTCAGGAAATACTAAGGTAAAGGGAACAAAGCCAGCCTCAAAACCTTAACACTGCCTTCCCTCTAATCTGTCTAATCTTGCAGGCCATCCCTGATGACATGCAGCTTTTACCCTCCCCAGAGGGAGAGGCACGCATACCTCCTCAGGGGTATTCCACAAGATTAGAACTTAGACAGCTACGAGAGCTCCCAAGAACCACGCCGCCAAATCCAGATAACGGGATTAACTTTGGCTCCTCCATGTTACAGTGGCCTATGTTAATACTAATTATCGTCTTTAGTTTACTTGCTCAAGAGCACCTTAGCATCAGATGCTGGTCCAGTCCTACACCTGCCTCAGCAGATACTATTTTTTTCCTGACAACCTTATTTCCAAAATTAGGCAGAATAAGCATTACCTTGCCACAAGATTACTTTTCCAAAATACTCACCTGTTTCAACCTCTCCCTTGCCTGTATGATCTTCTTTTTCAGCCACTTGCAGCGAGCTGTAACAATTGCAGTATGCCCTCGGACTCGTTCTTCCTTCTGTCAAGGCAAAGGAAGAACACGTATTAAACTTTTATTCCCAGATCACACGGTGGTGGCAGATGGCAGAAGTCATAGAAACCTGGGCTGAAATCCAGGTTACTATACCTATAGTTCAAATTAGAATCAAAGGCAACCTTGCATCTGCTCTGCACCTACAGATGAAATTCAACACCTATTTTCCCTAAAGGCTAATGGCAAACACCATTTGGAAACAGTCTTTGTTACGACCACTGGATGGAAGCTCTTGCGCAGGTTCAGTATCACAGATACTGCTTCTTATTGCTGCATCTGATTTTTGGTTTAATTTTCTCTTTTCAAAACAGCAGTATGGTTTTTTGCTACTGTTCTTCATAATCTACTTCATCTCTTGCTAAGGATCTGTTATCTGATCTCTGCAACGTGTTTTGTAACTTTTTTTTTGCAAAAGGAATGCAGGTAAGTTCAAATTTCTCCTGTTTTTCTTCAGAAAACATGTTCTTTTTCAAATTTTATAATTGTTTTCATTACTAGAGAATCATTCCCCTGTGCTGCTTTTTTCTCATTCTATTTTATTTCAGTAATTAAAAATGGGTCTTGAAATGACACATGGATCTGCAAACCACTAACCTGCTCTTTCCAGGAGGCAGTTGAGACCTCGGAGTACAGAAGTCGTTAGTATCATTTTCATATTGCAACCATATATAAAGTGCTCGGATAAATTCAGGTTATGTCTCAGTGATCCACAGATGTTCTCAGTTCAGAATTTTTTTCTCCTTTGCAGCTTTAGAAATTTATCTGGATTATTGTAACTTACTAAACCAGACAGACACCATTTTCACCAGTGTCGCTGCTGTTAAAACTTCATTCCCAGGGTTTCTGGCACAATCATTGTACAATTTGCTTTTTCCCAGCAAACATGCTACACATGCAGTAACACCCTCGTTGGCAGCTTTTCAATAAATTCTACTCACCTCTCCCAAAACAAACTCCAAGTCACTGAACTGCCTGTTTTCCCATAGCCTTCCATAATCTTCGTGTAGAGTGCATTTAGGGTAACAAGAAAACTAAAAAAGTAAAACCCCACAGAAGACAGAATTCATTTCAAATGGCTACATCCAAAAGCACTGTAGTTACATATACTATCACTGGATTTTCTTATTAACTCGACCTCAATGTGGTATATAAAGTAGAAAATAACAAGCGAACCAAACACAAGCAAGGGCTTCCTCTATGGTGAGGGTAATGAAAGATAACACAGGGTAACATGGAAGAATTGTCTCATCACAACTTGCAGATTTCAGGATTTGGTGGCTAGGAGTCTCACCTGCTCTCAGGACTTGTCTGAGGGTCCCACGCAATCAAAATAAACTTGAGTGTAAGAAGGGGGGATTTGACCTGGTGTGAGTATATTGAAATTTAGAATTCCCATAGTTACTAGGAGGGTGGGAGTGGGAGTACTGCATGAAGACAAAACTTCAGTACAAAATGCTCTGACCCAGGAACCCTGAACATGACAGTACATGAAGAGAAACAGTCAACTTTCAGTTAAACATCCTGGAAAATCCTGTCTGATAAACTTTTCAATAATTTGTCAAAGTAAGTTGTCATGATCTCTGTTAGGACTTTAGAAGGCACTGGAGAGCTTGGCCTTACCAAAATGTCTGTCCAGATAGCATTTCTCAAGAGATTTTAAAGATACACATTAATCTTTGGCAGCTGAATCTGAAATGCAAAGGCTGCCTGCAGGAAAGATGCGAAATGAAAGCCATCAAAAGCTCACGGTGAGCCAAAACAGAAACTGCCACGTCCGGAGACAGAGCCAGAAGGATTCATCCAGAATTGGTGTGGATGTTTGAGTATGTTTATCAGTAAATTACCTGGAACCTGTACATTTCTCCACTTCTAATATTATTGTCCACTGTGCCACCAAAGATATACATAGCATCCGAGATAACAGCTGCAGCATGGAAGAGTCTCCCACTGGGTAACTAGGGAAAGAAAAGGACAAAACAGGTGAGGGAATAAATAAACCCCTTTTTTTTCTCCCAAGAAAAAAGACCTGCAACAGATCAACAGTGAGAAGGGAAAATCAATGTAGTCTGAAGTGGCACAAACACTTGCATCCCAAGATGGATGTTATTATATTTCAGGATTGTTTCCTAGTGTATCTAGAACATACTTTCCAGTCACATTGAAGAACACCTATTCATTGCACCTTCTAATCAGAATGGTACATACACAGGGCTCTACATATCATGATAGCTGCAAAATATATCGTTTGCCAAACTTAGACTCAAGGCTAAGAGCTACATAGAAGAATAAAACGCACTTCTAGAAATAAACAGATACTGCAAATGTGATCACTACGCAAACTCAGAGCTTATGCCGAATATTTTTGGGAACTTGAAAGGTAAACAGCAGGATAACGAACTCCAGGCTTGTAAATGCACGCCTTCCCCACAGCTTGCTGGGGCTGAACCATCTGGCTAACGAGCCCCTGCAACAATGCCAGATTCTGCACAGAAGCCCAAAGTTGGAGCCGTTTACAGAGCTGGCACCACGGAGTCAAATTTCCTTTCTCCATCATGCCAGGTCCACAGAAAAAAAAAAGTCATCCCACACTGCACAAAGCCCCAGATATTTATAGGAATGAGGGATCACACTGTTCCATGTAACACACACCTCGGAACTGCAAAATTGGATCATTTTTGAAGCAGAAAGGAGTCACTGCAAGCCAAAGCTGCCATGACCCTCCTGCACGGGACAGAGGACATCATTTTTACCTGCTTCTTCTGAGGTTACACAAAAGGTATCTGATCAAATTAGCACATCTCACTGAGATGTCTCACAGAAAGTCTTCAAGTAGTGATAGTAACTTTTTTTTTTTCCCTAGTTTGATCAGGCTAGTTTTGTCTTCCAGGCCGCAAATCTCATAAAATGTTTGCCTACAAAATAAAAAGCCCCCTGGTATATGAAATTTTCTCTTCTTGTACATATTTATAGACACCACTCAAGTAAACTCAGACATGAAACAAGATTATGTTTATCTGGAGAGACATATTTTCCAGGAAACCAGGCTGACTGGCATTTTTCATTACCACGGATTTATCCCTTTTACCACAGCATCACACAACGGTCTCATTTAGCTTGTTACTCACCAGACCTTCCATGACTTTTTCTTTTCTTCAGACTACAGCTTTTAAGGATACAATCCCCCATGCAATAACTAGGACCTGTTTTTTTTTTTTTCCTCAGATGTACAAACCACAGATTTGGTCACCTTAAAATGCATGTTTGCCTGCGCCAGTTTACCAAGCCATCTAGAGTCCTCTGGATAAACAAGATACCTTCTGTCCCCGGCATACTTCATGGATACTTTATCAAAGAAACTTTAAAGGTGGTGCTAATAAATACTGTGATGGGAAGATTATGGAGTAATATTGATCTATTAGTACATTCCTGCAGGGCCCCTGTTTGATAGCGCTCCAAAAGAGGATGAGATTACTGTCAAATACAATCTATTTTATATGGCCTCTATTTGTTCTTAGTAGTAATTCCATTAATTAAGATATACTGACTGAAAAAATCAACCATATTATAGTAGTTTAAAAATACATCAGTGACCTTTATCAACCGGACCTCTAACCTCATTCCAAAATATGAAGTTTGCTTGCCAAGACCTATTTCCACACAATTAGACAGGTTGATATTAGCTGTATTTTAATATCGTTCTTACAACTAACTCTCCAACCAAAACCAAAAAAACACAAACTATTCTGCCAGGGATCAAATGGAGGCCGCCTGGTTTATACTTATTCAGGTAATTCGCAAAACGGAGACATAAAACTATGCCCTGCATGCCAAATTTGCCAGTCCAGCACTGGAGGGCTGGAGATACGTGGTCTTACTTTAAACATCAGAGGGAACAGTCATCGCTCTGCTCACCATCCATGGACCTGTATTTCCAGAACATGTGCTGGTGAAACCATGTGGTTTGTCCTGCCTAAGGCTGAGATATTTCAGGTGGCTTATAACTTGCCAGAAGAAATCAATCTGAGCTTCTTTTATGCAGATATTTATACAGCCGTGTCTTCCTCACTGTCCTGGTTTTGGCTGGGATAGAGTTATTTTTCTTTCCAGTAGCTGGTACAGCGCTGTGTTTTGGGTTTAGTATGAGAAGAATGTTGATCACACCCTGATGGTTTCAGTTGTTGTGAAGTCAGGTTTAGACTCAGTCAAGGACTTTTCAGCTTCTCAGGCCCAGCCAGCAAGAAGGCTGGAGGGGCACAGGAAAGTTGGGAGGGGACACGGCCGGGACAGCTGACCCAAACTGGCCAAAGGGGTATTCCATACCATGGGACATCATGCCCAGTATATAATTGGGGGAGTTGGCCAGGGAGGGCAGATTGCTGCTTGGGAACTAACTGGGCATTGGTCAGCGAGTGGTGAGCAATTGCATTGTGCATCACTTATATATTCCAATCCTTTTATTATTATTATTGTCATTTTATTATTATTACTGTTTTTGTCCTTTCTGTCCTATTAAACTGTTCTTATCTCAACCCACAAGTTTTACTTTTTTTCCCGATTCTCTCCCCCATCCCACTGGGTTGGTGGGGAAGTGAGGGAGCGGCTGTGTGGTGCTTAGTTGCTGGCTGGGGTTAAACCACGACACTGACTACTGAGCAAAGTCTCATCCCTTGTACTAGTGTGCACAGCCAAATCTGATTTGAAAAAACCCCAAGACGGTCATGCAAACGTAGGACAAGAATCACTGTCTATAACAGAGCAAACTTGTCTACGACCTGAAAGGCCAGTATCAAGCACTACAGGGTTGCAGCCACTGGATCACAATCCCCTGTCAGAGCCTGAGAGCAAGCACAGAAACCCCGATTTTCAACACACAATCACTCTACTACAAATAGTTCCGTAGGCAGAAAAAGGTGCATCATGTTTCGTCCTGTTTAAGCTCTTCCTTCCTTGCTGCAATTTAAGCATTAATCACATTGCCTCTTGTCCTACCCACCAGAACCACAGAAAAGAGCTTCTTTCCCTCCTTTCCGCAGTAACCATTCCTGCGTTTCAAAATGCACGCTTCACCTCTCATCCTCCCTTCACTAGGCATCTCCAGCTCTTTCAGCTTTTAATGGGGTCACGTTTGCTGATTGCTTTTATAGCTCTCCTATGGATTCTCCTGATGGTCCGCATATTTGTACTCCATCCATCTGCACAAGTAAAGGATTATTACTAGCTGTAGTTTATTAGAACTGCTTTAGACAACAAGTCTGTCACTCAAATATACAGTGAGTGACTCCCTGCTCACAACACTATAAGCCAAGGTTACACTTAGGAACTACTGCTCTCAGAGAAATAAAGTCAGCGTAGGGCAAACGTGAAACTAAGCCTCTGTTTTGCAATGTAACACACTTATCCATCTTTTACAAGCACGGTCTAATCAACTGTCCCACATCCTGCTTGTGACATGGGAACGTGTTGGTCATCCTCATTTTACAGCTGGCAAAGAGGCTCAAAGAAACTGTTTTAATCTTCTGAGATCATAGACTACAGTAGATTAACAGCATGTGCCCAGTCTGCAGGATAGCTTTTAGCTGCCTGCTGTAGGTAAAATTTTAAGGTTATTCTGGTACTTTCTGCATTCTAAGTCTGGCTGCTAGGGCTCTGAATCCGATACGGAGAAGTGCAGATTTCTGCTTAAGAGCTGCCAAGTAATGAAGATATACTTTATGCTACGAATCTGTCAGGGGTCTTTTTTCTGGACAGTTTTCTTGTGACCTCCTCTCGCCCTCTTTTCTCCCAGTGTTTCACCTTGTCAAGTTCCAAAGTCCTGCTGGTAGCCAGACCACTGTCCCTTCACAGTCCCAAGAAACTCTGTTTAGACTTGGCCATGTCCTAAACTGCTGAAAGTCAGCACTCTCTTTCTGCTGCTTATTGTTTCACTTGAAGCTAAAATCTTTCCAGTGTTGTCCATGCTGGTCTGTCCTTTGATCCTTACCCATTAGCTCCCAACCAGCTCACCACCCATCCCAAGGCAAACCTCCAGGCACTCCTTTGCATAGAGCACAACTGCTTCTCCTCACCTTCCCAGCCTTTCTGGTCGTGTGAGCTATCTCACCATGTCCAACAGGGTCATAGCTCTGCAACTGTGCACGACCTTCTAATTCCTCCTGTCTCCTAAGCCACACGTTTGTGTAGAGGTAGCTGAGATGGGCTGTTTTCACAAGGGGAGAGCAAGAGCTTTCCCAATTCTGTGGTTCACCAGATGCTTCCTCCCACACCTTCATTTCTCTTCAGATGATGGCAACCCTTCCCTGGTCTACCTTAGTGTAAATATTCCAGATAATAGGGCGAGAATTGCACTCAGGATCATAGTGATAAACAGAGCTATTGCACCATAGAGCCAGGCCTCTGTTAGGTATGCTTAACGATAAAGGCACACCAGTGTTACCTACCGCTAAAGTCCTCCTGATATAATAACAACTGCTACCTAAAACCAGTACTGTGCAAACATAACTTGAGTCTGGCAGGTAAGATAATCTGTGCAAAACTATACTTCTGATTTGCAGTAACTGTAACTTCACTAAGGGTTTCTGCTGGCGCAACTCCAGATGGTCGCGTGTGAATCCAAAGGGCTTATGGTCCTTCTTACTCCCAGTGCATAGGAGAATGCTAAAAATCAGACTAAGATGCACTGCCGGTCTGAATGTATTTGTCAGCTCTAGATCCTATACTTACCTCTCAGTCAATGTGGTCTCCTTACTTTATTAGTAATACCTGACAAAAAGAATCTTAGATTCAATCCTGACACTGCTGATGACCCAGGCTGGCACCCCTCTCTGAGATACGCTGCCCTGTTTCATCTGTTGAACCTTCTCTATTTAAGGTTAATGAGATTTGCAATCTGAGGCTCTTTTCAAGCTGGAATCTTTGCTTTCAAAAGTAGATCTCATCAGTCACCTTTGCTTCCTTTTCAGTATACCTTTCCACTCTGCTGGCATGGTTCAAGCTATCATTTTAAAAAATCAAGCATTTCAGAAGACTTTGGGGTTTTTTTTTTTTTTGATTTCTTGTGCTCAGACTCACTCCATATCCTGTCTAGACAGCACAAACTGAGTTTGTCCCGAGATGCTCATCAGGGTCCTGATTTGACTTAGGGAGCTGTGCATTAGTGTTGCTTTTCCCTGTGCTAGAGTGCCTAGTAATCATTCAAATAGCTGAGATTACAGACCTGAGCGTCATCTCTGGGGCTGATTCCACATACTTTAAAATAAACTTAGTGAAAACTGTGCAAACCCCTACATAAACTCATTGTTTTAAATTTTGACTTCACCAGGAATACATTCAGCTTCATTTGAAGTCCTTAATAAATTAAGCTGAATCAATGTAAAAGTAAAATTAAATCAAATGAATAGTTTCCACTCAGGGGTCAATACTAGCTTTCTATACGCAATTTAGAACTCGCATGTGCAGAGTCAAGGTTTAATTGGTTCTTAGATTACAGTTCAAGCTGAAATAGCTCAGGATAAATTTCAAGGAGAGAAAAAAAGGATTGGAGGAGAAAAAGCATATACAAGGCTGGAATTTATTTCTCTCTCCTGGAATATATTTAATTTGCATTCTTGAAGTCTTTTTCACTTCCAAGTGTTTCTTTATTTACCTCTGAGTCTGCTGTAGGTGGTTGTTTAACTGTTGTTATGCTGAAATCTATACCAAATGCATCCTGAGATTTTTTTAAACCACGTTCTTCCAAGGGGAAGGAGGGAGCTTCTTCTGGGGCAGATACTCTCTCAGCTACTTCTGGATAGGAAACCTGGTTACAAGATTTAATAACAATAGTGTGTAAAAGTATAGATGGGAGGCATGAGAGACTGGACTTAGAGTAGGAGTCCCCGTGCAGCTCAAGCTCCAAAAGATTATGCCCGTGTGTCCAGAACAGAATCAGTCCAGAGAAAGCACCGCGGTGTTGTTTGGAGCCTACCACTGTGACTGAACAATTTAACAAATTAGTCGTGTAGTTGTCTTATTTTTTTTGCAATGACAGAGGTACACAGCAATTAAAATCATATGCACTAATAGCTTTTTGTCTGCCCCCTTCTTCCCATGGCTTTTCATAAGAAGCTGAGGGTTTTATTTACTGCAGGTAGGAAGAATGCAGATCGTGAACAAAGATGGCAAAGGGGCATTATCTGTCAGCTACTCCCACGGTCTGAGACAGACTTCCCACAATGCTGGCTTGATGAAAAAACAGGGCAGATGGATCACCACAGAGTGACAACCTGTACTTTATGTCAAAGCTGACTAACACATTTGGGAGACGACGAAGTAAAACCTTTTCTATGGCTGATAGGTTACACCACAGTGTGATGACAGGCAACATGCACAGAGCTAATGCAGCCGCCGCTGCTCTGCCGGAGAGCCATGTGCTCCTCAAGGGCCAAGCTTTACCTGCCCCTGTTCATGGTCCAGATGCAACTCTTCTGTACCTCTGCCAAGAGATCTGGGTCAGTTACAAAAAAGTAACTTTCTTGTTGTGAGATTCATTCTCTTGGCTGTGAAAAATGTATTAGCTATACCATTGTTGCAGGCTGTGACTACCTGTGTTGTTTTCAGTGCTTATCTTCTCTCTCTTACTCATTTCTCAAAACATTTCTAACATGTTTCAGTGTTTTTTCAGATTGCAATTTCAATACTATGTGCAATACTAGGAAATAGCTAAAATCAAATCCACTGCAGTTGCTTCAAGACTCTTCTTTCTCATTCTCTCAGCTTCTCAGAAGCCTTCTTATATTTACAGAATAAATTTATAATTATGTCAGTTTTAACTCTCCTCACACTTTTGCACTGAACTCCAAAGCCAGTAAAGATGTGATCTCTTTAACAATCCAGGAACTCTGATGAGCCTCTCTACCCTCCGATACCACTAAAAACTTTAAGACAAAATGAAACAGAGAGACCTAAAGCCATCAACAAACAAACCTGGAGAACAAACAAACTAAAAGGTAAGAAAAAGTATCTATTTTTCCTCTGAAACTGGAAGAAAACTGTAAGCTACCACAGGTCCAAATGAGATGTCACTACTGGTAGCTGTTCATACTCAAGAGATGCTTCTACGCTATCATACCAGGCAACAGCATAAAACTCCCAAACAGATGAGCAGACAGAGCTTTGGATATTCGTTAAGTTCAAGGAGGTTTAAGGATTTAAAATGTTTTCACATGCTGGGTGCAGAAAATCTATATGCTTTTCAGACAAAATTGGAACAGACTCATTTTGGAGCAAACTTCAAGACATACAGCTCTGCAAATGAACACAAAGCAGAAGGCAAATGCTGAAGGGCTTTATGATGCCTTTCCTTAGACAGTTATTCCTTTCAGATTATGGCAATGGACTCATCTACCCTAGTTTATGGCTGTAGGTACCTGAGAGTAAACGAAGTGCTGTTTATAATCCATGAAGCACCTATTACTTTTAAAAATCTGGCATGATATGAACCTAGGAACATAGCTTGGGCAAAGGCTTCTTTCACCTGTAAGGAGGAGCGTCCAGCTAACCATAGGCTAGGCAACAGCAGCTCCATCCTGAGAAAGTTATGGAGCAAATCCTCCTGGAAGCTACTTCCACCATGTCGTGGTTTAACGAAGGACCACGCAGCTGCTTGCTCACTCTTCCCCCCTCCCAGTGGGATGGGGAGGAGAATTGGAAGAAAAAAAGTACAGCTTGTGGGTTGGGATAGAACAGTTTAATAACTAAAATAAAATTAAATATAACAACAACAATAATAATAATAATAATTGTAATGAAAAGGAATATAACAAAAAGAGATAAACCAGATCCAAGAAAAGACAAGTGATGCACAATACAGTTGCTCACCACCCGCTGACCGATGCCTGAGCAGCGATCCGCCCCTCCCAGCCAAATCCCCCCAGTTTATATACTCACCATGACATTCTATGGCATGGAGTAACCCTTTGGCCAGTTCTGGTCAGCTTCTTGTTCACCTGCTTGCTGGCAGAGCATGGGAAACTGAAAAATCCTTAACTTAGGATAAGCACTACGTAGCAACAACTAAAACATCAGTGTGTTATTAGCATTATTCTCACATTAAATCCAAAACTCACTGTACCAGCTGCTAAGAAGAGAATTAACTCTATCCCAGCCGAAACCAGAACACACCACCTGAAGGAGATGACTGGGAACAGTCAGCAAGGATTTACCAAGGGTAAATTTTTCCTGACTAACCTGATCATCTCCTACAAAATGCTGAATGGCTTCACAGGTTAGAGGAGAGCACTGCGTTCTCAGCAAGTCTGTGGTTGATACCAAATTGTCTGGCGCGGCTGAAATGCTGGAGGATGCTATTCAAAAGGACTTATCTAGGCTGGAAAAAGGGGCTGATGGGCAGGCACCTCATGAAGTTCTGCCAATTCCTGCCCCTGGGACAGAGTAATTCCTTGCAATGATACAAGCTGGTGACTGGCTGTCTAGAAACCAGATCTGTACAAGAAAGGCCTGGGAGTCCCGGTGGACAACAAGCTGAACAGGATTCAGCAGCGTTCTCCTGCAGTAAGGCCAACAGCATCCTCAGCTATATCAGCAAGTGTGTAGCCAGCAGGCTGAGGGAAGGGATTTTTCCCCCTCTATTCAGTAAGACCACATCTGAAGTACTCTGCCCAATGTTGGGCTCCCCAGTACAAGAAAGGCATTGCCCTACATAAACAAGTCCAGTGAAGGGTTACCAAGATGATCAGGGGCTGGAGCACATGATGCACAAGAGAAGAAAAGGCAAAAGAGATACCTTACTGTCTGCAACCACCTGCAGGAGGAGCGCAGAGAAGACAGAGCCACTCTTCTGAGAGGTGCCCAGTGGAAAGACAGGAGGCAACAGACACAAGTTAGAGCATGGGAAATTCTTTCTCAATATGAGAGGAAGATGTCTTTTATCACGATAGTGCACAAACACTGGAACAGAAACCAGGAGAGGCTATTGGATCTCTGACCTTAGAGATACACAGAAATGGACTAGACAAGGTCCTCAGCAACCTGCCTTAACCAGACCTGCTTTGAGCACGAGGTTAGACTCAAAACTTCCGGAAGTCTCTTCCACCTACCTGCTTTTGTGATTCTAAGACCTCCTCCTGTTCTTTAACATACTCTGGGTCTGGAAGACCAGCTTAGCTCTTGTTATGATGGAAATTTAATTTACGTCTAAGATGGAAATTTAGCCTTTCTTTTTCCTCTCTTATTTTCCTGAATAAAACAAGGAATTAAAAATCTATCACAGATATCTGGAAAGGACCTCATCAAAAGCTATTTGCATTCCTCTGCCCCAACCAGGGTCAACAAGACCTATTTCATTCCTGGGAGAGGTCTGTCTAGCCTGTTCTTAAAGACTTCTAGTGCTACAGACTTCTCAAAACCTCTCATGAAATCTTCCACACCGCACTACTGTTAGCGAGTCAAAAATATTTTGTCTGCAATATGTTTATTGAGATCTGGTAACTACACTGCCAACATAAATTCATCTATTATAGCTTAACAATGGTGTAAAGCAGAGGATCACCTCAGCAAGTACCACTTCCTCATACAAAGCAGTTAACACAGAAGGATTGTCATGGCTTGTGGCAGAGGACAGAAAGTTGAAGACCATAATGAAGGAACCTAAAACACAGGATAAATCACTAGATACAAAAGCAAAGTTATAAATAACAAAAGCTTGTTGCGGTATCAGCTCTTCTAGAGATTTTGCAGTTCTGGTTATGGCAAGTAATAGCGGATGGGACAGTGGACATCATTTGATATTCTGCTCCGCACTGAAGATGAGATCTTTCCATTTGACATTCACTGGAGAATACAGCATGGAAACAGGGAGGTTAATTCTTTAACAATGACATTCAAACACGTGCTGTTATAAACTGCAAAGGTCAGAATATGAGACAATCTGTAACTTATTTACAGCTGTAATAAACACTCTTTCCTTTAAAATCTTTTTAATATATCAGTTGCAAATTTAAAAAGTGGTGTTAACGTATAATTCATCAGAGAGGATTAGGCAGTTTAAAGAGCCAGTATTGCCAAGTTCAATGAACATGTCTCAAAAGATCATATACTGAAATCTAACAACAGATGACAAAAATCAAGTGATCAACCATTTGCTTCTTTTTGGCACTGTGGTGTGTATTCAAAAATCAAATTACCATAACAGTACTTTTGGGATCTTAATCTGACTTCCTGCATAAACAACCTACAAGACTTCCTTGAAGTAGTACTGAAATGGAACCTTTCTTTCAGGAAAACTTTCTTTCTAGAAAATATCAAATCTTGGTTTAGATGTAGTGAAGAATCTACTAAAAAGCTCTGATAAAATGTTCCAAGGAATCATCACCCTCATTCTTTACAATTTGTAAACTTCTATTTCCTTTCCGAATATTTCTAGTTTCAACTTTAAGCCACTGCATCTTGCTTTATCTTTTACCAACAGATTAAAAACCCTCTGTTCCCCAGGTAAGCCAGTGAAGAATGAATTTCCTACATCTTCCCTAAAAGCGACTACACTTCACAGCCGGTCACTGTGCTTCCCCATCTTCAATCATGTTCAGATTTCTTCTCTGAATAACCTCCTTGATTTGTGAACACAAGACGGTGAGATATTATACTGGAAGATCTGTCTAATAAACACAGGGGTAATGTATTTATGTTACTAAATGATACTGCCCTGTGTCGGCTTCTGGAGCCAAGAATATCATCAGCACTTCCAGCCATTTTACATTACAGGGAGCTTGTCTCAGCTACCCACAATGACTAAGGTTTTTAAGTCATTGTTTCCAGGGATACTGTAAGAGAAACTATTAAGCATAGACCACACACCCTGTTCTTAGATGTACTGCTTTACATACATACTGAAATACATATTGTTTGTGCCCACCCTAAGAAGAATCCAAATCACTCTGAGTGGACTGCTATTTTAATCATCAATTGGCAAAAATCTGGACAACCAGTAAATATTAGGGGAAAGCTGTGATTTTCTGTTTTCTTTCAAGGTTGTTGACAAAGGTTTATAGCAATGCAATGACAAGAACTAGTCCCTAAAGGACCTAAGCAGCATAACTACTCCTTATTCAAAACCATATTTCATATCTTTCAGTTATCCAACTTTATACCGATTTAAAGTGAGTCATGTTAATACCATATTGTTCTAATTTCTTACCGGTGAGTGAGCTACAGAAATATATTCCTTCTGCCTATCACCCACACAAGCCTGCAGTTTGCCGTCTCTGGGAGAATTCTGTAAAAGCATGTAATAAACATCCCTCGGAAGGGATATCAATGTAGACTTGACAAACAGGAATGGAGCTGTGCAGCAATCTTAACCACAGTTACTCTGATAACCAGGTTTTCATAAATACTAACATTTTCAGGATGTTTCCAGTTTACTGAGCACAAACATGAAAAGGTCACTGGTATGAAGATCTTAAATTTTTAAAAAATATTTTCTAGAAAGGATGCAAGTCTGAACACTACATGTGATTCATAAACATAAAAAGTATCTGTCTTCTCTTTGGATCGTGAAAAGCTAAATTTTGTCTCTCCTAGCAGAACATGATACCCTGACAACTACACTCACCACATCTGAAGGCAGATCTTGTTGGGGCCTCATTGCAGGAATTCAGGGTTTTGTTCACATAATAACATGTTTCTTTTGCCTGAAGATACCTCAACGGGTGTAACTGATCTCTGCACAGGGAGACTGTGGCAGACTCATCCACAGTAGGATGAGTAAGTCCTTTTAATCTTTCTTAGCTGCCCACAAACCATGTCAGTGTAATCCAGCTGAAAAACTCCAGAACTGTGCCTCAAAGTAAGCCAGAGAAGGTTACCAACACATTAACGTCCCTTGTCTCTTATTAAAAGAAAAATTAAGAGCTTTGAAAGTCAGAAATTTTTATTGCTCTTGGCTTTGAAAGGCCTAATTGTGAGACTAAAATGTTTCACAGGCCAAGTTTGAGAGATTTCTCTTGTAACTTCAAGAGAGACAGATTACTTGCTAGTACCTGCAGTCACTGGGGAGATGATGGTAATTCAGCTGGTAACAGAGAAGTGATCTACAGACAGTTTAACCATCCCACGCAGGATTTTCTTTAAGCATTGCGAGGAAGGAGAATTTTCTTCCTCTTCCTATGACACCTTGTCCTCTATGAGGCAGAGGCTGTTTCCAAACACCACTTTTGATTCTGCAGGACTGAGTCCACAAATGGATGTGCACCTCTCCCAGACCTAGAGCTCCTCTGTCATTCCCTGCAAAACACTCCTCTGCTCTAGCACAAACCATGACTGCTGCGTGCACGCGTGTGTCTGTCTGCTGGGAAGCAACTGTGCAAGATGGGGCATCTTTCCTCTTACTGCATGCTGATTTTTTATGCTGTTCCAGCCTTCTTCAGAAACCCAAGGATGTTTCAAGTTCAATAGGAAAACCCAAGGCCAATAAAAAAATCTATTTAAATAATTTTTTAAATCCTCTGATAGCCCTATGTAAAGGAAATCCAGCACCTCAGGAAGCTTTGGCAGTGTTACGCAGGCAGGCATGGACTCAGACATGATATTCCTCTGGCAGCCTTAGAAAAGTAGAACCCCCAGCTGTGAAGATCATCTAACGGTAAAGACAGAGAATAGCTCTGTGTGCTCTGTAAAATATATATGTACATATATTATAGCATCAAGACAAAGGTATGAGGAGCTATGGATTGCAATTGTGCAGTTCAAAAAGCATGTCTTGATAATAATTTTGGAGACATCCTGAAAGCATAAAACAGGAGTTCCTGGTTTATTTTTGAAGGACTGACCTGTTCCGCTTCAGTTTCCCCTCTTCTGCTTATTAAGCCATTTTCCCATCCTCCCTGCCACGGTGAGGCACTGTCAACAATTAGGAGACCTGGGCAGAGAACTAGAACAGGTCCATTGCCAGACTCCTTTCCAGTTTTTGTTCTACCTGTTTACCCAAAATACAGAAAATGGAAGACTGTCTCAGTGCACCTACAATGCCTGATACGTGATTGCTGCCTGTCCTCCAGACCTGTTTCTACGACCTTCCTACAACTCACCCTGCACCACTGTTACTAATGCTGAAATTGTGCCACCTTCTCCAGGTAAAAACCTCAAGATTCTTCAGTCTCATGTGACTTGTCACCTTCCGTGTTGCCCATAACAGGGTAGCAGGGGCAAATACCATTTCCACATGACAGCCTATTTCTATTACTGGCATGCGTAGGTCTGAAAAGTCCAAATCACTACCTGGATCACTCTGAAAAGCTTCTCAGGGCTTGCTTAGTCTTAGTTCAGAGAACGAGGAAGACTGGAATGGCAGCAGTCACTCTCCTTCAGCATGAGCGTAAGAAATCTCTTTTGCAGAGCCCTGTAAAAATCACTACTGAATTAACAGCTAAATCAGCACCAAGCATTCTTATTTTGGACTCTGGAAGCTTTATCCACTCAATGCTAAATGTCAAAAATAAGAAAGAATTAAGGAAATTCATCACATGATGGTAAGTATGAAAGTTAACCTAGCTATAGTGCTGTTAAGCCAAGTTGTAATGCAGCATTTCTAAGATCATGTAACATAATACACAAAAATACAAGAACATATGCTATACGATCCATCCCTCAGAAAAAGAAAAAAAAAAAAACAACCCAATTCTATCAAAAGCCAAGATAGCTTATTCTGCTGCATGGTAACAGAGGTTACCAACATTTCACACACAAGGAGAATCCTTCAAGCGCTGAGACAGCACTGCACTCATCGTCTTCTACTTTGTTTCAACTTAATGTGGATAATTTTGTTCACAGATATGAATAAGAAAGGAAATTTCAAGTTCAGAGTGTCCTGGGAATAGTATGGTATTAGAGATTCATTGCCACTGTTAAAAGTCTTTGCCAAAAGCTCACAGAAACTTCAGGAAAACAATTTTGAGAAATGATCTAGTTATCACTCCAGAACACACAAAATCATTTAAAACTTACTTAAAATGCCAAAAGTCACTCAGATCTCGCAGTTAATCAGTCTTTTAAGAAAATTTACTATCACATATTTCAACAGTGCTTCAACCTCACTTCCTATTTCTACAAAATTGGTCTCTAGATGTCATAACTGTGAAAGAAACTTCAAAATACAACACGTGCAACTTACAGACAGACTCCTGCCTGGGATTACAGACAGCCAAGAAAAGAGCTCTGAAATATGAAATGAAATTTAGCAGGGGATAAGTCAGGTAATAATGCTGTTGGCAGGAGCAGTTTTGCTCTTGAAAGTGATAAGCAATCGTACCATGAAGAATCAATGACAGAGGAAGCCTTAAGTGTCAAATGATACTGTTGGTAGGAACAGAACGGGATTTACATCCCTGAAGGCAACTGTATGTTTAAGAAGTTGGGAGATGTGGTTTTATTAATTTCATGTGAAAATAAATCAGCTTTGTAAAGCATAAAATAGGCTACCATGAAATACTTTGGTCAAATAATTTTTCAAAATGAGGCCCACATGCATTGTGCATTTAAAAGCAATGTGTAAATGGTATTTTCCTAGTCATCAGATGCTGAGTTATATGTCTTTGCAAACAAACTAAAATACAGTGCAAGAGTCAAGGATGTGAGCGCTTCTGTCATACCAGTTCCACCAAAATTAGTAAATCTGCATTTGATCCTAAGTCATGTAATATTCACCTCTTTAAGGTATAACCTTAATCTCTGCAGTTCCCTATACAGCACACCAACATCAAGTATTTCTTTCCTGCAGATCAGCTAACACACTCTAAACCTAGTATTAAATCAGCTGAACTATTTTAACATGGCTTAACGTAAAATCTATTAAAATGAACAAATACAGCCAACGTATCCATTCTAAATCCAGGAAATAGATATATTAGTACAGGCTTCAAGATACCTACTTTTTTATGCATTCTGGGAAAGAAATGATCAGACGGCACTGAAACCACATCTACTGAAATGTGAACTGAAATATGTACGGAAACCATGCAAGCCCTCAGCACTTCAACTCGAAATACCAGATTATCCCAGAGATGGTATCTAGGAGTACACTATGAAAAAAATTGACATTTTATCACATAATCACTGCATTGTAATGAGCAGCCCAAAAGAAACATATTAACATGTTCATCATCTTCTTTATTTTCATATTTTCTCATTTCAGGTGTTTACTTGGCCCTCGGTGGTCTACTGCCTTTTCGTGTTCATGTGAAGAACCTATGTTTTTTATTTACGTATCTTATTAACACAAATATGTTCAAAAAAGCCATTTCTCCCTATAATCTCTATTATTATTTTACAGTCATACCTTTATAAGCAAACACTTTACACTTGACCTAAAAGGGGAATGCTATTCTGTATAATTACAGACTTTATAAGATTTTATGCACACAGGCATTATTACAGTGAAACAATCAAAAACCTTGTGCAGTTTTGAATTCTGCCTCAAGAGCATCAAACAGCCAACCACGCAACCACTGGTCCACACAGTGAATTCACTACTAATCTTTGTCAGATAATGACTGAATCATAACTTGAATTACAAGCATTTTACGGTATTTCTTTAAACAGTACTAAGCAAAGTTTTAAACGTGTCGACACTGACTAATTTTTCAAGACCATTGCCCACAATATTTCAGCTGCTTAACCACTGGTGGGAAGGAGTTATCACAATTTATCTAAAAGTTAATGTCCTTGTCAAAAACATATCCATAGCCTGACAGCAAAAACGGGTCAAAAAAGGACGAGAGCATAAAAGGAAAAAACACAAGCTGAATGTTTTACCTCACTGTCTGGGCTGGGCTGGATAACTTCCCAGGTTTGAGAGTCCACGTCGTAGCAGTGAAGCTCATTGGGCAGCGTGTTATCTGCAGCACCACCAAACACGTAGAGATGCCGGTCGAACGCAACCATTGTGTGGCCGTATCTTCGCTGTGGAGGAGGAGGGGAGCCTCGAAGTAAGTGCTCGGTAGGAATTCGTGTCCAGCTGAGACATTAAACATGAAACAGTGTGTTTTTTTACAATTCTTTTCTGCAAAGTAAGGTTTCTAACTCTCAGATTGTATGAAAAAAGAAGAGGAACTCTCTTACACTAGTTATTGAACCTGCATGAGCTCAGACAACGACTAATCCCGCAGATTTCTCAGAGACCTATGTCAGCTCTATGTTGCTGAATTTCTAACTGAAAATGTGATAAAGGCAACATGGTTCTGTAACCCAGACATATTTATGTAAATCCCAGCAGCTCAAAGACCACAACTTGGGAAGGAATTGGTGATCTACTATCACACACTTTAACAGCTAACCTTCCTACGTAAAGGGCACCATTCTGATACCGTATCTCATTTTGATAAGGCATCGCTTATTCACTATGATAGCACGATCTCAGCCAAGGTCTGGAGGCCGTTAGGCGTCGTTTCAGTTGTGGTTCCACTTCAGCCAGTAACCAGACCAACAAGGTTGTCAGAATAGACCAGTGCATCTGTATTCCCACTTTTTGGCATTCATTTTCAGAGCAATGGTCAACTCTCTGAGAAAGTCACACTAAACATCTCAAACTGACGCAAGGTGTTAAAAAATAGTATGTATTTTACATTTCCCAACAATTTCACTATGAACTGGTATTTCACAGGACCTCTGTCTGGTCTTAATCAGATATTCATATAACAACTTTTAGGAAGGCAGTATTTGGCACCCCACTCTGAATACACTAAGATTCATGCTTATTGTTTAAAGTGAATCTACTAAACTTACTGTTCGTCTGCTGAAAAAGACCTATCTGATGCACATGGCAAACAACAAAGTCTTATTAATACTGTCCCCGTTTTATGTTATCTATGCTTTCTTGTCATGAGATGCAGTATTCTTCATCCATACCCTTAAGTACGTGCATTTCTCAACTCAAGTAGTCAAGGATTATGTGGATTTTGCACGACTTAACTGGCTACACTTACATCTTTTCCTTGAATTCAAACTGAAAGAGATTATTGGTAATCTTTGCTCCACTCTGGCCAGAGAAAACAAACATCTTGTCTTTGCAGACAGCCACGGGAAAATTACAGCATGAAGGAGGAATTTCACCACTCTGTTCAATCTGAAAGATAACAAAGTTCAAAATCAAAAATGTATTATTGTAGTGCACAACTACGCATGTTGAGTATGCTGCAGGACCACGCAATACATCAGCAGACGGACAGACCACATGGCAGCAATGTGTGCAGACAACCAAGTCCCAGTAAATCTGTCTACAGGTAATCAACTAATGCTGTGCTTACACGTCTGCACAGACTAATTTTACCATGGATAAAAAGGATGGGAGGCGACAGTTCTAAAGCCCCTGATACTGTAAGGATCAGGACTCTGATCTTGCCAGCCAGCCAGCAAATCTCTCAGTCTATGTCAGTAGTTAAAGTGGGAAATGCAGTCCCTTTGTATAGAGGGCAAAGCGAAGCCACCATGGCAGTCTAGGTCCAGCTCACAGATTCACAAGCAAAAATCACACTTTTATATACACTTGGTTTTCCAAATACACAAACAAAATCAAATTTGAACTGTTTCTTTTCACCTGTGTGACAAATACATTCTGAAGAGAGAGCAGTGCAGTCCAGCATGGGAAATTTTAAATAATTGTGTGTGAAAACCAATAAAAAATAAAAATTCTGTGTGTTAGTTGAAATTAAAGCTTCTTACCTCTTCCCAGCATGTTAGCTCTCTATCCTGTAGGCCAATTGTCCACATATCATTTAACCTATGTTATAACAGAAAAAATGCTTCATTTGAAACAGTTCATTTTTGGTAATTTTTAGCTCATGGAGTCGAAAGGACAGAGATCCTATTTTATCAGCATTCCTTCTCCTGCACAGGAAGAATCTCCTACTTCCACTAGCAGAAAAAAAGAACCCTAGAATCTTTTTTGTCCTATACGTAGATTTTATATCACCACCTCAGCTTGCTTTAGCATCTTTCTGGTTACAAGTATACAAGCATACTACAGTTAACAGTTACACACATCAACTCTGCCTGGAGCTTAAGGATTTGAGCTATTTAATCTTCAGGATTTTTACAGAAATACCCCTTGTTACCCTGCCTTCTTCTAGCCATCCCTGCTAACCCCTGAGACTGACCACAGTAATTATTTACATGGCTGAATGCTACCTTAACTATGTAAAGGAGGACAAAGCTGGTAACTGACACATCACTGTCTGCTACGTATCTGACTATGCTTTTCCCAGTACAAGTTACTCACAGTAACTACAGATGCTTCCTTTGTTCAAATCTGCCTGGAGGCTCATGTTCCACAAAAAGACATTTTTTAATGTGATTAGGTGTATTTAACATAAATTAGACAGCTCCTCTCACCCAATCCCTCCTTCCAGCTACCCAAGGTCCTTGGGGAACTCCCTAAGCTGGAACTGAGCAATTCCACAGAGTCATGCATCTTTCTGCAGTTCCTCCTCCAGAAATAAAGAAATGATCCCATCTGTTTTTCCAATTAACAGCAGTTCTCCCAGAAACTTTGAGGAGCTGATAACTTTTCTGCAGATTCTCCTCAGAAGAGCCAACCCAGCACACTGAGGCAGCTCCTAGTTTGTGACAATCTCTGTATGCTCTCACAATGCAAATATTCTGCATCAGCATAAAATACTTCTCAAGTTCATCCAGACAGAAAAAAACTACGTGTTCAGAACTGATTCTTCCTTGATAGACTAACAGCAAAAGCAAAGAGCTGCCATCTTGGACAAAGCACCAGACTCTCCCTAACTTCTCAGTACCACTCATTTCTAGTCTTTTCCCATCCAAATCTCATCTCCCTTCAACCTAAATAATATCACAAATTTCCAGAGAAAAAGCTGACATGTTGTTCTTAGTTTTGTCATACGTCTTCAAGAAAATCCATGGTTTGTTCTATATGTCTTCAGCAACATCAGAAGGCCTGTGGCGGCTATCTTTTGAGAAATGCTCATCTGCCAAATTTCAAAGATCATTTAGCATCTTTACAACCAAGAGGGCTGTCAAATTACACATCCATAGCCATTCTGAGTCACCTGATTTTTAGGTTTTAACACATACTTACTTGAACATTAACTGGTGAATTGCAAAAATGTAATGCTCAACAACAGGCTGGGTTTTGCAAAGCTCCAGTTACGTGTTTAAATCACTTGGTATATGAAAACGTCTCTACAGAGGTGAAAAGTGAGGGACTGGGATTTTACAAAAGCGCCCAAGGAGAGAGCGATCCCAGCACATACCGCGCATTGCCATCATATCCTGCAAAGATCCACAGCTTGTCACTATACACTGTTGCTCCATGAGCTGACCTCGCAACTGGCAATCTGCAATTGAGAAGATTAAGAAAAAAAGATTCTGAAATCATCTGCAGAGGTGCTGTAAGAAGGATCTGCGTGACAGCTAAAATGCATTTGTAAGAAGAATAAAGTCCCCTACACAAAATGGCTTCAAGCCACAAAATTGCTTCTGTCATACATCCTCAAAACAGAAAGCAAGCCTCTGAAGGGTACGTTTTAGAATTTTACACTCTGCTTCCTTCATTAGAAAAAAATTACCTTAATGCATACAGAAAAAGAAAAGAAAAAAAAATCCCAACTAATTCCTTGCCAGGCCACAAATACTCTTTATTTCATGGAAAGTAGCTAAATAGCAGGACAATTAATAGCACTGTCATTACGGCGAAGTGGCAATCCACTCATGCTATACAAATCCCATGCATATTTTCACACACTAAGAAGGTGGAACACATAAATGAGACCCAGGACAGAGCTCACAATGCTTATTTGGGATTGTTTAGCGGGGCGTTCCTGAGACGCAGTGCCCACAATAAAAGATGAAACCTATGTTTTCTCTTCCCCAGTCTTTGCTGATTTTACTAAATCAGCCAAGAAGTGCTGAACAAAACTGTGCTGCCACAAGGCCAGTAGGTGTAACGTTAGCTTCTCTGAGGTCATCTGTGCAGTACGCACACTTGTAACTGTGGGAAAGACAAGGACATTTGAGTTCGTAAAATATGAATAAGAATTACTCTCCAAAATGTCCAAAGTTGTTAGAATAACCAGAAAGAGAAATTTCTAACGTGGTCTATGTTCTAAAACACAACATATGCTTATCAGAGGTGACCAACAGTAACTTAAAAATGGATTATGCATTCCTCATCCCCTTCTACAAATCACAATAATAAATGTTCCCTTCCCTTCCCTCTCCCCACTAAACTCAGCATTTCAGAAACTTCAAACACAGAATGAACTCCAAGTAAAGACACAGTATGTCCCATACGTGGGCGTGGTAAACATTAAGTAGTTGAGTCAAAATCAGTGTCATGGATAACATCCTGAAACACACACAAAGTCAGCTTTAAGAAGTAATGCGTTACTGGTTTTGATTTTGCGTTGGAAAGCTGAATCTCAGGAACCTGTGTTAACAGATCCAAACACACATCATCAACTCATTCATCTGCTTCTGAATCTATTTGTGTGAACACACATCACCTTAAGGCGCTTCAAGCAAGTGTGTGCATTTCAGAGCACTCCAAGCAAGTCCAACTTTAATCAGAAAAGAATGTGTAAATTTAACTACAAATAAGCTTCAAACTGGTTTCTGATAAAACTAAATTGAAACTATGAGAGATCAACAGATTTCATGCTATCCTTGAAAAAGAAACAATTCAAAAGAAAAAAATTCCTTTGCTCCCATCCCTTCTGTCGCAGAAATGAAACGTGCAGAATGGGTTTTGGTCAGATTTCCAATATAGTACACTCTGGAATGGAAGCCTTGCAAAAAAACTCCTTCAGAACAAAAGACAGTTTACAGAAAACTTTAATCAAAAAAGTAGAGCAGAAATCCTCCTGCAGCCTTAATATTAGCATTGTAACTAATTCTAACTCTGCCGTTTTAAATGTTTGCTGAGTTACGCTCAAGTCCCCTTGAAGAGTGGGCTAATGATGCCAGCTCCTTACCTTCCTTCAGTCTTCCACTCTGTCCACTGTCCAGTTGCAAACTTATATTCAAAGAGATCATTTTTATTCTTCAGGTTGGAATTGGAATAAATGTCTCCAGTATAGCCACCTGGGCAACAACAGCTCCATTAGACTGAAATGCACTAGAGCATACACACTTCTAGTCACTATATTAGATGAAAACTTAAGTTTAGGTTGCACAAAGGGAAGTCTAACGGACAATTACAGGTGGGAGACTTCTCCTCCACTCCTACCCCTAAAGAAACACTACGGTACTGTGTTTCAGGTCTTCTTTACTTTAGACAAAACAGCAAAAGTATTTCCAAGGTAAAGTAGAAATCACAGTCAGCCATGAAAAATACTGGATTTGCTCCTGAATAAGGTCTTCTGACGCTTCGTAAAAATATCTCATTCTTTTTTCAAAACAATACTACCAACACATATATCATTCCAAGCATGCACAACTGCCGCTGTCTTACCAAACACAAACATGCTGCTTCCATAGACCACGGCTGAGTGGTGATATCGCGGTGCTGGCGGGGTCCCCGTGGTAAAAGCCCTGCACAACATTTAGAACAGCAGCAATCAACCACCACTGTCATGCTTCACGCACTCAAAGCTATTGTGCAGATTCAAAAAAGAAACAACTGTTAAAAGTTACTCTGCTCTTCTTGAGTGTTTTCACTGGTTTTGGTTTCTTAATTATACCGCCTAAGATTTTACGACAGACTTAACGCTATAAGCATAAATGGTTACAAACATGACAGTGCTGAAATCTGTCTGGCAGAGATAGCAAGTGAGGCGCAGGTAAGACAGCACAGGCTGCAGAGTCGAGCAAAGGAGCAAAGCAAAGACATCTGTGAGCTGCCCTCGGCACCCTTCCTGCCCTGAGGGGCTGCAGCAGCCCAGTCCCTCTGCCCGCGCATCCTTCCAGCACTCTCACAGGGTGTATGAACAGCGGCAACCCATGGCGCTCCGTCCATCGCTCTGCTGCCCGGCATCCCCTCGCAGACAGCAGCTGTGCGGGGACGCTCCATAACCTCCCCGACAGCTCAGCCACACAGCAGGCCTGCAGAAGTCAGCTGTGACAGCGCTTGGGGGGGACGGGGGTGTGCGATACTTCCCCTCGGATGCTCTGGTAGAGCCCCCAGCTTTTACACCTGGGCCCGAGCTGCTGCGGAAGGAAGCGGCATCTCCCGGCCCTGGCAGCAGCCCTGCAGGCAGGGCGGGGCCGAGCCCGCCGGGCACGGCGCAAGCCCACCTGCACCACGAGCAGTCCTTCACGTCGAAGCGCAGCAGGTCGTTCAGCATCGTCTTCCTGCGGGGAGGAACGGGAGAGGCGGCTGAGCCGGGCAGCGGAGCCGGCGAGGGGCAGCTCCGCTCCCCTCAGGCCCGGGCCCGCTCCCCTCGGCGCTCGCTCCCCCCGTTCCCGCCCCGCTCCCCACAGGCCCGCCCTGGCCTTACCCGTTGTCCCCGCCGAAGACGTAGATGGCGTCCCGGTAGGCCACCACGGTGTGCTTGCTGCGCCTGCGGGCGGCAGACAGCGGCGGTCAGGAGCCGCCGGGACGCTCACATTCCGCGCTCCCCGCCCCCGCCCCGGCCCCGCCGCTGCCCCCCGCTCACCGGGCCCCCACGAACTCGTCGCAGGGCGGGAGGCGGCGCCACCGGTGCACCGTCTCGAAGGGCCCGAAGTTGAGGGTGAGGTACTCGACGCTGTCCGAGCAGCTGTGGTCGAAGTCCACGCTCGGCGCCACCTTGGAGCGCCCCGCGCCGCCCGCCGGGGCCCCACCCGCCG
>JAVKLA010000052.1:6971231-7009447 GCA_034782735.1 Sagittarius serpentarius
CCGGACGCGGGCCCGCGGCGCGGCTGCGGGCTCCCCCGGCGGACTACAACTCCCGGCGTGCCCCGCGACCAGGGCTTCCGGCGTGCCGGCTGCCCCGCCCTTGGACTACAGCCCCCAGCATGCACCGCTCGAGGGCGGGCGCCGCGGGGCGCAAGGTCCCGCGTTCGAGGCCCGCGGGGAGCCAGGAGACGGCGGGGCTGCCTCTGTACAAACTCGGAAGCCAGGCGGGTTTATACATTAAAAGAGTTTATTTGTTAATACAAAAAAAAAAAGAAAACAAACCCACAAAGCAAGAACAATACTCATGAATACGCATAAAGTCTCGTTCCAGAGTCATAGCTGAGCTATTAGCTAGCTAAATTATAGTCTGCGGCTATGGGAGCTTCATGCTGTTCTAGCAAGATCACACCCAGCGTGCCAAACGCCATCGCTTCCTCCCCACGGAGGAGCTGTGAGCAGGACGCGCGTGCCAGGCACCGATGTCGGCAGTGGCAGGTGCCCAGGGCTGTGCGGAAGCCTGCATCCCACCCTTCGGGTTTAATTTAGTTTCACAGGGAGCTTGTGTTTCTAACATGGCATTAGTAACCTTTACTACTATTAGTTTAGTTTCTTCTCAACAGTAGACAAGGAAGAGGGGTGCTCTGCACCTCGAAACAAGGCCTGAGACACATCTCCATAGAGTCCAGCATTTTTCATCCTGAGCAATCACCTTGTTACTGGTCAGATTTGTTTCAGCAAAGCCGACACCCCTCCAGCAAACACAATTCTTCTTTAAAGGTACATCACGGAGCATTCAGAATTTTGTTAGGAAGGAGGACAGCGGGAAAGCAGAAGGGCAAAGGAGTTACATCAGTGTGGGCACCAGCAGGACCACGCAGAGGTCCTTCAAACCATCTCCCCTTGCACACCATCGCTCTCACATCCTATTTGGCCTCTTTCTAGGGGAAGCTCGAGTCATGGTATTTCTTGCCAAAACCCATCCTGCACACCATGAATTTGCTTGTAAGAGAGCGTGCTGCACAGCTACACTGTTCCTGTGCCTACCATGCACAGATGGGGACAGGACTATCTCCAGGGTTGGTTCCAAACTCCAGCTCCTGTGCAGCAGCACTGTGCCTGGCCAGCTCAGGCTGCACGTGAGCTGATGCTGCAGGAGGGAGAGCACAGAGCACTAGTCCCCAAAAGCCACTTATCCCCCAGTCTTTCTCTTCTCACCAGCTACACTCCTAGAAAAAAAAACTTATCGATGCCTGCAAACCAAAGCAGTTTCTAACCAGCACACTGATGAGCTCCAACAGGGACTCTACAAGACACTGGCCCACCTACTTTTTGGACCTTGCAATCACAAAGAAATCCCTGGATTTCCCAGTTCAGGATGAAGAACAGTATCAGTAGTACTAGGTCGGTCTCATTTTTCACAGTCTTGTTTAAACCGACCATCCGACTTAACTAAAGCAAGCACAGCACTAAGGCACACAGCAGTCAGCTCCCACCAGAAAGCACATGAACCCCACCAGCACCTCTCCACAAGCCCTGGCTAACCAGACCTGAACACACTCCATTTACTACTGATGCCCTAAGACACACCTAGATGCTTCCAGATGTTTGGTATTCACTTACCTCCAAGAATGGCTGGCTGGCTTTGACCCTTCCTGCCAACGCATGGGGCAAAAAAAAGACAGTCCCACCGCTTCCCAGGGCTGGGACCGGTCATTCTGAGTACACTCACTTGATCCCTCCTGTACAGCTATCAGGGTACACCACTGCAGCCATCTGCTTCTAGTTGGGTCTCCTCAAGAGACTGCACTGTTTAGTTTAATTTGTTGGCTCTTTTCAGCAAAAGCTGAGAGACAAATGCCTCAAAACAAAATTCCTAAGACTTTAAAAAAAAAAAAAAAATGTCTAGGTAGAAAACAGAACTCTAGCATTCCCACTGAAGGGAAGGCCATGGCACCAAGTTTAATTACATTCTTACACACCAGAGAATCCACAGGGAAGATACCGCGTCACAACTGCATGGAAACTTTTGACCAGAGCTTATACCTTACTAGACACACACACACACACACACACAGAGAAAAATCAGGTTTCAAATTCTGCTTCTTATAGAGCTATTCATACAAAACCACTGAGAACTCAAGGATGGTTCAGATTAGTCTGCAGCAAATAGCGGGGATTCCCCCCTAGTTCTGCCCATTCTCAGGCACATGAGGGGTTGGGGTGGGAGAGGGGAGCAAGGTCTGCTTTAGAATTCAGGGTTATTTTACCATTTTCCACACACACGCTAAACAAATTGTGCCATCTTTATCTGTTAAAAAGTTAATTTATTATCCTCTCCTGGTAAAAAAGTGAAAAGCTATACTCTGGTAGACTAGTAAGATACAGAATCACTCCAGCTCTTTGGAGGTTTTTAGGTATGACTTCAAAGCCTATTATTCCACAAAGGAACAGCAAGTACCTTTCTTAAGAAAGGAAACTCTATAATGGGTCAGCCTTTTCCTTTAAGCAGAAGAAGATGTATCCATTACAGGACTCCCTTTCTGCCCAGATGACTCCTGTGAAATACCCTAACATCCTCCGGGTGGCACATACAGAAAGTTTCCTAAGGAGAAGTATGTCTTTAAAAAGTGACTTCAGGAAACAAGTGCAAGTTCCTTTTAAATCTGTTTTATAAGAAGGATACCAATGTACATTTTAATAGTTTTATTTTCATTTTCCCCAACGGGGAACCAAAGGCAGAGAGGTGTTGTGAGATACATCACACTGTTCTTATGGGTAAATCAATTTGCAATGTTATTTTACCACTCTATAAAAATACACACAGGCGTGTGAAGGAAGCAAAGTAGTTCAGAGTGGCTGTCATGGAGCAAATATGTTAAATACAATCAGGTATTGTTTTCCCCTAAAAACTGTGGCTCCTTGTGTTCCATAAAACCAAAGTCTTTAGTAGCCACATGCCACAGGAACAGAAATTTAAGTGGTAGCTTCCTTTGAGCATGTGCACACAAAAGCATTAGTAAAGAACTGCTCCTATGGGACTGGAGAGCAGACGTGAGCGACAAAGCCCCATCCACAACAGGAAAGAAGATATGCATTCAGTTTTATTGTCTCTGTTTCCCATCCAAACTCCTGTAAACAGGTTCCATACCATTCGGGCATCTCTGATAAAAGAGTCTATAGTTCTATAAAAAGAAGTCACGCTGTAAGATCAAGATATTTACCCTGTATGTGTTATGCGAGCGCGAAGAGGAACAACCTTCCAATTTCTCAAGATACATCCAAGCAATCTGTGACTCAATTCCTTTCTCTGTCCAACTGTCCTGTGGGAAACTCAGTTAAGCGCTCCTTCACAGGTAGAGACAGTTTCCGTTTAAAAATATTAAGGACACATTTTTTTTATCTTTAAGAACTTCCTGGAAAGTTAGTGGAAAATGAAAGTGCTCCCATGGTGAGACCAATGTGCAAAGCTCTACAGACTTCTGTCCTTGCTGCTTTCTTAGCGTTCCTTCCCTTAGCAGATTCGTGTTAAGATGAGGCTCAATACATTGCAACGAGGCCATCATCCACCTGTAACAAGCAGGTAGACACTGGAAAATGTTTTATGTTTAATCATAAAACATGGAATAAGCCAAAAAAAAAAAAATTGTTCAGATATGATCGGTATGGTCTCTCGAGTGGGTTTATATACCAATGGCCTGTAACACTCGCTTTTCATTCTCATTGAGATGGTCTGAAAACATTGCATAGCAGGGCTGCTGTGCAAACTGACAGAGGAAGTCAGTGAGATAGGCCTGAAAGGAAGACAGAAAGACCCAGTTAGCGTCACATCACTGTTTCTTTCATGTATCAAAAGATAAACTTCAACATGCACCAAGTAAGACAAAGGGATTGCAGGGAACAGACAAGCGCTGCGGAAGGAACGCTGGCAGCAGAGGGGAAGGGATAATAAATGGCTGCCAGGTGGTGGCAAAAAGCAGGAGCAAAGTATCATACAGGGACCGACTGGATGGGAGCATCTCCCAGTGGAGTATGAAATTCTGTCACATTCAGGCTCCAATCTACTTCTGACTTCACCAAATAGCTGTGAAGCTCCTGGGTGGAAAAGTCTCATCTCCCTCTGTTCAAAAAGTTTTGTTCTTTCACGTTTCCAAGTTATAGATACTGATCCAATATGGAAAAATAGCTCCAGGCATTCCTGGAATACTCAGCACCTTCCAAAGTAATTTCAATGAACTGAGTACCTTCAGGACAACAACCAATAATAAGTGGTGTTTCCAGTGGTTTACAGTCTTATTAAAGAATAACATAAAAAAAAAAATTTTGTAAAGAATGTTAGGAATCTAATTTAAAAAAAAACCTCATTCTAGAGCATCACCTGGAGATCTATTTGGTAAAGAGGGTCCTTTAATGCATCTGGATCGTCCTCTTCATCATCTTCGTAGTAATCCTCATCTGTCAGAGGCAAATCAGCAGGTTTTAACATCAAACAGAGCAAAATATCTCAGGAAGTATTCTATTAGACTATTGTTGAAATCCAAGGATCCAAAAGTAAATAGTTTCAGCACTGCTGGGTAAAAAAAAAAAAGTGTATTCGCTCCTTAAGTTCACATGATTAGAAACACTAAACCCCAGAACAAGACGAGTCATAGTGGGAGTCTCAAGGAACACGCAGGTGAGATGAGCATACACAGGATACTAGACAAGCAGGTTTGTTAGTTACGTGCACTATTATCTCATGCCTTAATCTTGTGTCAGGGTGACACATTTCTAGTTCTATGCTAATATAAGTAGTCTCCCTTATTGTATTTGCCTGTGAGGTTCTCCCTTCTAAGACTATATGCAAACTGGAGAGCAGAGGAAAGGAGATGATAAATCCACTCCATCTTCTTTATTCAGCAATTATTTCTCAAGGTCACTTCACAAACAAGCTCATCCACTTCTACAACACTGTCATTCCAAGGTCACGTCTACATCTTTGCATGTCAATTTTCTCTTTAGAGAACCTCACAGCAATGTGAAGCCTATGCAGCGTTTGAACTCTCAGGTGAAAAATGCAGTTATTTAATCATCGTGTTATTCAAAGACATGTCCCTCTCTTACAGAAAAAGGTCTTTATTCAAAATCCCAATGTAGTATTTCCTTCCTCTTGCCTGCAGCCTCTGTTGAGCTGCTGCCATGGAAAGCGAACTCTGACTAGGATGTCATCTACTCTGTTTTCGCTTTCAGTAAGCGCTTTAAAGCTGTTACTTACCATACTTGTTTGTGGAAAGAATATCTGATAAGAACTGTCCTGCTAAGCCTTCATCTTCATCCTCATCCTCTTCCTGATCCTCCCACATATCATTTGAATCATCTGTTTAGAAAAAAAATAAATCTAGAAATAATCAAAATGCAAGAGGTCCAGTCTGTTGATCACTCAACAAGGGATTGTAGCTTTTCGGCAAACATCCCTGCTTGTGTAGGTGGATGAAGGGAAACACCTGCAACCTTTACTGCCCTTTTGGAATGAGTGACTCAAGAACCGGAGCTACGCAAAAAGCAGCAGCCAGAATGCTTGAAGTAGGAAGGAAGAAAGGCAAACCAGATACACCAAGAAAGGATAATTTTATTGTCATATGGTCAGGTCCCACCTTCCAAACTGGTCCAAAATAATTTTCAGGTATAAGAATACATAACACTCACTGATCTTATCCTTTGGATCACTATGTAAGCCTTTGTAATTACAGGTATACTATTTACTATTGTGAGTTTCTTATTACTATAAATGCTTCTGAAGAGATTAAAAAGTAGATTTAAGCCATGCAAAAGAAAAAGCAAACCCAGTATTTTACCTTGGCTCCAATCTGCAGTTGTCTGTCTAGATGCGTTTGCTTCCATTGCATTAGAGAGTTCATTTATTATTAGTTTTAAGATTTTTACTAACAAAGGAATGTTTGTCCAGCGTTCTGGATCTATAAGAGAAGAAAAATATCTATTCACACTGCTTTTAATAAAAAGTTGTTAAAAACAGGCCCTTATTTTTGTTGTGGTGGGGGTTTTTTTGTTGTTGTTTGGGTTTTGGGAGTTTTGGGCGTCGTTATTTTTGTTGGTGGTTTTGTTTGTTTGTTTTTTTTTTTTTAATTTTACAATACATTTTAAATGCTCACATACAAGCAAAACTTCCAGGTTGGGAGGAGAAAGGAACTAACATAAAAACCCCAAACATTCCTTCCGTATACCTTCATAGCTAGATTTCCAAAGATCTTAACTGCAATATCAACTCTTGCATATTTTGAATGAAGAAAAGGCATGGTTAAAATTTTCACAGCTGAATGCATTTTTGAGTCTACTCAATGAAATCATAGTTACAGATGACTTCATTAAGCATTCTTCTCTTAAGTATATTTACACATCTAGCAGTGCTTTCAACTAAATGAGCAGTGCAGCACTCCCATGCGTGGCTCTACCCTTTCTCACACACTGTAAGCTCCAACTCCTCACCAGTGTTCCTGCAGGGCTTAATTATTCCATAGGGATAGCTAGACAGTGTATTTGTCCTTAATTACAAAAGTAAAGATCCTATCAAATGAAGAAACTGGGAGCACTAGTTTTAACTCTTATTCATATTAGTATTAATCTTAGGTTAACTCAAATGCTGGCAATTACCAGTCATCTATCTGACTAGACAATATCTGAGTCTGTTGGTTTGGTTTTTTTTAAGCAAAGAATAATGAGGTGGCAAGTGTTTTGTGACCACTACTTACCTCTTATGCTCCTAGTGCTTTCCCCTATTTATCTCCCTAGTTGTCAGCTTAGTCCTTTACTAAGTGTTACTGCATCACTCCAAATCCCCTGAGCCTATGACATCTGAAGACTCGAGGAGAAGGGACTGCTTCGATGGGCCTCCAGTTTGGATCCGTACAGCCATTACGTCCCATCCCACAACTGGTCATGCACAAGCTCTAGCACAGCATGCTGCAGAACCAAGGGTTTGACTGACTGCTGAGGACAGCAGCTCCCCAGTGTGTTCCCTTTGGGGCTCCGTCCTCAGAAAAAAACCTGCCCAGTGCTCTCTCTGATTTAATATATGAATCTCTATACAGTAATTTCCAATCAAAGATTTTGGATTCAGCCAATTAAAAATAAGTCTTATGCAGGAGACTGGCCAAGCTTTCCTTAAAAGTGATGTCTAACTTGTTGAAATCACTGCTGATATTTGTGAAAGTCTGTCTCACAGAAAAAAGTACTGCTTTGTTTTTTTAAAAATCTCTGCATTCACTAAACACACTTTCCTCTCAGAGAAGCTACTAGGCATCACAAAATTATCAATTCTATCTCATTAGACAGAAGAGGATGATGCAAAATAGCGGTGAATAACTCCCTATCCCATAATCACCTCATCCATTTATATTAAATCAGAGACATCAGGAGTCTTCCAAATCAGTCTTTGGCAGAATTAAGGCAAATAATGGATAACTTAAGTACATAATGTATGGATTAGCTCTACAAAACAACTTGCACCATCTGCAGGAAATATCTCCCACAGCTTTGTGTGATCTGCAAGGTCTATTTTAGGGCCTTTCATGGCATCTACTAACAGGAAAAAAAAAACCAAACCTCTTAAAAACAGCAAAATGATTACTTACTTTTGGCTGACTTTGATCGAGTCCGTATTCCCTCATCCATATTAAATATTTCTTCTCCCTTTACCCTAATGTCCTGAAGTCGCTTGTCATCTGTGTTGATGCCATACTGAAGGAGTTTACACAATGCTACAGAGCTGGGGAGCAGGGAAGAGGAAAATTACAGATCAGAATTTCCCTAAACTGTCTGACTTTTACAGTGAACTATTAATATGGAACACATCTCCAGAGCAGACATTCAGATACCCTTTTTTCTACACTTTTGCCAAGAACAAGCATTACAGAATTTTCCTATTTCTCCTGCTTTATGTTAGCATCTGAAACTGGACTCATCTCCTGACCTGCACAGCAAGCTGAAAACTGACAAAGCTTTGGATTAAACACTACCAAAGAGTGCATACATACATTAAAGTTTTTTCCAGTTCAGAAGGGCTGCAAAGTTAAACACACTCTTGAAGCATCACATGCAGATTAAGATGAAATTAAGAGGAAAGCAGTGGCAAGAAAGTAGAAATTTGGTTGATCTGCAGCCATGAACATGTCTTCTACTTTTCTCCAGTCTCAAAGCTCTTTTCCACAGCTCTGCTACACTCAGACCTTCTAGTTTGCTCCTTCGGTATCTTCACATGTTCTTTCCATCTCTGCTGCTTGGATTTCTACTCCACACTTTCAAATCACCTCCAGTTCCAGGCTGTTTTCAAGCCATACCAAGGATGACTCTGACTACAGGTTAAGGCCACCAATTTATGCTTGGCACTCTTAATACCTCTCTCCTGGCTCCACAAATCTCAAACGGAAGTTTCAGAGCTCCGTGGAACTTGCTCTTTTTGTGCTTTCACTTCCCACCCTCTTTCTCTCCCACACTATGGCTCTGAGTTCCCATACTGCTGGTTTGGACCCCGATCTTACAGGCCACCCCTGAGCTGTCCAAAGTTTTCCCATCTGTTCATCGTTCAAGTCAAGAGCAAACAGCCATTTCTTCAACCTGCCACTCACAGGGATGGGGACTGATGCACACAGAAGGCATCAGCTATCTTCATGTTCCTCTCGCTAACTCTAAACAAGAGTGTCCTCTGAGGACACATTGCTTTTCTTCAGTACACAGAAAAGACCTAGCATTTTCTAATGCACAATAAGCATCACAGTAAACAATCCAAATGAAACTGTTTAGTATAGTGTGCAGCCCTGCCAAGTCATCTGTACACAAACAGCTCTAATCTTGGACAATATGGAGACAAGACTGAACAAAGTTTAACCTTGTTCTAACAGTCAGCATCAGCCTTGGTTTTCCCCCGTGGCCATAAGCAGTCTCATGGGATCCTGCAGACAATCCTGCTCTGTCAAAATGGGGATAAACCACTGCTCTTAGGGATGAAACAGACCAAGTGTGACCGAAAACAGCACCAGATCCCCAAATCAGACTGCCTCTTGTTCTGCATGATCATTCACAAACTTCTGTTTTAAACATGCTTTTTTTTTTATTTATTTCACAGGCTATTTGACTGCCTTATAACAATAACACACCAACACATACTAAGAAGTGAGTTAACAGCTGGTGAGACCCCTAAGAGTGGTCTGTTAGGCTTCAGATTTCCAGAAAAATCAAAGACAGCAGCTGTGGCAAAATTTAAATTAATACAGAGCATTTCATGCTTTGGAATATAGTACTCAGCCTCCATTGGAACACAAATGTGCTCCTACAGCAAAAGGGAAAGAAAACGGTTTCAGTTGATTTCTTTATTGACTTTTAAGAGATCATTAAATCAACAAGAAATCACCAGATTCTCTTAGGAAACCCTCTACAATGCCCTGAAACTCTACAGTAGTTTACAAAGGTCATCTCATGTCTGGAAGCTATCCTCATCCCATTCACAGAAGTTCAATCTCATAAGCACTCCTGGGCTTGCAAGAGACACCCTCTTCCCCCTTCGGTGACCCTGTTCCAGCACAGAAACACCAGGCAGCAAGAGGAGCACTGAGAGGAAGATCAGAGATTGCTCCAATTACCATGGCTCTCCTGAGCTGAACTGACAGTGCAGGAAAAAATTAATTCTGTCCAGCGCTGGCACACACTAATCCGAGTCTGAACCAGCTTTCCCCCACACACAGTGCATTTAATTGCAATGGGACGATCAGTCAGCTAACGTTAATGCACAGATCCTGCTCATGAAATATCCTACCTGACTTTGCCTTCATATTGCCCATAGAACAAGTGCTGCCGGCTCATCCATTCGGCCATGACAAACTCCAAGGCAGGCTTGCCAGTTGGTCCGGGGAGACTACACAGGAACTCTAGGAGTGGTTCCAGTTGTGAGTGAACCAAATGAGCAAACACCATAATCAAGGACTACAGGAGAAAGGAAACATTAGCTATACATAATTTAATAGCTGAAAATGTTTTATCAAATATTCAAGTGACTGAGTTCCCTGCAGGAGCGGAGACTGTGCTTACCAATCCCAAGAGGAAGAGAAAGTATAACCATCTGCAAGACACTGCGTGCTACAAAAGCAGGCCATAAACTACTACAGTCAACAGCAGTATGTAACCACCCCAAAAACACACCCATGTCCCAAACTAACAAATCTTCCTAAAGCAAAGATTTAAAAAATAATCAGAGGTTGCAGTTGACTTTTGGCTAGCAAAAATATGATAGGGCAACACTCAGATGCTGCAAGTGCCCTAGTTTGCTCGACGGACCAGAAGCTGTACACATGGTTCTATACACAGAGCTCTAAATCTACGCGTATCTAGCAGAAATGTGTCTCATCATCAGGTTAAGGAACAGAAGTTATTGGTCCAGAGCCAGAACCCATATTCTCTTCCCCTTTCACCCCAGGGGTTTCCCATCATCACCTCCACCACAGCACCACCCTTCTCTCACATCACGTCATAATTCAGCAGCACTTTTCCAATTGAGTGCACTCTGAACACGTTTTAGGGAAAGAATTGCAAGTTTTAGAAAGGTTTTTTTCACAAGATGCAGTTTTACAGTCTGACTCCTGAAGACCATGGGTAGAATTCGTATGTTGCACATGTCTAGTCAGTCTCCGAGTCTGAGGGCATCTCTGTAGGCTTCCTCAGGGAAAAGCTGCCCACTCCAGAGGCCCATCTTTCTAGGCTAACATAGGGAAGAGATTCAGCATTGTGAAAGGCTTGCTTCTCTTCCCCTGGCTACAGGGGCTTCATGTGACTGCTTCAGATTTAAGCTTCCAGGTATTTTGAATCCAAAAATAGACAAAGTAAGAGTCATTCTGAACAGTTAAGAATCAACAGTGTATCTAAGGGGAAAAAAAATTAAGGCTTTAAGATGAAATCTGTGCTGACATCTGAATGGCCTTCTTGATTCACCATGTGCTGACTTGAAAAATGCACATACAAAACCCAAAAAAATTCACAAGATAAAACGGTTAGAGCAGAGTGAGCCTCAGCCAAGGGCTGCACTAAGGGCAAAGGTGGGATCTTGCTCAACAGCGCCAGCAAAACGCTTTCCCCCAGCTGCTGCTGAGGAACCAGCGCAGCCATCACTAGATGTTTTACATTAAGGGCACAGACAAGAAAGACAGAGGAGAGAATGAAGACCACTGGGATAAAATCATTCCATAAAACTGTGCCACTAGAAGTAGGTCAAGGCTAGAAAAGATCGTGATGCTCTTTGTCTGGCCTCTCACCTGACGCAGGCCAACTACATCTCCCATCCACCAAAAGTTCACCTTGTCTCAACTCCCAGGCGTTTATCCTTTGAATACAGCACAAAACCAATTGAAAACACATGCTGCCTTTGCCATAGCATCCCTACTCAGGCAACTCCTGTCCCCTCTAAAGGTTCACTGCTTGCAAGCACAAGGCCATGAGGGACTATTTAAGGTGCATTAAAGCTTACCCACAAGAACCTGGCTTACCCCATATTGTGGACAACTCTATGAGCAGAGCAGGTATTTTCCTGATGGCTTCAAGAGGATATGTAGACCCTCCAACTGCACTAGCCATAAATAATCAGGCACACAATTAAAAAAAATGACAATTTCTTTTCCTGACACTTTTACTTACTCTTCCAGGTGTCCAGCCTGCTCACCTGCATTACACTGAGCGTTTCCGCTTGTTGCATTTTGCTCAGGATAGCTCTCAGGATCTGGTCCAGATTTTCTCCCAGCTCACTTCCTGCTTTCGCAATTAAAGTGGAGACCAGCCTGCCCACAAAGGCAGCCGTGAATTCTGAGGTCCTTGGATCTAGAAGCTGGCTCACCACCTGCATCACATACCACAGTCCGTTGTGGCCTTGCTCATCATGCCATTGCGCAATTTGCTCCAGTGCCACCGAGACGTATGCACGCAGACACTCGCCACCATTCTAAAGGAGAAAATCACCATGTTAGAATTCCCCTTTCTACGTAAGGGAGGGGGGATGCATGGGAAGACATTTCCTTTCATCACCCCAAAAAGACCCTTAACCGCGATGAAAACAATGGGCAAACTGCTGGCATCTGTAAAAGGTCCAAGCTCTCTAATGTGCAGTAAAATGAGTGCCTAAATTTAAAAATAATTTCTACAGACTTCAGTTCATTATCAAGTACAAAACTCTTCACTGCCCAGGCAGGTCTCAAGAAGATCATCTAGTAAATATAAAGACAACCTGAAGTAGCTGCAGTTTTGTGCCAGTCTTGTTACTCACAGAAATTCCAAGAGATTCTAACACGTCAGAGATGAAGACAGCAAAGTGTAGCATGAATAAAACACGACCCAGCAGCCAAGCTGCAGTCTTTTTGAATTCTTCTTAAAACAAAGATGCAGCAGATCAACCAGCGTGCTGGTCTCCAACCTCTTCTTGCTGGTCTCAAACCTATTCTTACTGGTATGTTGTTTAGGGAAAGTAATTTCTATGGTCGGTATTCACATGGCAAAGGGTGGCTGGCACTATAGAACTCCTTACATAAGGAATGAAACCAGTTTTATTATTTATATGCCAGCTAGCAGCTGGAATGAAAAGGCACCCTGCACTTTTATCCTCTGATGCTTTTTCTTTCTTGCTTAAATACTCTAAAGACATCATCAGGTAATAGCAGAGCCTACCAACAAGCACAAGTTCAGCCACTACTGCTGTTTGAGATGAATTCTTGCTCTCCCTCCATCCCATACCTGGCTCAGTTGAGAAGAAGTTTGCCCTCCCCTTCCCACCTAAATGAGTTCGGGAGAAAACTGCTAGAAGGAGAAGGTCTAAGAGGTCTTCTACACAGGAGGTCTTTTGCTTCCCTATGCTTAAGTGTGTTCCTCAAGACAGCCTCTGCCATTCCCAAGTGTGATGAAAGTTATTAGTGGGGGAAGAAAAGCAGTAAGATTTGGGTTTTTGGGGTTTTTTTGTTGTTGTTGGGGTTTTTTTTGGGTTTTGTTTTTTTTTTTTTTTTTTTTTTAAATGTGCTCCAGAGCCCTAAAATAGAAAAAAAGATCAAGGCTGCTGCTTTACCCACTCTGGTCCTCCAAATTAAGGAATGACCAGTAAAAGTCATTGCAGGCCCTTGAGCAGCAGTACTTTCATGATAAACTGGCGGTGACAGACACTCCTGATGAGGTGCCGATACAGCTATTGGCAAGCAAAGCCTGGGCTCCCTTAAAGGCTACGTCACCTGTCTTACTTGGTCACCTCTCTTGGACTTGCATAGCCTGCAATCCTCACAACTCCCCACAGCGTTACCTGCATAGTAGCATTGTCATCTGTGTTCAAGCTGCACTGAGCCACTGCAGGGAACGCCTGGCAGATCAGGAGCTGGGACAGAGGAGGTTTTGTGTTCCTCACAACTGTGGTCAATATATCAATAGAAGTCTGAAAGGAAAACACAAACAAAAGCACTGTTACAGCAGCAGCCATAGTATGCTAAGTCACCATTACCCACCGCTGATGCAAGCATCAACGGCGCAAACTGGAGGGATGTGAGCCAGTACTGCATTCATATCCTGATTTAACACTCCAGAATATTTTTTAAATCAGAGAACCTTGGAATCATGCACCCAAGCATCACTGTATTTGACATGAACACATGGTGTGCGCTGTAAAAGTTCCCAAGGCAGTTCAAAAATTAAAAGCAGCATAACCACTTAAATATGGCAGTTTCACGGTACCCTGATGCATGCTAATCAGTACAGCCAGAGAACTGTTCTAGCTGACTTGTTCCGTTTTGTTTATATTGATTTCAATTTAATTACCCATAAGTGATTGTTACAGTCTTACCAATCAATAGGCAGATTATAAGCATATTGATAAAGATGTTCATGGGTTTAATTCTGTGCAATCATTCTATGCAGTCAACGCTTGATCTTTTATAAGGGGACTTTTTATAGAAAGGACAAACCTGTATAATTTATCTCCAGCAATTTAAACATGTGATGTATAAATCAGAAAAAGCCTTAGAAAAAAGTGCAAAGACTAGTCGTGTAGCCTGCTGGAGAACGTTCCACCGAAAAGAGGAGACTGTTACATGTGAAAGATGGCTATGTCAAAGCAAAATGACTAGGGATACACTGCAGACTGGAAGAAGGCCAAAGGAGTTTAAAGTTAACTTTTGGAAGCATCTCCCCCCACCTGCAGTTTGCCTTCTCTCCACAAAGAAACATCTACCAATGACGTAAGTCATTGTTCCAAAGCAGTTTAAAAGCAACCTTTCTACTCTTTGCAGACCAGCCATCCTATACATTAAAGAACAGGGGATCATCTCCGGCTAAGACCATGTACCACTGTAGCACTTACTGCACAAAGACCTGCTGGGATCTTGTCAGCAGGGGCCTGCATGATGCTGACAAGAGTTGGTATTAGCCTCATCTGCATTGGACCCTGGCAGGCTTCTATCTGAGCTAGTTCCTTAAAGATATCTTGGGCAAGAGAAGCAACAACTGGATCTGGAGAGAGAAAGCACCATTTACTAAAACATACTAACAAATACAGCTCAAGTTTTGCTACCACTATTTTGAATAGACAAAGCAGCAAGTTTCCCTTCTAGCTTTATCATATGAACCAATGTTCATTCAATTATCATTTAAGTTTTCAGCACCAGGAAGCAGTAGCAAAGACAACTGTACTTTGAGAATGTAACTTGAATGCATACCGTTGCTGTATTTCAAAAATATTGCAATTGTGAAGGGGCAGATTTTGTTCTCCACACTTGCTGTAAATGCTGAGTCTACTGTACAGACGATGCACAGCGTCTCCATCACAAGGTTTAGGACCTCCGAACTGAACTGAGTTGCCAAGTGGATCAGTCCATCAAGAATGCTAGGAAGGAAAGGCTGCAACACATGGGTGCTCTCGGAGATCTTCAGCTGGTCACAGTAGCTAGACAAGAAATTTGTGATACAAAAATACGTACATACATAATATATTAAAGTCATTTATATATTTAACCCTAGATGATATATAAGGGGTTATTTCACCCCACCCATTCTTAAGTTCACTTCTCTAGGAGTGGAGAACTCCACTCCCTTCACTCTACTATTCCTTGATCTCTCAACAGCTCAGCTATCTTCCCTCCTCATTCCACCTCTGATGGTTCACAGAAACAGGTTTGAGTCAAGGGATATGAAAAACTTCTGCCGCCTCTTACCAACAGTTCTCTCTCAAGAACTGCCCATCAATGGAGAAAATAAACCTTGAGGAAAGAAGTAGTCTAAGACAGACACTCACTGCTTACACAGTGTTTAATTACCATGTTCTACAAGTGAGCTAGGCAATGATAAAACAATTTCAAGAATAACTAAGTTGTAAGTCTCTGCCTTTACTTATTCATTAACATCTCAGTGCAAATAGAAGACAAGGCGGTTTTTGCGGGGGAGAAAGTGGAGAAGAGTAAGTTTTTTGCAAGTTTTTTTGCAGTTGGTTGGTTTTTTGTTTTTACACTATGTTCATTTTTCATTTTAGAATCAATACAGCAGATCTTCCTTTCTCCTTCTTGCAACTCATTTACAAAAACAGGCTAAAAAACCTCCCCAAACTTTCCTTATTGCTTTGATTTGCTCCACAAGCCCATGCTATGCCATTCAGCCACCTTTGTGACTGAACAGGAGTAATCTGGGTTTCATCTTTATGCTTTTCATCACTATCTAGTTCTGCTTCTCTTTGGGACTGTATAACAGTTTGCTGTAGCAAACCTTGAATCCCGATTTCATAGTCCTCATTATAGTTATTCTATTTTGAACCTGCTTGCTTACACTTTTTAAGTTGACACTTACTTCATTCAAAGCAGATACTTCCACAGCCCATACAGAAATGTTATTAATATTTTAACATACCAGTTTTATAAGTGTAATTTATACCAACTATCCCTGGGCCTTTGGAATACCTTAGGGTTTACTTACCCCCAGATAGCTCTAACTGCAGAGATTCGGACAGAAGGAGGCTGGGTTTCATGTAGACCACTGACAGTAGCTTGCAGGAACTGCTGAATTAGTTCTGGAGACATAGCCACTGTAAAACGGCTGGCGGCCCACAGAGCACGACCCAGAAGAAATGGAGACACTGAAACAAAATAAAGAAACCCAGTGGTTTTAGAGTAAGTTTTATGAGTTTAAAATTACAGCTGCTTCCATCCATTATCCAAAACCTTGTCATCCCAGTAGCAAAACAGTAAGATGTGACACAGAAGACAAGTATGCAGGCATACAAATAATTTTTGTCCATAGGAAAAATCCAGTTTATTTTCTTAGCCATCTCAAAGAACAAGTTCCCATTTGTTTTAAAAAGCCCTTTCTTCCCTCAACTAGTTACACTTGAATTTGTTCATCAATACAGCAAGACATGCTTTACTGATCACCGGAACCAAAGTAAAGGAAGAGAATGAAGGCTTTTTCAGTAATTCCTATTCATCTAGCTCAATATTCTGTCCCCAACAGCAGCAAATAGCAGCAGCATAGGGAAAAGAATTAGAGGAACAGAGCACATACACAGGCATCTTTTACAGATTACTTTTCTAGTTTCCAGCCATCACCTTGCAATTACAGAACACGATGTTCAACAGCACCAGAGAAACAGTGAATACTCATCTTCTCCCCTGTTTACACTTATCAAGGTATGAGTTATCTTTATCACACTTAACCCTTCTGCCTTTTCAGACTAAAAGTATCCTTATCTATTTAGGCTATCCTCAAACAGATGATGCTCTCTATTTCTCAGCGTCTTTACTGCTATAATTTATACTCCTGCAAGTATTAATTTTAAGATTAGGACATAAAAAACTCCATGCAAGATGTACAGCAAGAGAAAAGCTTTGTTTTCTAAGCAAGTATTATAAAAATGCAAGATTTTTTTGTCTTATTACCATTACTGAGCATTAAACAGATATCCTTGAGAACTACCTATATACTGACTCCAGGAGCTTTTTCTAGAGCACAATAGCTCATTTACAACCCAATACCACATATGTAAATGTGCGGAAATATATGTAAATGGTTGAGGTTGGTTTTTTACATGCATTGCACACTACACACTTTGTACACTATTTCTTCATTCAAAATTAACTCAAAAAAAGAAAGAAACTTCTTTGCAATCGGCTAAATAAATGTTTCTTTGATGAAAACATCCAGCAACTTGTTTTTCTGCACTGACACAACTTATTGTGGACTCACCAATAATGCGCATATTGGCTTAAACTTCTCAAATTTTAATTATTTGCAAAGATTTCTGAGGTCCGACTTTCAACAACCCCTTTGACTTTCTTGCACACTGATGTGAGACAATACAGAAAGCAGAGTTCCCAGTAAGCCTGCAGAGTTCCCAGTAATAGGATCCCACTCAGCTAGGAGTATTATTTGAATTCATGTGCTACAACTAGCATCAGCCTCAGTGTACAGAAAATGGGATGGGATGGTGCTGCAGGAATTCCGAAGCCCGTCAAATACTGCTGGTGTCTTTCCCAGAAAGAGATGCAAGACAACAGAACAGCTATTTTCCACCAAGTTCCCCAAGCAATCGCCCTTCCATCTCCAAGCCCTGCAGGCTCAAGCATCCAGCCAACTGCAAGTTTCAACTGAAAGCAGAGTGTCCGGCATTTAAAGGACTTCTATTAGACCTGGCAGCATGCGTGAACTCACAAGATAAGACTGATGCCCTTTCACACGTACAAGGTGCACAACTGAATTTCACGACACCACAGGCATACAGCAACCTGGTTCATCAGACACTTTTGTTTTTAAGAGATTTCCAAGGTCTAGCACTCAGCAGTTACTCTAAGTAATAGCAAGGTCCAATATACCTGAAAGGTTGAGGTCTGCAAGAACAACATTTGTCAGGAAGCCATGCATATCAAAATGTATTCTACCATTCTTCACGCTGTCCGTAATAATAGACTTCACAGAGCCCAGGGCGAGCATGCATGCTTCGTGTATCTTCCACCTGCAAAAGAATTTAGATGCCTTTAGGTTTTTCCACCACCATCACCTCAATAAATAAAAATTCTGAAGTGAAACCATCACAATTTTTTGGTCTAAGATACCATAACTATTTTCTTGATCCCAAAGCAGAGAATTTAAAAAGGCCCTGAAAGAAATGAACATTTGCAAAACAGTGCAAGTTGGGGGCTTGGAAACTCACCCAGGACAGGCAGCATTCTCAAACGCTTTCTAAAATAACGGTTGAATAATTGTTATTTCTTGTACCAGTTTTGTTCCCATAATAAAAAAAGAAATGAGACTTTTCTATGAAGGCTGACATCTCCAGCTGTGCCTTGCTTGATTATTCTATGTGCAGCAGCACTGCGACACCCAGTATGTTAAAGGTTTAAAAATGTCTATTTTTGCATTACGTTTTGTTAATTATGATCAAATAGGGTTACGGGCAAATACCACTTCTTGGTTTTATGTGTGAAGCAAACAACCTACTTTAAAACTTCTCAGGATTAAGGCAGACAGGGACTCAATGTCTGATTTCTCTGACATTCATTTGCTGCTCACTATACAGAGTGGCTACTCTGGCACTAATATTCAAAACAAACACAAACACTGAACTAATGCACTGTAAACCCAAGAGAGAATAATTATGAAACAGCAATCAGGTACTCTTGCAGTTGAGGTTTCTCCTCCTATCCCCAAGTAACATTAAAAATTGCAACTTTTAAGTTCTAAAGTCCAACACATACATCAGCATACAGCACCTATATCTCTTCTTTACATCACGTAAAAAAAAAAGATGCCTGAAATTTTGAGCCCAATTAACTGAACACAAAGTGAAAGTATTGCCAATTTCTCTTCAGATTGCATATAACTAATTGTCGTTTCCAACTGTATGTTTTAAGGAACAGTCAGGGTGTGGAGGGAGGGAGCCTGGGGACACCTAGCTTGTGCTAGGAACTGCTGAAAGTATTCCACATGAAGATGTCATCATCTGGCTCAAGAACAGCTGTACTTCCTTTTTCTTCTTCTAATCAGAGTTCTCAAATTTCACCCTTGTCCATCAGCAGCAATGTCATGAAAAAAATGTGATTAAATTGTGCTGCACCCAATGCTGCAAAAGAGCTTGATAATCGCATCCATGTCGTTCCCTGCTGCCCCTTCTCCTTACCAGTGCTCAGCACCATTGTTTTTAGCCTGCTCAGCTTCTTGTAAATGTCTTGTAGCTGCTGCAGCCAAAGCAGTTGCACTCTCATTCTGGAAATCAGCAGCCACAGCCTGCATGGAAGGAAATGATAACACTTATTTGTATCAACTTTGAAAAGTTGTCCTTTTCTCCAAATGCCCTTCATGATGCTAAGCTTATTACTTGTTACTATTATTTTGGTTGCATCTAAACATGGAGCACATTTCATACCAGCAACAGATCCTGTGCAGCAATCCTCACTGTATAGGAAAAAGTATCATCATCCTCATCCTCCACGAACTGCTGTGGATTTGCAGTCCAAACTTTTATCTAAAATAGAAAGGAGACAAGAAGGATAGGGTGGATGACTAATTCAGAACACCAAGGGTAAAAGGGAGCTTTTCTGTTCTCAGTAATCTGTTTTGCAAAACTGTAATTTGTTTTGCAGAACTTTTCTCTGCCATAAGAAGCCATCATCTTCAACTGATTTTTCTCATATTCTATTGGAGAAACGTTTGAAAAGAAGAGATCTGCTCTGTTCTGAGCTCATCTTGCTCTTCTGCTCTTCATTTGAGATTAGAGTTTGACAGAACTAATGACTGACCTGGAATCAGTGCTACACGGTTTTATTTATAGATGAGGAATGGAAGAAACAGATGTATCTTTACCAGAGTGCCTGTTTTTATGCATGCCTACCTAAACAAAAAGACGATGGCTGTCAGGCTTGGGAGGCCAGAAGCCATGTAGAATTTCAGTACAAATTATTTCACACTACTAGCAGAATCTTTTCACTGTCACAGAAACCTGGCTATCCCTTTCAGCATGATAATCCTCATTTTCACAGCACAATACTTCATGAAGGAATGAAGGAAGAAAGCTTGAGAGAGGTGGGGTTGTTCAGCCTGGAGAAGAGAAGGCTCTGGAGAGACCTTATTGCAGCCTTTCAATATATAAAGGGGGCTTATAAGACGGAGACTTTTTACCAGAGCCTGTTGTGACAGGACAAGGGGCAACGGTTTTAAACTGAAAGAGGGTAGATTTAGATTACATATATGGAAGAAATTCTTTACTATGACGGTGCTGAGACACTGCAATACGCTGCCTGGAGAAGTTATGGATGTCCCATCATTGCAAGTGTTCAAGGTCAGGTTGGACGGGACTTTCAGCAACCTAATCTAGTGAAAGATGCCTCTGTCCACGGCAGCAGGGCTGGACTAGCTGATCTTTGAAAGTCCCTTCCAACCCAAACCATTCTATGATTCTGTGATGTGCTGTCCATGTTACCCCATTTGTTAACATTTGGATGCTATTGCCCTAACTCCTGGCACAGCACAGCAATAGAATTACAGCAGCTTCCACACGGAAATTCTTCCTAGGGCATTAGCTGTTTTAAATCTCTCATTTCGTTTGTTTCCTACACAAGACAAACACACTCACCTGCTCCTCTGTGATCTGCATGTAAAGGAGGATGTAATAGATGAGCTCTGGCAAAGCCTTCTTCACTGTGCTCTTAAATTTGTTGTTTTCCAACAAGGCATGAACAAATTCAAATATGCTGAACACTAGATTTTCAAAGCCCAATACTTCACCTGAACAAGGAAGTAAACAGATAAAAAAAGAACATGACTGAATATGCCAACATACAGAAAGGCAGAAGTGAAAACAACCACCATGACTGAATATGCTAACATACAGAAGGGTATAAATGGGTGTCAAATATAATTACAAACTGTTAGCTTGTCTGATGAGATAATGGCTATTTTTACTCCTGGACTAGCAAAGGCAGCAGCAGCCCCTGGAGGATGTCTGACCTCATCACTTTCTGCTCTCTTCCCACCTCATCACACTCCCCATTAAAACTGATGAAGCTCAACCTAAAAGCTGTTTGGTTTTCTTTTGTCCGATTACTTTTACATCAAAATTGTTGCAGAACTCACTCCCTGAGTCATTAGAAAACTTAAATTACGCAGCTTCATTGATCACAATCACATGTAACTTGCAAAGAAGTGATGGACACTGTTCTAACACCATAAATAGACCTTTAAGCACAATCTCCTACAGTGTTTCAGTCACTGTTTTGACAATAATCTTAGGTAAGTCCATTTCTCTTCAAAAGAGGAGGAAGAAGTGCAGTTTATCAAGTTCTTACCATCAGAATCCACAGGGTCCTCCACCTCTTCTGTGTAATTTACTTCTGTTCTCACATAAGTAGACAGAGTTAAGTAAATATGCATGTTTCTAAAGAACTGCATCGACTTAGGAATTAATCTGTTCCTATCTTAAAATTCCTGATAACTAGGGAAGTTCCCTTTCTTTAAAAAAAAAAAAAAAAAAATCAAATCTTTGACTTTACGCACAGTCCTGTGTTTCAGAGAGAAGACAAGCCCCAAGAGCTCCTGGCTTTGTTCATTGCCCAACTTCAAAGACCACTTCCACAGCACTTCAGTACATCCTTTAGATCATTTGATTAACTTAAACCAAATTCATCAAGGTAACCCAAAACTTCATTTATGTTAAAAATTTGCAAGAACAGAACCACTCAGACTGACTCTTTCCAGGGGACAGTGAGTCAATTCAACACTTCACTGCTGCCAAAGGGTGAGGAGCCACCCCATGCTCCCATGTGCTACCTTGTGTTGGCTCTGCTCCCTGTCAGGCCTCTCCATGAGCCTCCAACTCTGGGAAGTGGTAGAAAACTAACCTGGGGGTGGAGAGGAAGGAGGATGGCTAATTGTAGGTCCAACAAATGCCAGAGCAAACACAAGGGAAGGAAGGACAAGACTTTCCCTTTTTGCAAATAAAAAACTATTTTGTCAGCTCGGTTGCCAGCAGGACTGCAGAGGGAGTCAGGACAGCAGAGGGAGAAATATATCATCAAAAATTTAACAAACAGCTCCTTGTATTGTAACAGGTGTCTAAAAAAACAAAAAAAAAAACCTCAAACCCAAAACCAAACAAAAACCAACCCACTCAAAAAGACCAGCTGACCGTGAAAACAGACAGCCTCTACTTGCTCCAGAACTAAGGCTACTTTTACGGTTTCCCTGACCATTTTCACTCTACAAGAGCCTATCATCCAATATGCAGCAGGATTTTGAAACACAAGACAATGCAGGTAGCTTTGATACAAAAAAGTCTAGATCTATGATCTGCAGGAGAACAGTCATTCTTATTAAATTACAGAAGAAAAGCTCAGTCAACCCTTACACTATTATCACAACACAGCATCCACTTTTGGTGTTTATACCAAAAAAATCAGTAAAAGCTACAAGAAGGCTCAGTATTCTACAACTACTGTCTCATCATAAATGGCTAAAAAAGCAACTTTTGGATTAACAATATGGAAAGATTTGACATGTCAGTTTGCAAGTACTGGGAAAACTACCAACCAAACACCTCTAACATGGCCAACTGGGCAGTGAAGATGCCTAAGTTATAAAATTCAAAAGGCAAATCATCTTCAACTTCAGCAGCAAGTGTAACCAGCCACTAATACTGCTGTAGCAAGGGATGCTGCAGATTCTCCTTTACCTGAAGTCTTTACATTGTGACATCTTTTTAAGAAGATGATTTTCACCGGAGAGTACCAGAAACAATGCAGAGATTGGCTGCAATTCTACAGCCAGTACAACAAAGGCACTCGCATCATTCATCATATGTGACTTTTAAGCTAAAAGAAACTTAATGGAGCCTACTGAAGTAACAGAAATATCTGGTATATCTACATCACAGATGCCTATATTCTGTCTGTCACAGCGGACTACTCCATGTACCATGCTGTTCAGCCGTGTTCAGGTTGTTACTGCGTATGAGACAGAGTTTGTCTTGTTCTATTCTAGTTCAAACCATTCACTACAAAGGATATAAGGCAGCACTTTCTGTAAGGGTATTCCAGACAATGGGCAGGATCTGCTGCATTGACGAAACCATGTGCTTCGGATAGTTTTTCACAAGCGCTGTCACAGCCTGGAACAAAAAAGAATATCAGTCAGAAGCGAAACTGGGGAAAACCATCAACAAACACTCAAAATCATGGGCTGCTGTTTCATTAACAATTGAGATAATCCAATGTCTTCCTGCCATCAAGGTCTCCTCCTCTCACTCCTGACCAGACAGTGCCCTCTCTCGCATGAACTCTGACAGACCCCTCTTCATATTTGCTCTTTTGCAGGGAACTAAAGGGAAATGAAGACAGTGCAGTAATTTGGTGGTAAGGTATAGACTCCAATCAGAAGTACATCACTGCACAGCACTGTCTGGATACAATTATCACCTGGAAGCTATCTTGTCCCAGCAAACAAACTTCAATATCAAGCAAAACCAGATCACAACCTATTTCCCACACTTCTGCATATGCGAGCAACACATCCACTTGCACATCCAGCGAATAGTTGCAGAAGAAAACATCCACCCAGATCAAGTCTCTCACCCATTTCAGCTGCAGACACAGGCAGCTGTGCCAGCCCAGCACAGGGGCTGTTTTGGGAGCAGCTCAGTGGTTCTACAGGAGATTGGGCCTGGGGTTTCATGAAGCTCATCACCCTGATTTAGGGGAGTCCTTTCACTGACGCTTGCCAAAAAGCTTTTGGGATCCTCAGGAGTCAGAGAACTCTCACTCCGCTTAACTGACACTGCTTCCTCCCGAAGGGGCACAGCTCCAATTATTTTATATTGGTTACAGAAGAGCCCCTCACAAACTGCCTGACTGGTGGCTGCTGAGACACACGGGTATCAGTTTGTTTCTGCTTACCCAATACGAAACACTTTTTCCAGTTTGTTTGTTTGTAGCATTGGGTACATTAATAGAAATAAAAAAATAATAATTCACCTTCCGGAAAAAAACCCCAACATTCTAATATCAGTATTAGAGACAAGCAGGCAGCCAGAGATAATCCAGATACCTATGTTTGAGAATGAGTCTGGTAGGTGCTAGAAGCATTATAGAAAAGACCTGTTGAAGCCTCTGGAGAAAAAACAAGTCTATGCTGGTGCTGGCAGAGGATCTGAACCTGATCTGCAGGACTACTGCAAACTCAACACCCTGACTATGGCCACAGCAGCATCTAAAGAGACTTATTCCATATGCCACTACTTATGAACCCTACACAAGTTTTTCTAAGCTATATGCCAAGACAATCTTGCAGGAAGCACTGCTGGAGAGGTAAGAAAGTTCTCCAATAGCTCTACAGTTCTAATAATAGAAGGCTGCATTTGCAAGTTCACCACTTTCCTGCAGCGCAAGTCATTAAAAAGAGCACTCTCTCCTGTCAAATGTTGTGCTTCAACTCCTGACCTCTCATTCTGCCAGTACCCACTGCCTGTTTGAGCTAAAAGAACTGCTTCACAGATCTCCTCCTCCACCAATCCCCATGTACTGCTCCACCACCTATTAAATCCTCCAAGAAAATCCTTATCCATCTCTCTTCAGAGCAAGCCAAGCTGCTCCCGAAGCAGGACGTTTAATGGCCAAGCCAGATAGTAACCGACTGCATCCACACCTGTAGCCCGAGTCACCACACAGACACACCAAAACCACCACTGGGGGAGCAACACGGCAGCTCCCGAACCCCTTCCAGCTATTCCACACGCAAACATCCAACCACATCTCCACTAATTGCTCAACATCTCCTTAAAGTCATTCTGTATTAAAGCCTTTTCTTGCTTCACCTCCTACTTGTGTCTTTAGACAGAGAAGGAATCCCCAAATTTGTGGATAAAAAGCTTAAAATATACGCTAGCCAGCAACAGGAGAGCACGCTAAAGCCAAACATTCAGTAAGAGTGCAGCAAGTGCAGGCTATGTACTTTGCTCATAAACTTAGGAAATTTGCGCCCAAGACATGGCTACTGCCTTGTCTTCCATCCAAGAACAAAGAGGGATGATTAATTATTTTTGTAACTAATTATTTCTTCCAACAGCAGGAAAAAAATAAGCATAACTTCTCTGACCCACCTAATATACAGGTGTTGAAAGAACAGATTTTAAGCATGAGCGAAGAAGCACTACAGCAAGGTTGTAAGATACTTCAGATTGTTGGTTAATTGGTGCTCTTGATATAATTACTGCGTGCTACATACGTAATATTTGTATTCCCTTGCTATGAAATTTGCCTTAACTCTGTTTCTCTCAAAACAATCACTAGTGGCATGTTCAACAACACTGGAATCGGGATTCAAGAATCATTTTGTTGTAGCTCATTCATCCTCAGAGATATCAATTTAATTCATGCTAAACTATCAAACAACAAAACAATAAATTACACCACTGGCACTTTGTTCTAGTCCTCATGGTTGAAAATGTTGTTGTGGCCAAACCTCCCATCTCCTCCAAGGGTTAAAGGCACTGACACTCCTGCTGATAACTGCTTCTAAACTTGTAACCACACTTGGAAAAACTGGGGACAAATTACCAATCAGTGGTTTTGCCAGGATGTGATCCAACCTACTTACTTTCTTAAACAGGCTAACTGTCCCAGTGGATCAGGCAGATGAGTATACTTCAGTATTATTCATTAAAGCTTTCAACACTGTCCTGCATAACGTTCTTACAGGGAAAGGAAGACATTTTAGGTTAGGGCTGCCTCTGATTTCCACCAAGAACTGCACAAACCTTGCAGTACAAAGCTTTTGAAAGACAGGGAAGAAAAAAAAAAATCTTCCTGTCATTTGCTGCATAGCACTTCATTAAGGAAAAAAAGATAGGACTGAGTTCGCATCTGGTTGAAAATGTACTCTAAAAAAAAAAAGTTTCAATTCCTTCCTCCATTGCATCAGCATTTCAAGGGGTTCTTGTAATGATCTCATCTGTAGAGCTGGCTTAACTAATCCCTTGAGGTCTCTTACTTCTGCATTGCAATGACTGTAAAATCCACTTTTCTGGAAAGGAAGGCAATTTATGGGTCTTTCACCTCAATCCCTTTTCCCTTAGAAAATTGGTATCATCAGCTTAGAAACCTTAAGTGACAAAATCATGAATTGCCCTGAGTCAACAGCCAGAATAACCATCTCTTCACAAAAAGCCTCCTACAAACCACTTGTCAGCAGCAGATCTCCTGAATTTACTGTTTAAATCCATACTGATTTTCTGCTGCCATCAATGCCACCCAACATACAATAGTGTGTTCAGACCAAAATCCTCTCTTGTATTGCACCTACCTAGCAGTGGCCAAAAGCAGATGCCCACACACAATTAAGGAACAGAGCAAGAACATGATGACATTTCCTCAAAAACTCTCCCAGCCTGTCACATGTTTCAAGAGACTACTGCTGAACATCCGTGCAGACATATGAGTACAGATAGCTCAAACTCCAGTAAGCACTGTTATGTAAATAACAAAAAAGGCTGCAGAACATGAATATAACAAGAACAGAAGAACCGGTCTATGGGTAGAGTGAAACTATCAATTACAACTGCTTTTGTATAGGCTGAAAACTACTACTACTCATTAAACATCCAAATGTATGTATCTGGAATCAGAGAGTCAGACATCCTTGAGCTGCAACCTGTTCAAATTGAGATTACACCCTGCAGAGTATCCCCTTCACGTCAGCGTTCCTATGTATTACTGTCCCAGGAATGCCAGCGCACACCCAACGGAAAGGAAAAAAAAACCGCAAGAGAGACTCTGTCAACAAAACTTGCCAACATCCTACCCCAAACTCCCTTCCATTTGGTGCTGCACAGCAAGAAACAAGCTCCTGTTGTTTGCAGTGCACAACACCCACCACCCTTACTGAGAAGTGACAGGATGCCATAACCAGGGTACTGCCACCTTTAAAAGGACTAAGAAAACAAGTTCCACGACACAGAACTTAGTAGTTGTTAGTTTGTATAATACGATAGCAACCTCCTACACCTCCCAGTGTTTATTTTCATGGCTCCAGCACAAAGCTGGTCATTATGAAAAACTTTTGATGCTTATCTTCAATAACTCTTCCTTATCGTTTTCTTCAGGGAACGTGGCTGAATGGGCCTCAGCTGTCCATCTTCAGAAACCTGTACACTGTGACCCAAATCTTGCTTACCCCAGCACACATGCAAGTAAATGAAAGATCTGGATTTGATTCTGCAACTTATGTTTTTGAGCTCTTTTTCTCTCTCCCATGTTGCAGACAGCGCACCTAGAACTGCAGTGCTTTCCCAGCTGTTGAAGAGATCTCCATACCTACACTGGCACTCTTGTCCCCACGCACTGAGCTACATGAACATCGAGCTCTGCCATCCAATCTTCTTTCTCCAGGAAACCAGGAGAATACTAAGACTTTCCATCTCTCTTTTGCAGAGATAATTTAGCATTAAAGAGCAGGCAAGTTCTAGAGAAGCACCTGCACATAATAAGCTTTTAAAACTTCATTGCAGCAGAATTCTGCAGCATCTTCAGAAAAGACAGATATTTAACTAATGAGTATGGTGTCCAAACAAGATGGATCCAAGATGTCTTAGATCAGCAAATGAGAAGGACAGATCATCCTATGGATTGGTCCCTGTGGATCATTTTATGGACAGATCCCTATGGATCTCATCACAGGTATCTTCAGTACAGGCAGAACAATTTATTTCAATGTTGTACGGCACTGGCAGCTAAAAAAATTCACTATTCATTACGTGAGCAATACTAGGAGAGGTGACAAGCACTCAAGTTTCTCTGTTTTCCAGCACATCTGACAGTGTATCAGTATTCAATTCTGTCTTTATTTAATCAGTCTTAAGTGGCTTACCTTTAAGACTTCCATCTTAAACCCGCTGTCTGACGTAGGTCCATCAGGCATTTGCAGGGCCTGAACAAAGGCCTCTGTGAACTGCTGCACCACAGGAAAAATCAGGACTTTGGCCGCACCCTGGTTATAATCAATGCAAGCACAGGTGAATACCAGATACAGATCTCCCACGTCTGACAAGTAAAGCACTAGAAGCAACAGAAATTGCACTTGTCTGCTACAAAACCAAAGAGGGACTCGTGGCAACGGCAGAACATTGCAAAGTCACATGAAATATTTGTTTCAGACATCACTTTGGCTCTCTCCTCATGCTGGGAACTAAGCTCAGCTGAATCCCACCCTTCAAAACCGCACAGCACAGACTGCTACAAAACACACACTACATCTAAGCTAATCACTTCAGTCTCTATTTAGAGATCCAGACAATCCAGTCCAGAGAGTCTCAGGAGTAGCGCACATCCTCCTACAGAGGCCCTTTAATTTGACTAGATGAATTATGCCCTGCACCCTAACACCCGGACCGCCGCAGGCTATAAAAGAAACCTGGGGTGACTACATCACACATGAGCAATTACACTGAACCCTGTGGACAGCATTTATCTCCCTCCTGAGCCACCCTCCCCCAAACCAAACAAGCTCTTTGTGAGCCGAGTATCAACAGCTGGCCTGAAGATTACCATGATGATTCTTCCTAGGAAAATGCACAAGTATTTTTCCAGATGTCAGAGCACTCCATAAGCAGTGCTTGGAAGAGCAAGTAATATTGGACAAAAATAATTGAGAATATTCCTCATTGCTAAGACAGCAAAGTTGTATGCTTAAATCAACTATGAAATACTACTTCAGCAATTTATAGAGAGACTGCCTCTTTTTTTTAAAGTCAAATTTCAATAGAAAAAGTTTTGTATACAATGTAAAGGACACTTTCATCCCTCTTCCAGATTAAGACAGTGGGGAGCTACTACTATCTTTTGAATACTGGTACCAGCTGCATGATATATTGCATAAGTAACCTTGTCACTGCACTACAGATACGGTGTAATTATCAGAACTTCCCAAAAGTCTGCACTGAATTGCTCCCTGGGCAAACAGGGAGGAAAAGGCAGATTCAGTCTAGTAGCTGGTTGCTGCTGAGTGGCTGTAAGTCACCCTTTCCTATCCTCACCCCCAAAAAAGTTAAAAAGAACAATTTATAGTCTGGGGAGTGCTGGGAAACCCACTTGTCAAAGGCCACATAAAATGCCGATGTGCTCTGAGCCAGACAGGAAACTCATGTATAAAGCTCCTTAACGGCATACTGGTTTTTCTTAACAGCTATTCTTCTAAAATTTGGTTTGGACCACCCCTTTAGGAACAAAAGGCTGACATGCATGCTAAAGCAACTGATGAATTTCCAGGAGCTTGTAACCAATACCTCACCCAAGAGCCAGAAAAATGCCCATGGTAACCCAGAGGGCCAAGGCCTGGCAGTTTACCAGGACACGTGGCTCACCTGCAGCCTGGAAGCTATGACAGGGATTTCCAAACAAAGGGATGATACACTATCTCCTCTCCATGCTGACTCCCCTTTCTCTGAGCGGTTACAAGTACATCTGTTGATATGTCACAAGTTAAACTTAATTACGGAAACCGAGTCACAGTATCAAGGCATGCATGTAAAGGAGGGAGTTAGCCACTTTACATGTATTAAATAACACCCTCTTCCCCAGAATTACAGCTGACAGAGCACATTAATTCTCCAACTTTTCATTTTCATATTAACAATTACTTAGAACCTCATTCAGTTTGAATGCAATGTATGTTGTACGGTAAGTTAAACTCTTGCCTTTTCCAGTTCCTCCATGTTACAGATCATATGGGCACATGTAGTAAATATCTCCACTGCGCGTGACCTTGTGCGAATACCATACACCTAGAAAAAAGTTTAAATAATAGATCAGGAACACAGGATACTTTTATTTCCTTTAATTTTCTTTTAATTGTATTTATTTTTTGCTTTAACTTGATTCTCCTTTTTTATCATTGGCTTCAACTTTTCTGTTAGCTGCCATCAACTATCACATCATCAAGAAAATTTTTTAAGTCTAGCTCATACTACAGTAAAGCTTCACCATTAAAGCTAGAGTTTCTCTGCTCCAAGAAACACTCCCACTAATGCTATTCAGTACCAACTTAATAATGAAGATCATACCTCTGCCATTGTGAAAATTTTGTACATCTCTGGAAGAATAACAGGAGCAACAAGTGGCATCTGTGTGTCTGTCACTTCCCGTGTAAATTCTAGAAAATGGAAGAAGAAGGGAAGTTCTTCTAAGAGAACAAATTTGTAGGCAACTGCAACAACAGAGTCTTTGGGAAACACCAAGCACATTGGAAACATGTTGATTCGCACTTGACTAGACCAGTGTCATCTGGCCTACCCATGGCAATCCTTGAAGGCACGCAGGAAAACGTCACGCTAAAAATTGCGGGTATCTGGAAAACAGGGTGTTACAATCAGAGTTCCTTCTGAGCTATAACCTGTAGCGCAGAAACTTCTTCCTCAGCTTTCATGACATCTACTATGCATGCAATTCAACAGTGACCAACAGGCACCACGCCCAGGAGAAAAGAAGCAAATTTCCGTTTCTTCAATTTGGAGTGAAAAGTGACAGAACACTAGCATAACGAAAAGCCTAAACCGCTGCCTACATCAGCCTTGCCAAAGCTCTCACATACACATACCTGTAAGCACTCTCATGGCTCCATGCACTGCATTCACATCTCCACTAACCAGCATCTCCATCAAGAGATTGAAAAGCTCGGGCCAGGCTTCAGGCCAGTCCCAATGGGCTATCGCAGAAACTGCATAAGCAACACTCGAGCGCACTTTGCTGATCGATTCTCTCAGCCCGTTAGGTAGGAGCTCCCTAATAGCAACTTTTGCCTGTAGAGAATAACATTATTTAGCAAAACAGATCCCCAATCATAAAACAATTTAATAAAAAAAATTGTATACCTATGACTGTATCCTGATATTGATTCAACATTGGTTTTACAAAACAAACACTCCTGACACAAAAACCCTTTTGCACACTACACCCCGTAATTTTTTTAATGGAAAACTGCATGGTGTTTTAACATAGCACTCTTCTCACACAGAGCACTCAGCCAAGCGTACAGTAAATAGCTCACAGCTGCAATTAGATAGGATGTAGATATCTACGTGGAAGACATCCAGAGTTAGCCAAGATAAATCTCAGCTCCAGTGTCAGGGACCGTTTGCTTACTTTGGAAGATTTTAGTAAACAAGAACGAGCCACCCAACCTTGAAGGGACAGGGAAAAAAAGCCAGCACTTCCGGGGCATAATTCACAAGATCTATTTCAAGCAATTATCTCTGGATGGGATGAATCATACCCTAGATGTGAAAGATGGTCCAGTCAACAGTCAAAGTGGCAAAGGGTTAGAATTTCTGGCCATTTTCGCTGTTAGATACTCCTGTTGAACAGATTTTTAATGAAACCCAGCAGACCTTTAAACTGAAATTTGTCATGGGAAAACAGCCTTTAAGTCCCAAGCTGAAAAATACAAGATTTAGCAATTCTCTGAAAAAGGACTGCCAGAATCAGTATTTGCAAAACTCACAGAGCAGCTTTCTTCTAGTCTTGCTCTTAGAGCAGCAGAAACTTTATGGCTGAACTTTTCCTACAGAAGTTAGCCCAAGCTTCTCAAGTCTAGCATTGTTTTAAGCAATTGAACACAGATTTTCGAAGTGGAAAACGTCAGAAAACCTTAACTGAAGCCATTAATCCTCATAATACACAAGGGCACTGGCACTTTTTAAACCACCTACAAAATTAGTATTCTTGATGGATAAAGTGTCTCAAAGTAGACAACATGAAACCAAATCTTACCCTTTCTGTGGTCTCTGGAGGTCTAAATTTTTCTGACTGAGAACACCAGTGAGTTTCCACATACTGTTTCAAAATGACAGACGCTAGCTGTATTAGAAGAGAGGTCAAGAATCAGTAACAAATCTTGCAAGCACAGCAAGCGTCACCCCTGACCCATTTGCTCAGCCTCCCATCTCACCATGCTGCTTTTAGAGGGGCAACAGGGCTGGCCAAAAATGCAAAAAATCTTTGTGAAATGGAAAAAAAGTTACCACATTAAAAAGATGAACTGATGGCCATCCATTGAGCAATGATGGCCTGTACAGCACTGACACAAGGCGGTAGCTTTATTTCCTCACCTCTAAAAAGGCACAAGATATAGGCCACATGGTAACTCAAGAAATATAGAACCTAAACTTCCTTTTCAAGGAGGAAAACACCTACAGAAAAAGCTGCTGCAAAGACAAGCCACACTTCTGCTTGCTGACGCCTACCATCCACCTAATAAGTTGTGCCCATTCCAAGTACAGTACTGTCTCAGCACCAGGTTTATTAAGTCTAAAAAGCATTATTTTCAAAAAAGGTAAGTGTAAACCACCTGAATATGGTTGAAAGAGAAAGTAACAACTCTAGAGAAATGTAAAATAAAATGGAGAAGCAGTAATAGAAAGCTACCTCCAATTTTTCACCTGGAAACATGAGAGAATATTTTAAAACCCAAGGAAACTACCATCAAAATTCCTTCTACAGTTCCAGGTAAACTCACCTGACGGATGGCCAGAGCTCCCTGGGGATCTACAGTCAGTTCTGCTAAATGAACACCAAATTCTGCAAGAAGAAAAAAGTTGGTATCATAACTTTTATTCCCACACAGCAAAATTCATCAAGATTTTTGGAGAAAGACATCATACCAATTGAATGACTCATATGTGGGAAGGAGAAGACAATTCCAAAGCGTAGCTACTCGTATGAATCATGAGTATTAATTCTCCCCTGTGCTCTCTGCACAAACTTCATTTATTTTCTCAGCATCTTATTACTTTCATGGGCAAAAAATTTTGCAACAAAGGTTAGTAACAAGCAAATGATTTACAACTTTAAAAAAAAATAAATCTTATCTACAATGTAACATCACTAGTCGAGTTCCTACATGAGGGACAGAGTAAGACTGTCAGCCAGCTGTCCTCTTTCGGACAACCCAGGTTCATCCAGAGAGTGATTTGGAAACATCACTTCAGCTGTCCCAAACCACACCCCAAGACAGCTCAAAACACCAAGCACCCTCCTGAGCAAACCCTACCCGAGCACACTGACACCAGGGACTGCCTGGACAATCGTTCGGGCTCCAGGACCTTCTCAGCAAGAGATTTGTCCAGAAAAAGCAAGAACTTGCTTTTAGTTGCCAAGCAAGCTAGGTGACAAAGGCAAAATTAAAATGCTTGTACCAATTCTGTTGATGGCCGAGCACAGGAAATAAAAACCAGGAAAAGCAGCTCTTCTGGTATGCTAAATCTATATGCTGACGTAAATTTGCTTAAAATTGCAATTTTAAGTTCCAGGTAGCTGATAACTGTATTAAATACTTCATTTAATTTTGCTAATCTCCTTAAGAAATGCATTTGTGAGGTTTTAGTTCTAGAAACTGTGGAGCAGAAGGTATGCCCTGGGGTCCTGCTAGCACATTCTGACTCCAGTGGACAGGTTAAATGTGCTGACAGCATCCCTGACAAAAATGTATTGAAAATTCTTCTCAAAAAGAGTTCTGCAACTTTCCTTAGCAGCGTATTTCAGCACTTCACAAATGCAGTTATCTGAGCTTCTCCCAATCCCCACCTCACTTGTAAGGGGCTTTTCTGGGTTGGGAGATAATTGCCTCTCGCTTTCCTGTGCTTACGCTGATCATGTCCAGCTCCTTCAACCTTTCTTCATAGACCATGCATTTAAAAAAGGAGGAAAAAACCCCTCTTACGCTAGCTGCAAAAGCAGGGAGCCTCATTCTGAGATGTACTTAACATAATACTCCTCTTAACTGTAGCAGTAATTGTTCTTCTAGCTGTCTGCAGTATTCCAGACTTGAGTACAGCATTGCATTTCAGCCACATTTTTAAAGGGTATAAATGAAGTAAGAAGCCAGAATAAATGCAACAGCTTCACATAGTTGCATCTCACTATGACTATCTTGCAATATTTAAATCTGTTTCCATATATGCATTTGATTTTTTCCCTTGACATATGGTACTCTGCACTTGATTTACAATATTTTGTTTCATTGATTTTAGGCCACCTCTCCAATTTTCCAACATCTTTCTAATTCTGCCCTCCAAGCAGACTGCAGTGCCACTGTTGGTAAACAGGAGGTGTACTCACTACTGCAGCTACCAAGAGCTCTGTCTTAAAAGCCCCCTGGGTTTGACAATAAGCCACTGATAACTACTCTACGCTTAGGTTTTCAGACAACTGTGCATCTTAAAAATATTACAAAACTGTATCTTCTTAACTGATAAATGACTGTTGCAGCAAATTCGTATCAGGAACCCTACTGAACTCAGATCATTCATGCCCAGCACTTGCTTAAGCAATAAGCCAGCTCTCCCATCAAACAAGAATTAGATGGATTTATTGAAAACAGATCATATAAAACAGTATTAGCTGTGTAGCATCTATTTATCCTATTATGTTATAGACACTGGCAAGCTGTTTAATGAGCTGGTCCAAGAATCTTTCCAGTGACTGAAATTACACTGATCACTGGCTCCTCTTTTCTGGAAGAATTGGTTTATTATTGTTTTTTTTCCCAGTTGGCTAGGAACTCTCTATCTTTATCATGGGTAACTGCAGTTCAAATGCATCTCTTGACAAGTGCTTCCTCCACTTATATTTTGTAGATTTGAGATCTCAGAAACATCAAGTCTTCTTCTCAAGATAGTGTCTGTAAAACCAAAAGATTAGAAACTTTTAACGAAGCACCTGGCATAGGGAACACTTAGCAAACACCTTTCCTCCCAGCTCTGCTCCTCCCCTCCGCTAACCTCAATATTAGTGAAATCCAGCTCTCCTCCTTCACAACCAAGCACCCTCTATCGCATAACCAGTTTATGTAACCTCTTCACCCCCAGCTTCCTGGAGAAATTAAGCTGGACCAAATCAAAAAACAGTATTAAGCAAGCAGGGAGGAATAAACAAGCAGGACATTCTACCGAATCCCTGCACTTCACACCCTGCCTTGTTGAAGTGGGGCAGCACCGACTGAGATGAGCTCAGCACGTCCATACAGAGCTGGTTCAGGAGCTGCTACAGCTCCCTTTCAGTTGTCTCTGCTGGGGGCAGAGACAGGCAGTGGTGGAGGAAGAGGCCGTGGTAGCTGCTGCAGCCAACCCAGGTGAATCCACTGCCCATGGCCACCAACACTCCAAATTAAAATAACATTCAGTTTGCGGAGACCAGATCTCACAACCGCAGCAGCATCAGAAATCGAGTGCCTTTACCCAACATCTCCCCACCCCTTGTGCATCGCAGTCTTCAGCTACACAGGTGCAGAGAACGTTTTCCACGGGACTGGTTTTCAGTAACATCATCATAAAGTAATTTGGGTTGAAAAGGACCTCAGGAGGTCACCCTGTCCAACCTCCTGCTCAAAAGGCAGGGTCAGCCACGAGGTCAGACCAGTGCAGAGCACAGAAGGCATCTGCAGACAGACTAGGGAGAAATATCAAGCAAGTACCTAATGTTTAGCCGTAGTTTTTACACACTACAGATGTGCTTCTTTGAGAACTTCTTCAGCATCCATCATGACGCCCAATGACTACTCCAGAAGCGCTCTTTTTTTTCAGTACACCTCTGAAAACTACAACTGTATTTTCCTCATTTCTCAAAGGACAGAAAGATTAAGGCCAGTCTTCTCCAGCATCCATCATGGCTTTAGGTATCTCACTTGAAATCCCATCTTCACAACTTCTCACTACACTCAACACGTCTGCAGCACTTCACAGTGCAAATAATGGCGTTTGCTGCTGTGAATAACCTTTCTTCCTGAAGGAAAGATAACACGTGCCAACGTGGCCATTTCTTGTTTTGATTTCCCTGTTAAAAATTCAGTTCAATGTTAAACAGTTAACTCTTGTTAAAAATTCAGCTCAACTTATCCATTCACAGGATTTTCACCCATTTCTGCCCATCACCTCCTCTACTATGATTCAAGTTACAGCCAACAGACCACCACACAACCACACACTGTAGTCATGTTTGTAAGTTCTCCAGAATCCCTCCTTCCACACAATACTTAGTTTTTATGGCATAAAATCATGTATTAAAGGAGGTACCAAATGCAATACAGAAATTACTCTCAAAGACATATGCATTAAAACATTTATGTTGGGAAGGAGCCGACCATAAGCATAACCATGCTGAACTGGTGAAGCACAAGTGATGCTACCACTTTCATGCTACCATAGCACCTATAGCTGTTCTCCTGATACAAATGGCAGCGAACTGTATCATGCAAATATCATCAGAGACTCAATGGAGTTGTAAAGCATCAAAAATGTGTGAGCCACCTGCTCTGGAACAGAAGATACTGAAAGAACATTTACAAGACCTGTAAAGCCAATATTCAAATCTGAGATCACGTTCAAATCAAAGCATTGGTTGTCTCCTACACAGAACTAGTCTCAAACATGATGGACAAGAAACTTTAAAGAGGGTCAGCGTGCCCAGATTGACACATGAGCCAATTTGCCAAGGTCAGCACCATCTTCACAGCCACCTGCATATCTCAGCTTCTGGCAACAAACGACCTTGCAAAGGACTGAGCTGATGACGCCTTTTCATACACAAGATGTCACAACATAAGCCATGCTGAAGACAGCCTTATAAATGCCTTGTCTACCTGCAAAAAGGGCAAACAGAAACACATAATGCAGACAGGCAAAAGAAAGGCAATTCTCCAGCCTGGAGTCATTCATCTATCACCACATTTCCAGAGCACAAGAGCTGATAGCTCAGATACTTAATACCATCACCATAAAACAGCAAACTTGTTATCTAACCAGGGAAGCGGGTAGCAGTATTTCTCAACTGTGTAAGAAGTTGGCATTAAAACTCCTTATCAGCATGATTTAGAAGAATGTTACAGACACTGCTCCTCTTCATAGGATCGAAGCAGATCCCTCCTGGTGGACGTGCACCTCCTTTAGAGTGACTGTCCCTGCTCTGACGTTCCTGGAGATGGCTTGGCCTCCATATGTGTTCTCCAATATAGTTACAGAATTGTTCTCAAATCATATGACATCAGCCGTAGTGCACACACGTATACCATCAGAGGTGGTGTACGATGTTACCTGGATGGACCAGATAAAGGGGAAATGGAAACTCTATCCCCACTACACCGGGAACAAGTTGAGGGCAGAGTCGAGCCAAGTGAGACGCGCACACAGCAGCACCGCTCCACAACTTGGACCTCTAATTTCCCCTGCCTTCCCCCTGAACAGACTCAGGCATTGCTTTTATTTATGTTCCACTAAAATCTAGAAACAACAAAGGTCACCAGGTGAACTTTCATCTTTCCAGAGACTGACAATAATGCCTCTCCCTTCCCCAAGCTGTCAGGTGGTACCTATTCCCAGACTTTCTCAGCAGACAGAAGATGCAGAAGCAGGGAAGAGACTGAGTTGCTGGGGACACGTCAGGAAGAAACTGCCACCGTGTCCTTACTCCAGAGCTGATGTCCTGTGTTCCTCCAGAACAGCTGTATCGAGTGAGATGGGAGACTCCTCTCAGACAGTTAGCCTGTTCCAGAGGCTCACCTCTGACTATGCATTTCTACCCATCCCCTTGTACAAGCACCAGTCAGGTCCACTCTCAACCTGCTTCAGGGAGCTCAACTGCATCCTCACGAGAAACTGAACCATCTCGACCTGGCTAAACCCTGCACAGAGGAGAGCGGGTGCTAGCACAGGGCAGCACACAACACACAGGGAGAGCCAACTGCTGTATTGGCTTAACTGTATTACACAACCCAACCTGCAAGCAGCTTCAGAAAAGAGGTGAGGGCAGAGCAACGCTTCCCTGGGAAGCCTGGGAAGAATACAGGGATGCAGTCTGGGTGTGTAGGGATGGGATCAGGAAAGCCAAGACTCAGATGGAACTGAACTTGGCGAGGGATGTGAAAAATAACAAGAAGGGGTTCTACAGGTTTGTTAGTCAGAAGAGACAGGCGAAGGAGAGCGTACCCCCTCTCATAAATGAGAAGGGTGAACTGGCTTCATCGGACAACATTAGTAAGTTCTTTGTAATCTCCTACAAAAATCAGGAAAAGCACTTGCTAGGAGTTGGGAGAAGTACTGCATCACTGACAAAGGCTTCAAAGCTGTCTGATTTAAAAAAAAAATAAAAAATCTGAAAGTTGAGCCACTGGTTGCACACCAGCCCAACTAACTACTAGCTCAACTGTGAACC
>JAVKLA010000052.1:7015342-7041163 GCA_034782735.1 Sagittarius serpentarius
GACCGTGAGCCTTGAGGTGCTTTCGGGAGCTGGGGGGGAGGCGTTCGGGGGCTGGGGGGGGGGCTTGCACTGAAGGACCAGATAGAATCATAGAATGGCCTAGATTGGAAAAGACCTGCAAGATCATGTAGTCCAGTCATTAACCTAGCACTGACAAGTCCCCCACTAAACCATGTCCCTAAGTGCTACATCTACATGACTTTTAAAAACATCCACCACTGCCCTGGGCAACCCGTTCCAATGCCTAATGACCCTTTCAGTAAAGAAATTCTTCCTAATATTCAAGCTCCCCCTGAGCAACTTGAGGCCGTTTCCTCTTGTCTTACCGCTTGTTACTTGGGAGAAGAGACTGACCCCCACCTCGCTACAACCGCCTTTCAGGTAGTTGTAGAGAGCGATGCAGGCACCTGGCCCAAACCAGCTTTGTTTTTCATTTTAAATGGTGCGAAGGTCACCCTTGGCTGTGAGGTTTCCTTGCAAAGGTGCTGAGACAGTGGCACACAAAAGATACTTGAGTCCTTGCCGCCCTGCTTCTGCATGTGATTTCTGTGTGGAAGCCATGAGGGGAGGGGTGGTGGCACTGCTTCAGGGCACCACTTTTACAGGGCACCGTGATGGTCCTCTGGCTCCGAGCAGCTTGAGCATGAGGGACAGGGCCAACCCTGCAGGCAGCTTCGCTCTCGTCCCCAGGGCGGGCAGCCTGCCTGCGACTGCAGAGGCGGCGGCTCAGGCTACAGGGCAGAGCTGGAAGGTAAATTAAGCCTCAAGTTCTTAATTCAGGTTTGCGTAGTGCTGTACATGACGCTCAAGGGAAGCAAAAGAAAAGTGGGCTACCGTCACTCTGTGTCAGGAGCAAGGCAGCTGTAGATGGTCTCAAGCTGTGAGCAAAGCAAGAGCCACACATACACAGGGAAGCGAAGTACTGCTCCGTTTCCATCTCTGTTTTCTACAACTGTTTATTTAGGAAGTATAAGCAGTTTTACAAATCGTTACGAGTACCAAAAGCAGTATTAACACATACAAAATGGGCTTCTTACATGAGGGACAGTGATGGAGTTGCATTTTGGCACAGTGCGAGCAAGTCCTAGGAGGGAGGTCCCATGCACTTTGGAGCGCGGCCCTCCCAAGGATTTTTCAGAACTGAGTGGCTATTCAGTCGTTAACTCCCCTGCAGCAAGACCCCCAGGAGCACGACAGCGATTAGTATATAAACACAGCCCAGCACCAGGGGTGAGCCTGAGACATAGGACAGAGACAGCAGGAGAGAGTATTTGACATACTCCCCATTCTGCCACTGGCTGCGTTACGCACTTTTTACTCCTTCCCTACAGGTCTCTTATGACTTAAGACTCCCTCCAGCCTGGGGGAACTTCTCTTTCCAGAGGGAGCCTGTCATTATTCTGGTCACTGTGAGGGACTGTTTTCCTTGCCCACAACACTTTCTGCTTGAAGGCTACTTGAGGGTTATCAAGTGGTTACCTGGTAATAGATGCGTGACCATGAGGAGTATTTGGTTTTTAGTCTTGTCCTGGTGCTATTTAGCAATTAAGCATACCTCATCACCGGTGCAGAAGTCTTATTCCCCTCCTAGAGACATCATTTCCCCCTCCACCCATCACTTTCTTTGGGTATTTTGTTATATTCCAAGCCAGCTTTGCTGACCTCTTCTGAGCTGGAGTCCATTCCTCTGGGCTAACATGTCCAGTCACATTCTCTCCCACCCATACATTTTTAAACGTTCTTTTATCAAGAGCAATGCAAGCAAATGCTCCTGTAAATCACGCACGTAACTTTTGCAACCCAAGTTCAAGATTTTCTCCGCAAGCGGAAAGAGCAACTCGAAATACTACGGAAACACAAGATGGGTTCGGCTCCCTACAGCCACAGTGCAGCAGCGAGTGTCCCGCTGCACGCCAGCCCCACAGCCGCCCTTGTCCCTGCCTCGCTCCAGCCCTACCCCTCTGCCAGCACAAGGGCCAGATAGCCAAACCGCTGACCGGACAGGAACCCTGCTTGGTCAGCACTAACCCACGTCCTCTGCAAGAGCAGGAGCTCCTTCTTTCGGCACAGCCCTTACACTGGCCAGGGCCCTTCCTGTGACCTGCCTGGGGTCTCCCTGCCTGGACAGCAACAGCTCTTCAGAGGGTGACTTCACATCTGAAACAGGGAGTCAGTGGAGGTGGCATGAACCAGGAGCTCCTCTGTGCTTATGCTAGATGCTGTCCGGACAGTTTCAGTTAGATAAAATCAATCCAAAACGACACTGTTATAAAAACGTCCCCCACACCACGAGGTTAGATTTTCTTCTGCAAAAGTTAGGCAAGCTGGGGCAAGGGACTCCATCTTTCCCCCTAAACTGAACAGGGCCAGGGCACGGGCTCAGGCAATGCCCAGCACTCACTGCGTCCCGTGCCAAGCCATGCTCTCCCTGGCAGTGGCAGCAGGCTGGGGACAGCAGAGGTCATTCCCAAGCAGCAGTGTGGGCACAACCAATTTAGGTTGGTATTTTTGTGGGGAGAGGGGAGAGGGGCAGACTTCAGCCGCGCCGCTTGCACCCGGAGGCAGAGACGGGGCCTTGGCACTGAACAGCACGGCCAGGGTGTGCACACACCCCCTCCCTCCGGGCTGCCCCCATCATTGCTAGCGCCAGAGTGAGTTCTCTACAAGGAGACAAAGATTATTTTTCTCTCTTGTTCTTCCCAAGCCAACATGCTGCTTCTGTTGGAGGAACAAATACATATTTCTACAGGGTGGAACTTCTGCTAGTCCAGGGTCATCTGCTCATCTCTGCACTGTCCCAGTATTTTGGCTTAGTGGAAAACGTAAGTGAATTCCTACTGCAATTCCCAAATCAGCAAGGCAGGCCCAGGACTGTCACACTAGACTTTCCCTTGGCACTCTGTGCTGGCTGGCTAACAAGAACACTGACATGTCTCTGCAAGTATTTGTGATCATTTTTGTCCTTTCTTAACAATCAGAACTGTTTCCTCTGTGCTTAATAACATTTTTGCAGAAAACAAGGATGAGGTTTAGGGAGAGCAGGGGTATCCCAGAGCAATGCTTGTCTAACCCATGATGCTTCTTTTTGCTCAAGTGACCGTACAACTGCTCTGAATGCTTCAACTCGTCCTTCCATGTTTGTAGAAATTACATTTATTTGAATCTTCCAGGCCTTTTCATGTTTGAATTCTCATCTGTTTTGTACATTGCACGGTCTCTTCATGCATTTTCTGCTAGATGCTTCCTGCAAAGCCAGCAAACCTAGAGCTCACTTTTCAAATGCCATACATTTTGCCTCAAAGCCAAATGGGTTCTGACATTTATCATTTCTTTTGACGTTCTTTAGGGAAGAAAGTTCAGTCACCACAAAAAGATTATATTCTTGGGATGAAAAGATATTTTGTGACGAACCCCTTGTTTCCTCCTGTGATGTTTCAACTCACGGGCAAGCCACACAAGCCCTGAAGCTCCCCTGCAGACCCCTGCCAAGGAAGACCCCACAAAGACGTACAGCTGACATAGGACTGCTACAACCAGCAAAAACCCTCCAAGAGAAATTGGGGCCAGCACAAGGAACAGGCGCAGCATCAGCCCAAATTACAAGGTGTTAGCCAGGGACATTACATGGTACATGCCTGACCTGTCCCCCGCTTGGTTAAAATTTAATTCCAGGCAGCAACAAGAACATGAAGCCCCAAGAGCCCAACAGACACTGAAGCAGCTCAAACACCCGACAAATACTCTCCAACATTGGTTTTGACCTCAACGAACCCTGGAGGATGGAGATAGTCTTTGAGCAAACTGCATGTTCTGTAGACAGGGAGCTACTGTTTTTACTACTTCTTATAAAATATTTACACATTTTTAGATGCCCAGCTCACACAGATTTCAGGAGGCAAGCACACACACATAAATTCTGGCCCAGTATTGTGATTAAACAGCCAAGTACCTTTAAAAACAGTACTGTAAGTAGCAGATTAACAAACATTGCAGAACTTGAAAAACTGAGGTACATAAGGTACCTGCATGAAGCTGCACCTCTTTTAATTCAGGTTATGTCATTATTTCTTTTCAACCACCTTTCAGCAACCCTGCCTCTCAGCACTTGGAATTTTGGACGCAGCAGCATATCGCATCATCACATGTGCTTTTATTTTTTTCATAAAACATTTGTTCCTTCTACCCAAGATCTTTTTACTAGAACCCACTGATACCATTTTTGTCTGTCTCAAATAGAAGCTGCGTGTTGAACCTGCAGTACTATTAATCTAGTGTGACTGCTTTATCTCCTCTTCCAGACACAGCTTTTATTTTTATTGATGCTCTTCTCGGTGCGGGGCTGTTGCCTTCAGAGACTGACATGTTTACGTCCTAGAGGAGAACTCTCAATATGTGACTCGTTCACTTCTGAAGAAAGGATAAAGCTATTTTTCAAAGCTGTGCCTCAACCCTTCTCTTGGAAAAGCACATTAATTTCTAGACTCATACAAGAGTCATCTCAGCTCCTTAATGTTGCTTCCAGGTAACTGCTGCCTCTGTGTGTACCCTGGAGACCTTCCCTTCCTAAATCCCGTGTGACACGTGTAGTCATGTGCTACAAACACATCTCCTACTGCAGAGACAGCAGCTGTAACACTCATCATTGCTCTTCTCTTTGTTCAACTGTTGTCTGCCCTGGTAGGGATCTGGCCTACAGCTGAAGTCCCTCGCTGTAGCTCTCTTTTCCCTGAGGTGCACTAATGCTTAAACAGTCTTCCACGCATCAGTCGGCTGTTAAAACAAAACAGCTTTTCTGTCAAGCTGTAAAATTAACTGTGTTTGTTGCTGCATTGTTTCCTTGAATATGTATGTATCTAATCAGGGTTAGACACCCCGCCATCGCGTCCTTTGGTTGGGCTAACAAATGACTGCTGAAGTCCCACAATGCACAAGGATGACATTTCAGTTCTGTTTTCCCCCTCTTGGTGCTGTTGAACATGTAAACACGCGAATCCACAGCTGTACAGGGAGCATTTCCCCCCGCCCCCGAATCAATTGTTTGTATACCCAAATTTCAACTGTATACAAAATATTAGGGACTGATGTGTTGTCCCTAAAAAATTACATCCTCTTCTGTATCTGGAACTCATTTTACTCCCTTAATAGCATACCTTTCCTGTCTTCTCACCCCAGAGAAGAGGTGTCAGTGCAGATCATCACCCAAAAGGTGCCGGGGAAGGGAAGGACTGGATTACCTTACGGTTCAAGACAAGAAGTTTATACCAAATCCTTGGCGTGGTCTTTTCTCCATTTTGTTCCACACATTTTTGTCTTTGCTGGGGGCCGGTCGGGCTGACCACTGATCACACCAATAGTGCAATTCCAGCAGCAGTTTCTGCCTGTGGAAAGTACATGCTGTGTGTGCATTATCTGTGTGCAAGTAGAGAAAATGGATGGCACATCGGGTGGTGTAAGAAGCATGTGAAGAAAACCAGCACCACTTTGACACCTTCATTTAGTAAGTGCTGACAAGTGCCTAAAGTCTCATCTGCCACCTTCAGAAGCAGCCTTCTGCAGAGATCCAAGGCTGCAGATCCACATGGATACCCAGCCACTGCTGTGGATCCAAGCACAGGGTGAGCAATCTGGTTACCACCGTTTCCAGTCTTCCTCCAAAGCTGCCGACCTTCTGCGTTTGGTTCTGCAGCTCTTGGTGACTCTGCATTCAAGGCATCCCCAACGTGTGCTGGAGTCACGAGGCCGTTTAATCCTACAGTTGCTTCCGAAACGGAGAGCCAGGGCCAAAGGGCTGTCCCACAGACAGCTCTTCTCTCAGATGGGGGTCAGAGTGCTGGAAAGCCCAATTCAAACAATTCAGGAACTTTGCAGCTAGGTCCTGGACATGCACACCAATGGCCTCAGCGCCGCAGGCTTCAGTTCAAGACCAGAAATACGTGAAACCAAACCCCTGCCTCTCCTTCAGATCAGTTACCTTACTGGTGCTGTATCAAATGCACAGCTGATGCGGCTGGGCATGTATTAGTCTGTTCCGATGCTCCTCATGTGGCACGAGAAAGCGCACATCAAGCAGATTAAAGGTGGCACAACAGATACAATCCCAACATCTGACAGATGGTACAAGGCAAGGTTTTAAATAAAACCAGATTTTTCAGCCCCAAGTCTACAGATAGGGTAACTAACTTGATTTTTGTCCTATTTTATGATTTAACTTATGTAGAGGCCATAAACTATTCTTATTAAATAAAGAATTAGGATCTGAGCGATCTAGGGAGGTTGATGTACACGGTTTCTTCATTCTAAAAAAGTTTGTAAAAAAGCAGCAGAATGGAGTGGGAAGGACTTTTTTTTTTTCTTCCTTGTTTTGGTTTATCCTCTGGAAATCTAGGATGGGCAAGAAGAGAGGTGAAAGGGATGGCTGATCCTAACAGACCCTGCTGCTGAGCGTGTTCTGCCCTCATCATTTTCTCTGATGAGGAATGTGCAAGGGATGCTCACAGAAGAGCCCACCCTGAAGCAAACAACAAATCTCTTGCTTATTTCGTTTGACAAAATCAAACCCAACCTAATCCAGTTTCAAGTATCCACACGGCGATGAAATCTAACAGGCACGGCCCCGTGGCGCAGCAGGCACCACCACCTCCGCAGCAACCTCCAGCCGCCTGTTCCTGAGGTCACAATTCCAGCAGGAAATAAAATGCAAATCCTTAAGCAGACATCCTGTACTATAGGCATAGGTCACCCAGGGACTGGGTTTTCCATTTCTTGAAAATTTTCAAGCGAAGATGTGGTAATTTCCAAAACATCATGCTCTAATCCTACTGCACTCATTAATCCTGATGAGAAATATTTGTGGTGCTGACAGTCTTCTCTGGCCTCTACAGTCCACAAAATGACAACTTGCCCTTGGTCCTACACTGAATCATCATGCTAAACTTAACTGCATCATATTTCCTCTAGCAGTTCTTGGTAAACAGCCATTTCTTCAGTGGAAAAAAAAAATAAAAGGGATACCGCAAGAGAAACTTCTGTAATATTTTCAGCTACATCAAAACGCTGTGCAAGCTCTATTTCAAGTTTGTTCGTCTGCCCCCTTTAAAAGAAAGTTATTACAGATAAGTTTTGTTCCACAGCTTGGACTGTTATCTTAGTCTTGCACAAAGACATTTTCCAACCAAAAAGAAAAAAAAAAGAAAAAAAAAAAAATCACAAAACATCCTTTTGGTAATTACAGTAAATAAAAAAGACAAGTCATATGATGGAAGCACATACACATTTAACTAATGCACATGTGGTCAGGCTGTCTTCCCCCACCACCAACGCTTTTAGACAAATGATCTATGCCAGGCTGAAGATTCTCTAACAGTTAAAAATCAACATGAGACTAAAAACCATACTCAAGGTTAAAAAAAAAAAAAAAAAAAAAAAACCCAAAAAACCCACAACTTCCCCCCCCCCCCAAACCCCTGGGAAATCGAGTTCCTGCACAGTTCTGACCCCACACGCAGATCCACCACGTCACTGTCAGCCACATACGGGTCGGAGATTTTGCCCTACACCCAGTGACTCTGCGCACTTCTGCCCATGGGAAAAGGTCTCAAACCAACAGGGAAAAATTTACCAGCAAATTCCTCTTGATGATGAACGGAGGGAACACCAACACCGCCACATTTCTGGTGATGACAGGATGTCGTAAGGAGAGCACTCTCTTTGTTACAAAGATCTCCTAGACCTCCCATCTTCCAGGGCTCCAGAAGTCCCACCTTTGGCAGGCCGCGGAGCCACATCGCTGTCACCCGGCCATTTTCAAAGGAGCAACAGCGATATCCTGCATTAGCAATTGCTCCCCGAAGGATTCTGGGTGTAGCCCCACGTGGAGTGCCTTGCGGGCTCAAATAAACAACCTCTCCTCCTTGGAGGTCTAGCCCCCTCTGAGGCAGCACTGCTGTGCCATCACCCGCACTGCCTCTTCTTACCCACCAGGCTAAGGTCCCTAAACAGTCTTTGATAGAATCATAACCAGACAAGAAATGTCCTTACTCCTCAGGTTTTTAGCCTAAATGCAAGCAGAAGCAGCTGAAAGGAATCTGCCCGCGGCCAGGCAGAGTGCTCTAGGGACCACCAGCACGTGCTCTGCTGAACCAAGCTGCAACGCACGCTGCGGGGAAAGTCTCTCCTTCCGAAGCCAGCCCCACACCTTTGCCTCCTGTGTGAACTCCCCATTCCTGCCCCTGCCAAATCACAAATCACAGTTTCAGTCTTTTATTCACTCAGCCTGCAAATAATTTCAGTTTTGGAAAAGCTTTGCAAAAGATTTGAAAAAGGTTTTTTTTCTTTTTGATGTGAGTAACATTTTGATCTGCCTTCTCCTTCCAAACCTGAATATACAAGTAATGTAAGAAAATATCCTGGCTTTTGCACTTCTGTTTTTTAAAGGTGGATTTGTCTTAAATAAGAGAACCCACCAATGCAATCAATATTCATCCAGAGGTAAATGAAACTGCATTTCAAGCTCTCTAAAAACACCAACATTTAATTTTATAACATAACCAGGGGTTTATTCCACAATATAAACTGCAACATTTGATACAAGCTACCCAAAAAAGGAGAAAGCCAAAATACAGCTGTGGCAATTACTTTACAGACCTTTTTTTTTTTTTTTTCCTGTCTTCTACATCACTGGGCCATCAGTGACACTAGGATCTACCATTTGCTTTCTGTACATCAACCAATGCTAGGAAGCAACACGCTGTTCAGAATTGTCACTCCAGTCACTGAAACCAGACATAGAAGTTATTGCTCAGATAAATAAACCTAATCTACGAAAAACAAAGTGGAAAAAAACTAAAGTCTCCAAAGAGTTAACAGAGTAAACAGGGATTTCCTCAAAAGAGGATTTATTGGAAAATTCATGGTGCAGGTTTTTTTTGCACCTAAACCAAGCTGAATTAAATACGCCGGTAAATCCCAGAGAGGTAATTAATGCTGTACAATAAAAGGTGCATGTTTCAAATGCCTTCCAAATTGGTGGAAACCCCTGCTAAACAGTCAGCATCTCAAACCTCAACAACCACAAACAGATCAAGGGAAAATACAAAAGTGTCAAAAATTGTTTTGAGTTCTGGAAAATGATCCCATAAGGATAGAAGTAGCACCATTTGCAATCTGGTTCTTAAACCAGCCCCTGTGGCTTTATTGGAAAATTCTGATAACCTTCTTTACTCAAGTCCTGAATGGTTTACGGGGAGTTTTACTTCCGATATTGAGAGTCCTTCCCAGTGCAGCTGATGCAGATGTAGTCCTCCTTCTCTGCCATTTCTGGAGAGATGCCCACACACACCTGGTGGAACCACTGGTTGCAGCTGCCGTCGCACTGGACCCAATCCACCTAATGAAGAACAGACATACTGGTGTTCAGAGAAGGACCAAACACACACACAGCATTCATTCGTCATTTTGGGGCTCTTAATCTATTTAAATGAGTGAGAAATGTCCCATTCCACAACTGGCTAGTGCTGGATATTCAACTCATGCTCACTGTTCTCTGGACTCCTACAGTCCAGCTCCTCCGAAGCCGAGAGAAGGGCACGCTTCCCTTATCCTTCCTGTTGCTTTCCCACCTATAGCAAGATTGTGGATGTTTTGATGCCCGCCTGCCTTCCCCAGTCCCAGCTGCACGGCTGCTCTTGGAGAAGGTGGGAAGGATCGTTACTAAAGGTGTCCCAGCAGCGGCAGACACTGTCTCTGGGTTACTAAGTGCCTCATGCTCGCTCTGTAAATAGTATTTCTGCAAACAGTTTCAGGGCAGCTGAATGTCCTAGATCCCAGCATTCAAAACACCACAGCGCGTCTGCCTCTACTGACCTCGTCTCCCTCAGGCTGGAGACAATTCACAGCAGGGCAGATGGCATCCTCATCCTCAGAGTCCTCCTGCTCAGAGAATGACAGGTCTGAGGGAAGCAAGTGGCTTTCAGTGGAACGCTGCATCTCAAAGAGACGTTCCCGCTCTCTCTCCAGTTTGTTAGTGCAGAGATCCTTTGAGTGATTCAGTTTCAGTTTCTTCTTTTTGGGAGTTCTCATTTTTTTTACTCTTGCTCTCTTCTCATCACAGAAGCTCTCTCTCTCAAAACGCCGCTTCAGTTTTCTCTCCATGTAACTAATTCCATCCTTTTTTCCTCGACAACACTCATTCTATTGGAAAGATATTTTGGCAAAATTTTAAGTGTGCAACTAACACTCATTATCCTGTTATTCCATACCCTGCCTTCAGGAATAGGCTTAAGTAAAAGTGCAGTGTTTGACAGAGTGCTGCCTTTTCAGCAGAAGTGGGAAGCAAAGGATAGGGTCACACCCCAGTGACAGAATTTATTCTCTGCTTCAGAGGCAGCTCTCTTGGAAAGCCTCTTCAACACACGACAAGAGTCAAATTGGGATAGATGTGTTTAAAATACAGAGAGTGAACATAAAAAACAGATTCAAATTGCAAAAATGCACTAGGCCAAAAATTATATTCAACAGTTTGTAACAAATTCATTAACTTACCAACCTCTTGACCCCTTTTGAATAAGGAAAATGTATTTTCATGGAAGTACAGCCACACACAAACCTCTCTGTAAAGCTTACGGGTTCAGGCAGAGCCTCTACTCCAAAGTGACCCCAAGCTCATTGCTGTTGTCAGACACTTGCCTTTTCATTTGTCGGTCCAACGGATGACCTCTGCTCTGTTTGCAAAACAGGGCTTTGCTTTGTGAATAGGATCTGGTACAGCTCCTGTATTTCGGGCAGAGAAACCTGTAGCAGCTGGGCTTCCATCATCAGCTCATCCAGCTCTGTGCTAATGACTATTATGAAAGACAGGGAGAGAGGAGAAAAGGAATTCTTCAGTGTCAGCACTGACAAGAACTGCACAGATAATGAAAATTCTTCTCTGGTAGCACATTAAAAAAAACTGTGAAAGACTTTTTTAAATCTGCAACTGTATGAATTAACTCTTATCTATTCCCTCTTCACTGCTCATTTTTAACAGCAGGGTTAAAAAGAAAGGTAAAGGCTTGCACAGAAGTTACTGCACTGTGGCTCAGTACCCTTCCATGCTTGCATATCTTGCTGCTTCGAGGATAAACATTTGCCATCACGCTTGGCATTTTTTCCTACTTCTGCAGCTACAAGAAACGTGATGATCCCCTCACTAAGTAACAAGAGGCTAAGATGAACAAACTGAGTGAAATCCAGAAGTGGAGCCAAGAGAGGAGAGGAAGAAAAGCTGAGAGGATGAGCCTTGCAACTGAATCCTGCTGTACAGTCACCACTCACTGCTGCTGTCGAGCTTCAAAACTTCCACTGGGTTTCTGAGACAATCACAGCTAGGGGAGGCCAAAATCACTGTGCAAACAACAGCTTTTTAATATAGTATTCAGTACAACTCAAATATGGCCTGAAAAAAGGACTGCTTTGTTTGATTTTAACTGTAATGTTAAACTGAAATAAGTGTCTTGTGTTAATGTTAGCACGGACTAAGCTGCACTGACTTGAACACATGAAGATAAGACTAGACCTGTGTCCCTGGAGCGTTATGCATCAGGAGCAAAGAAATGATAAAGAACTTTTTTACAGTCGTAAAATGATGCAATTTATAGCATGTCTGTGTTAGTCCAATAAACACAAAGTCTGAGCTAGGAAGCAGGCAGAACCTGCACCGAGTGACCTGGAGCGCAGCCGCAGGCACAGCAGCTAAGAAAACTCAGGTCTCTGTGACTCTGTGACAGCTGTGCTGCAGCAAAACTTAAGTGCACTTGTGTTCTATGGATTAAGTACCCCGTGGTCTCCAGCACTACTTCCCTACGTTGTTCCCATCCACCTCCTACAATTTCAGTGGTCTCTCCCCTCCATTTCCCCCTCCTGCAGCCCGTTTGGCTGGCCACAGCCCACTGTGTGCTGTGCATGTGGGAAGGGACCAGCTCTCGACCGATACCTCTTGTCCTGCTGCGCCACATCGTTTCATTACACGTAGGAAATCTGTATTGTTGAGAAATTCACCCCTCTGCCAAAGCTGGACATTAAGTTCCAAAGCTGCTGAGGGGATGGAGAAACAACCAGACGCACTGCGCAGTCATGTGCCTCCCTGCCCCAGCCATCTCCTGTTGACCAGGACACCCTCTATTCTTCACCAAACACAGGGAAAAAAAGAAGGGGAAAAAAAAAAAAACATAGTGAAGATTACAAACCATGAAGTGGGATGCAGTGCTGTCCTGTAGAAAATGAAGAATGTAAATATATGGTTCTGTTATCCCAGTCATGAGGCATAGAGAATGACATTGCTCCAATTGTCTGGGAAACCTAGAAAACAAAACAAAATGCATAGGTATTTTCACTAAACACGTAGTTTTGAAGCGTCAAATAACTGCAACAGAATCAATACTTGTTTCTCTTACAATTGCTTAAATCTTGTATTCCTGGAAACTGTTCAATCTAATACACCCAAATCCTTCATCCTACACCTGGAAATAGGCAAAAGCAACTTTATTGCCAGAAGTCTTAGCTGTGAATTATCATTTCCACAGAGATCAGGAACTGGCCCTAGTGCATGCAGCAGCACGCTCTACCAGAGGAGAATGAGCCTGTGGGGCAGAGACAACACAGGCAGAGTCACTGCAGGGATAATCCCGGACTTGTGGAAGCGCGGGCTTCAGCGCTAGAATTCACTCAGGGTAAATATTACAATTTCCTCCTTTTGTTCACAATAAAGAAGCAATTTCTCACTGCCTTGATCTGATGAGACACCAGGCTGTTCTGAAGCACTCCTCTTTACCTCAGCACACACAAAAGACATGCCAACGGCAAAACACGCACTCGCTTATGCAAAGGCCACTTATGCAACCCAGCAAGTGTCAGGTTTGGATTCACGAGTATCAGAAAGGCGTCTCATTAGATGCCTTCCAAAATATTGTCTACCTCACTAATATAACTGTCTGGGCCCCTTTCAAAACCTGGCTCTCATCAATTCTCACAGCTGTTTTTCAAGTGAATTTTTCAAACTCATCTAAATGCTCCGCATTCTTCACTTTGGCCAGTGCCAAAGAAGCCCAACTCCAGTGGCTGCTGCTGCGAGCTTCTCTGGGGGAATGAGAGTGTTGGATTACCCCAAACAATAGGGAAAATCGAATTGTTACGGGACAGGACAGCAATGCTGAGACACTGGATGCACTGAAAAATCACCTCATATCCATTGAGACCAAAGTTTTAGCTCAGTGCCTGCGCTGAGATGGCTCTGGAGGCCACCTCTGACCTGCCCTTGGTACCACTGTCTCCAGGAAGGCTCCTTAGCTCAGGCACAGCGAGGGACCCAGGCTGATGCATGTGGTCAGATGCTCTTCCACTGAGCTTCCCAGGGACTTCTGATTTAGGAAATGTGGTCACAAGGATCTGAACTAGCTCTGCTAGAGTTACCTTCATTTAGGAGGTTTAATGACTTGAGCTCCAGACCGAACAAAAATGGTTAGACTGCTTTCAGGTCGGAGAAACGTCATGGTACCATGCTGAGCTAATAAAACTAAGCTTAATATTTCCATTTCTGGCCCAAACATCAATTTATATGCCCAAAATCTTGCCCAGTTTTTTTCAACTATACTTGTTGGTCTCGTAAAAAGATACTTTCAATCCTAAATTATCAGAAAAGTTCTCTTAGATGCCTAAACATAGTTTTAGTTTCTAAAACCAGGCTTGCCTATTTGAAAAATCTGGTCAACACAAGCAACTTGGAATAGCTGAGTTACTTGAGAAGTAGCTACAATACCTCTTCAAGCATGTATGGCACATTTTATGTTTTAACGTAACTGAGTGTGAAAACACATACATACAGACTAACCGTAACAGGGTTGCACTAGCAAAACTAAGATATTTCAATCAAAAAATAAAAGCAACAGAGTGCATTTCATATTGGGGTGGTTTATGTTCTTTATGCTGCACAGACCTTTTATTTCAGATTTTTTTCTGCATTTATTACCTCAGGAAAACTAGAAACGCTTAACATGTTTCCCACTTTCCCTGCGCTTTTTGCTGAAAGGTCTTTACTGCAGGAAGTCTGAAACTCCCTCATGACCGCACCTGAAACAGTTGCTGTAGCTTAACTCGGTAATATTAGCAGAATATTCAGCTTGGGAGTTCTCGTGTAAGTGATAAGGAGAAGGAGGAGCAGTAACAGCTGAAGATACCCTGTTGCAAACAGCCTCGTCTGAGAGCTAAGCTGATAACACACTGGACGGTTTGTGCCTCTGTTACTAATTCTCAACACTTAAAACTATATTGAAATACTTGTAAGAATGGAATATAAACACTAATTGAATACTAAGCACTCTAGAAACAATAGCTTCAACAATTCTGTCGTTAATAGTGTCACGTTAGAGCGTAGGAGCTGGGAGGAGGAGAAGGGAAAACAGGCCCTTTAGGAGTAATTGTTCCCAGGACTCCAGCAGAAGGAGAACACGACGCTGTTGCTGGAGGACACGCACATCCTGGCTAACCGTCAAGGCAGAGCCCAAACTCCTTTTATCAGCAACACAAACAATCTGCCTTGCCAGTATTTGTATGCAGATAAAACGAACCCAAAACCCAGTGAGGTCTTACAGACTGTTCTTGCTGACCACACACCACCCACTGCTAGGAAACCCAGAAGCAGCAGAGCCTCACCTTGTTTGTCTCTGGCAATTGGCCTGCTGTGGCTTGCCATCTGTTGTACAATAATCCTGAGCTGACTTTGTCTTGTATAAGTTTTAGATTCCCTGAATATAACATTTGTTGTGCTCTGTGCTGCCAGTTCACAGTTCTCTCGATCATATACCGTAAGGCATCCCCCTCAGGAAGCCTCACGCGGATACGCTGCAAGGAGGCCAGCAACGGTAAGATCTTTTCTAAAGGTGGCTTTTCTGATCGATGACACTGTGGGCAGAGCCACACACGAGGTCCCTGCAAAATGTTGGGCACCGAAACACAGCCGGTATGGAAGAACCCTCTGCAGAGTTCACACTGTATCATCGGAGCAGCCGGCTCCTTCTGGCACAGACAGACTTTCAGTTCTGCGTCCTCTTCACCAGACAGCACCTTCACTTCGTTTGCTGCTCGCAGAGAACGCAATGCTTCCATCTCCTTTAATCGGGCTTCCCCAAGCGTAGCCATCTAAAAGGGAGTTCAAAAAAAGGGATGTAATCTCGAAAGGAATATTAGAAACAGGGTGACCTCTGCACAATCACACTCTTCCGACATGCCAGCGAGTATTTCGGATCGTTAAGAAGCTCCTCACCCCTGTACGCCTTCGAGGTTTGAATGTTTGAAGTGAAGCAGTTATGAGGGTGGGCACCAATGTGACTTCAGTTTCCTTCTGTTTTCTCATTAGGCCCAGAGATATAAAGCATATTCCTTTGCAAAAAAATAGCCTCCTAACTCCCTTCCTCTCTGTTCCAAGTCCTTCATGTTTAGTGCTACAAAAAAACATTACCTTCATTAAAGCAGCCTAAATTCTGAAACAAGTGCTGATTTGGCTTGCAGGTGCTTCTCTATGAAGATGTCTCTCAAATATGTAGCCCGACTCTACATATATTTCAGTTTTATAAAGGCTATTAGTAGCAGCTGCAATGAATAAATTTTACACATTTTGTTATGTATATAGAAATAAATGTATACAGGAGGATTTATAAATATATACAAAACAGTTATTTCACACATCATGGCTTTGAAATGTGATGACTAGAGAAAAATCAGCTATGCAAAAATTAAGACTACTGTGTCCAGCATGGGCAGATACAGCAGTCGGGCACAGCGCACTACGTTACGTACGCATAGGTGCTGAGCACTGCAGCTACAGCGTTGGGTCGTGAAAGTATCCAAACCCCCACTATAAGAAGATTCTTGTTCCCCTCGTGTCAGAGGCAAAACCTGCCACACTAAATGAATGCGTTTTCCTGGGTGCAGTCCATGTGAGTATCCTTCTCTTTCAATACCCCAGCCATTAACGAGGGATTATCTAGACAAAGAGGAGAAGGGTGTGTGATTTAGAGGACCCAGTCTCTTCTCCTTACAGCACTTCTAGGGACACAATCTGTAAATCTGGATTTCCAGACAAGGGAGGCCAAAACCAAAGCACTGAACGTACAGGTTTCAAGTAGCTGCCATAGGTTAAAACTTAAATGTCCCATACCTAAAGGGACAATTATATTCACACCCTACCAAATCAGTCTACTACTCCTCCTTATCATGGGGCATTGTTTAATCTGACTGTGGTGGAGGCTCTGAAATAGGTCTTTTGCGATGAAGCACTTTACCACCAGCATCTAAGTCTGCTCCGTCCAGAACGAGTGCTTTATTGACTTCATAATGCATGAGGTTTTCCTTAATTATTTATGGTGTTTGTTTTAATTATAAATGGTGTTGGGTTATTGTGTTCTTTGAAGGGATCAGACTTGGGAAAACCATATCCTATCTTTAATAAGGTTTTGGTATGGTGGGGGAGAATAGGTCTCAATTTTTTATTTTCCTGTACTTTGCTAGGCTACAGGCATTGCCAGGAAAACCGTAAGGCTACTTCATGCACAAAGATAAAACACATTTTTTCCACAAAAAGCAATTTTGGTAAGTCTAAAGTAAGCACAGAAGAGTGCAGCCCTATAACTCCTCCTGCAGAACAGCAGAGTGGAAGATAACACTCCTGCACGAGAGGCAAACATAAACAAAGAACTGAGAAGAAACACCAGTTCAAAAAAAAATTTAAACACATACCGCAGATGCAGTATCTTTGCTCTCAGAGAGCGCTCTTTCCAAGTCACTCAGAGTCTCTAGCTTAGTGCTTTTCTTCTTTCCACTGGGCACTGGCTCCTTCAACTTCTTCTGCTTTCTCTTCAGATTCAGCATTCCAATATCACACCGGGGACATAACACCTGATGGTCAGAAAAGCAGTATTGTCTGCAATATTTTTAATGCATTTGTTCTGCCCTAGCACAGCCACAAAGGGCTGGTTAGAACGGGGATTCCTGCATTTTTTTCCATCAAAGATCTGGGAGACTAGGATGAGGTTATCTAGAAAATGGGGAGAGCTGGAAGGTTAAAAATTCAATATTACAAAACTGGCAGACCACAAACACCTCCAGATCCTTTCAGATTTGCTGGTATATAGAGAGAGCTGATAGGCGGAACAGCCTCCACGCGATTTAAGCTGCAAGCCCTGGAAAACGGGCTGCCCTGCATTCCTGTCTGTCCTAACGCAGAGAGGAGGGCTGGGGGCCTGAGAGGGGCTCAGCGGAGGTTAGACAGTGTGGATTGCTCAGGAACTGCAAGTGTTCACGCACGTGCAGCAACAGATTCAGAGGGCTAGCTAAAGCAGCTGCAGCCTCACCCCTGTCACGGCTAAACCCGGGGTGGATGAAGCGCCAATGAACCTGCACTCCAGCGGCTGCAGCCTGATGCACTGAAGTAAATTCAGTGCAACAAGTATGTCAATGTTCCCACATTCGTATTGAAAATGTCAGACTGTGGCACAGCATGCTCTCGTTAGCCACTGATCAAAAAGAACAGAGAAAGTATAGCTAAATCTTAAGCATTTTAAAAGTTTAAAATGGTCATTAAAAGTATAGGTCAATCTAATAAAATTATGTTTAATACAATCCTAAAACAATTCTGCAAATATACTTAGTATTTACTGTTAACTTCATGAGTTAATACTGTAACTCTGATGTGCTTTTGCTGTAGTATGACTGGTGGTCTACTCCAGAGCTGAGATCTCCTACCTCCAAAAGAGAGTAAGGGGAGTTCTCGCACAGAAATGTGTTAGCTGCACACTCCTTCCACGCCTGAACTTCTGACACCAAGGACTCCAGCCTCGGCAGGTAGTCCAGATGCACTGGAATAGATCGACCTCTTGTGACAAGTTCCGCTAGCGTGTCCAGTACAGGCACACGTCCTCCAACCTGTCAGATTATAAATTAAGAAATGCTTGATGTATATAAAACATACCATTTCCATGAATCACAGCAAGTCATTTAGATTAACTGAAGGCAGAGCTTGTAAAAATGAATTTACTGCTTAGACACTTCAGTCTCTTCCACAGCTGTTACTCCAACATTTGTGCTTCTCGTGCTCTAGTCATTAAGTACACAGACAAAACTAATACTTGGGGGAAAAAAGAAATACACTTACCAAATGACAGTTTAAAAACAAACAAACAAACAAAAAAGACTGCCACGATATAAGCAGACTCCCAATCTAACAATTTGCATTCACAGCAGAAGATCAAAATAATTTTGAAATAGACCCAGAAGGCAAGTCTAACCCACTCCCTGCCACGCCAAGAGCAAGGAACCATCTCAAGTATCCAATGTGCCATTTGAAAGCGAGCTCTGTTCATTCACTTAGCAGCCTACGCCTAAGGCAACCTAGTTACAAGAAGTCCAGCAGTACAGCAGCACTGCGAGGTCATTTCTAAAATAGGTAGTGATGTGGGACTCCGGAACTATTCATCCAGAGCAACCCCAACATCTCTAGCAGCAACTCGCAAAGTACCGATACCAAGAACTTACTGCAAGTCACAACAACTGCAGGCATTTACTAAAATCTTCGCAGAACTGAAGCAAAAATACTTGGCACATTCACGTTTTTCTCTATTCAGGAGGCAGAATTTCAGAATCCAAAGCAAGAAATTAGCAAATGCCAAGAACAATTCACTAAGCCCTCTCAAGACAGCCCTCTGTGCTGGTTTTGGCTGGAATAGAGTCAATTTTCTTCACAGTAGCTAGTATGGGGCTGTGTTTTGGATTTGTGCTGAAAACAGCCTTGATAACACAGGGATGTTTTCGTTACTGCTGAGCAGTGCTTACACAAGGCCTTTTCTGCTCCTCACCTCACCCCACCCCACCAGCGAGGAGCCTGCGGGGGGCACAAGGAGCTGGGAGGGGACAGAGCCGGGACAGCTGACCCCAGCTGACCCAAGGGATATCCCAGACCATATGGCGTCATGATCAGCCTATAAAGTTGGGGGAAGAAGAAGGAAGGAAGGGACATTTGGAGTGATGTTGTTTGTCTTCCCAAGTCACCGTTAGGCGTGACGGGGCCCAGCTTTCCCGGAGATGGCTGAGCACCTGCCTGCCGACGGGAAGCAGTGAATGAATTCCTTGTTTTGCTTTGCTTGTGTGCACGGCTTTTGCTTTACCTATTGAACTGTCTTTATCTCAATCCACAAGTTTTCCCACTTTTCCCCTTCCGATTCTTCTCCCCCCGTCCCACCCAGAGCAAGTGAGAGAGCAGCTGGGTGGTGCTTAGTTGCTGGATGGGGTTAAACCACAACACCCTCAAACAAAAGTTAGTATTACATTAACTTTATTCCTTCAAAATTTTAAAGCCCAGGGCAACTGATTTTTTAAATAAAAGCTTCTTGAACTCAAAAGAAGTTTTTATTCAAAGCCCAATTTAGGTCAGATAGGCCTGAAAATTCTAGTAAGTCAGATCAGAGTTCACTTTATGGAAAAAACACGAGGACAAATGACAATATAAAAAAAATATTTGGCAAATTACACCAAAATGCGAAATCAAGGCTATCCCAGTCCCACCCTTTCCTGATCTGTGCAGTCCCACTGACCCCTGGCTTGAGTACTTGCGAGGCTGAGCCATGAACAGCTTCAGAGGATCGGCCCAGGCTACAATTACTCACCTGCGCTTGAACGAGCATGGTGTCTGGCTGCAAAAGAAACCGTGCTAACACAAGGGGGGAGGTGGGAAGAAAGAAGAGGGGAGAGTTAAGCTGCCGTTGAACTGTAAAAGAAGCAAAGAACCGAAAAAAAGAAACCAAACAGCAAAGGAAACTTGATCCACAACTAAAACTGTGTGAAAGGTTATAGAAAAAAATTTGAGTTGGAAGGCACCAGAAGCCACGGTGAAAACCGGTACAGGTCTTTCTCTTTATCAGACTCTGGTTTCCATTCTCTGCCATCAACTTTTTTCTCATTTGCTTTTTGCGATACAAATGCACCAAGTGCATGCAACAGAGTGCCGAGTGTGGGTCTGTTAACCTGACAGGGGTTACTATCACTCACCAAGAAGCCAAGGGCACAGTTCACGTACCTGCAGAGCTTCCACTTCCTGCAGCCAGTCTTTGGCCTTCTGCACCGCGTCTTTCAGTGTGACACCATTTGGGAGATAGGCTGGGATCTCCTCTATTTCTTTCACTGCTGCTACAAGACTGCTCAGCGACTGCCGCGGTCTACATAAACAAAACATCTCAGAATGTAAAACACTGCAATACAGTTGGGGTGGTTCTACTCATCTGGCTTATTAAAACGAAAGGGTTACAACAAATAATGACCTTATGTCCAGTACTAAAGATGCATACTGTACAACCAGGGCATTACTAATGCAGGTATGCTTTAGAAATGTGTATTTGCTTGCTATAAACTCCTGCTGGAAATATTCACACGTTTGGGCTTAAAAGAGATTTAACATTTATTAACTTTTGAATGGCAGAACCTTGGATCCTCAAAATGCACACTGAACCCTAAACCCGTACCAGCTAAGAGATTCTACACTAGAAGGTTAAAAAAACCCTGAAGATGGCTTTTCTGTATTTCACAATTTGATTCTGATGTTTTAGAAAGATACAAACACAACTGCATCTCCATTATGGAGGTTAAATCCAAGCTTATCCCAGTTTGTGCTCTATGAAGTGACCATTTTAAAACCGTATGGTTACTAATGGGTAAGAAACACTGAAATGCTTTCATAATTATGCGGCTGGGAGAAAAATTTAAAAAACGGGAATCCTGAGCGAAGAAACCTTGCATACAAGTTTCTGCCACCTTTCTAAACTTTAAGTAGACTGCGCTTTCCCCCATTTTACTTTATAAATCAGAAGGTCAAAGCAACGAGCAAGAAAATTTTTCTCGGCAAGGATGTATTTGGCTTATTTCCTTCTCCGCTGCGCCAACTCATCTGGGAAAAATCTCCTCAATGTTAGAAATAGTCCACATAATAAAATTTTACCAGTTGGTGGTATATATCTAAGCTTCATCTGGACATGCATCCTCCTGTCTAACACTGGGGGAGGGAAGAAGGTGGAAAGGAAGGAAGAGGTGTCTTAAAATCCTTCCTTGTGGCAAAAGGAGAATTTGCAGAATGGTAGTGGAGCACCACAAACACTGCAAGCCAACACCAACGTTTAAAATTGCTGAATCAGACATCCCCCTTCTCCATCCCTTTCCCTTCTGGATGGCACAAGTTTTGCCTTCGCGTTGTGAACTAGATGAACAAAAGAGAGCCCCTTCAGAAGTAAAGCCAACTATTTCCACCTTAAACAGCTCATCAGCTCATGGAACTACAAAACGCAACACTAAGATTTAGCTTCTACCTGGCCTTTATCAGATTTCTGGCTTTGTCATCCCAGTGTTCAGACACAGTAAGGAGCTCCTGCAGCTTCGCCATTGCTTTCTCAACTGCTGGGTAGGGAGCGAGTCCAACACCTGAGTCTATAAGACGTCTCATATCATCCAGAGTAAGAGAGTTCTGGTCTGAGGAAGCCAGTTGCACGTCCTCGAGCCAGCGTGCCTGTTCCAGGCGTATCCGCAGTTCAGCCAGTTGGGGTAGATCTACGTCAAAGTCAAAGCTGACATCCAACAGCTCCTGAAGTTCTGCAGCGCTAGGCATTTCTTCAGAAAGGAGTTTTTGGCTTTGCTGTTGAAAAGCTTCCACACGATCAAGAAGATCCTGAAATATACAAATGCAACAATAAATTGGAAGAAAACCCACTGCCAAATGTCTTAAATATTTAAGTGCATGCTTAAACAATTAAGTGCAAGCCTCCTGGCAAACACCACACTGCAGTGCACACAACATGCATGGCAAATTATCATGACATCTGGAACACTTAAATAGGGTGTCTTCAACACATAGTGTATAGATCAGCATCTCCTCATGCACGTGTACGCAAGCTTGAGGATTGTAGAACAAGGGAATTCCACTCCAAACTCCTCTGAACTAAGAGACAGGTGTCAAAAAGAGGTCTCGGAAGAACAGAAAGGATCTAAAGGGAAATTTTAAGTGTTCCATCAGTGCTGTTTTCTGGCTTTGGTCTGGAACGATTAAGAAGGCTGAAGAACAGGAAGATTAAGATTAAGAAGGCTTTGAAGAATGCTGGGAAGGGCACAGAGCTTCTGTGGTTCATTTCTGCTGCGTTGTTAAGGTTTTTGAGCTGGACCACACAGTCCCAGTAAGCCATAGGCATTTTACTCTCTCATGCAGTGCAATACCTTCTCTCTCTCTCTCTCTCCATACATTCAATAGCTAATTACCTCAAAAAGGTACCTCTGTGGCTGCCTGCACTTCACCCAGGATAATGGACAGTTAGCCAGAGTAATCTCACTGCAAAGGCTGGAATTACTCTGTTTCTAGCCATCCTGCCCAATGCTTCTAGTACTGGCTCAAATGCTATTCCAGCAGCAAGTACTTTCTTCACAGCTGACATGTTGGTATTTTGCCAATGAGGGTGTTTGCCTGGGTACACAACCTCAGCCGTAACGGAAATAAAGCATTTTCAGAGATACATTAAATTGTGAACCGATCTCCAGTAACTGTTGGTCATTTATATTAACAGCCTAATTTGCATTACTACATATAATTTAGGATTGTTGAGAATGATATAAAAGAATACACTGACCATATGTGTTTGATATTTCCCTGTTCAAGAATGCCAGATGGAGGAGAACTGTTTGCATGTCTGGCATTTCTGAACTTCTGCTTTTTAAATAGTAAGATAACTTCAGAGTTACTATGCTCTAAACAAATAACTGTAAATAGGATTCGCACATTCCAGACCTGATTAAGCTTCAAAAGCAATAGTCATAAAGCTGAGTTGAACTGGTCTGTTCTGATTCAAAGTTACATGATACTGTCTGGTCTCTCAGCGTTGTGTGGACACTTAAGAGAGTTCAGGAGGTGGACACTGCATCTCCTGGTTCTAAGAGTCACAAATACGCAAACCCCTTCTCCTTTAAGACAGGAACTGCAGCTGCCCAGAATTTATGGTTTTTTGTTGTGTTTTTTTTTGATTACTCCTCAGCATGATATGCAGCATTTTTGGCAAATTCTGAAACTGTATCTTGAAATACTTTCAACTTGTCTGAGTGCTGATCATCTGGTGAGCAAATAATCAGCACTAGCTGATGGTCGTGGGAGACAGAGTGATCTGACTCACTGTCAGCAGCAGGTACTCCGCTAGAACAAGTTTTTTTTTTAGCCTAGGCTGGTAGCTTTGGCTAGCATTATTTGTGTTCTTTCCTGGAACGCGGGCTGATAGCACGAGGAGGTATCTAATTACAAGACTACGAGAAAGCTGATTCTGGATTAACAAAGAAGGAAAGTGATATGAATGGGAGAACTGTCACTCAGAGCATTATGGAGTTTCAAATATTCTCAGATAAACCTGGCTTCACTCTTCAGAAGACTAGTTAACTGACCCCAAACTTTTGATCTGTAGTTACCCAGATCATCCTGCTGCTTCTTTTGCATTACTTCGTACAACATGAACATTCTGACTCCCCGACGTAGTATAAAAATATGCTGACCATGAACACCAGCGGGTCAGAGAACTCCATTCTTAAGCAACTCGTGCACAATTTACCCAGGCCTGTCAGTTTAAAGGTATTAATTCTTGGAGCGAATAGTAAGATAGGAGATTAATGCAGTGCAAATACATCACTACGACAAATGCTCATGTTCCTTCCCTTAGAATTTTTCCAAGCTACCTTCAGTAATGGTGTCTGACTGAGGACACAGGGTAGAGCATACAGCTGCCTCACGAACGACCGGAGCTCATTCACAGTCAGCTGATTTTGACACTTTCCTCCTCCAGAGCGGTACCTGCAATCACACACAATTCAACTTTGTTGGATGCCACTAAAAAAATAAAACCTTAACTTCTTAAACATCTTCTTATTTCTTGTAAGTCAAGCTTTACTCACAAACAATAAAATATTCAAAAGCACCCAAGCAGCCTAGGGCTTACATACATGGGAAAAATGCGGTTAGCTATAGCAGAACAAGCTATTGTTAAAAACACTCTTTCATATTAAATAGTATTCTGGAACAACTACTCAGCCTTGGAAGAGCACTGGTTATTATGGCACAAAATTAGGCTTTTTTCCAGAACACAAAGCAATTGTGGATAAACTATTCAGTTATGTTGCAATAGCTATTGTAGTAAGCTCTCCCCATGTCCACACCGAAAGAGAACAAATCCCAATTTTGAATGGGTTTTATATTTACAGGTCATGTAGGCGCTTCTGAAAAATCCTCTTTACGCTGAAATCATCATTTTCATTTTTATCTAAAAGCTTTGTATCAAATGAGTGGCTTATAAGTGTTAACAAATTGGCTAATATTAAAAATCTCTCTAAACTCAAGCCAATATTAACTAGGTCTGAGAACCCTGAACAGAAAAGGAAAGAAATCTCTTACAATGCTGGCTCCAATTTAATCCACAATATGTCATTTAAACAAAAGAGGAAAACAACATCCCAGCAGGATACGCCAGCATGACTGGAATGTGAACACTATAAAGTAAAATTTAATTTACCACTTTAAGTTAAAAATAGGTATTTTTAAAGGATATGCAAGGTCACACTGGGAGTTCCAAAATCCATAGCAAGCTGAACAATAAAATGCATTCGAAGTCTCAGGTACAACACAAGCTGTTTTATGGTCTACAATGTTTTACTATTTTTTGTGGAAGTTCTGCAGTATCTTCCAGGAAAAGGCAGAAGTTTTTAAAATAAATATTTACGTACATATACATATGCACGTACACACACATATATACACACTTATTTTAACTGCAAAACTGACTGTCACAAGATGTTTTTGATAACCAGAAATTACATGAGCCTAAAAAAAAAGCATTTGCAGAAGAAAAGCCCACATCCATCCAGGGTTATTAATCACAAAGATCTCTAAGCACAAGGTCTCAATTCTTGGAGACTCTAAGAAGCAGGAAAGGTATCATGAGACCTAGAGAAGGAAGGGGATGGATAGTGAACATCCCTTTGTACTTGCTCTGTGGTCATACTGTTCCCTTCCAGTGCCAGGGAGGACTGAGGGCTACACTGTCCTTTGGTCCACTTCAGACAGTTGTTCACAGAACAGTCGTCCAAACAGGACCTGTTAGGACTGCTTCATCACCCATCACTGTAAGAACCAAAGGAAATAGGGAAATACAGCCCATCTGCATTTCTTCAGGTACTATAGAGAAGACGGTGAGCAAGAGTCACAGGATTTACTCTTAGAGAATATTTATCATCTGTCTTGGTCTTTTCTCCCCAAGAACCGTTGTGTATACTATACAGGAGGAGATCCTTGAGCATCACCAACTACCAGGATTAACAGCGATGGCCTTCCGAGTTGAGTCAAGTCTACTGCATGACGCTTCCAAACTCAAGATGAGAGCAAAATGCTCAGTCCATGTATAGGGTTTACGTGGCAAGGTTTTGGTAGCGGGGCTGGGCCACCGGGGCAGCTTCTTTAAAAGTTGCTAGAAGCTTCCCCTGTGTCCCATATAGCCACTGCCAGCTGGCTTTAAGACAGACCTGCTGCTGGCCAAGGCCAAGGCAATCAGTGACAGTGGTAGTGCCTCTGTGATAACATATTTGAGAAGGAAAAAAAAGTTGCTGGGGGTCAGAAGCTGCAGCTGGAGAGGAGTGAGGACATGGGAGAGAAACACCTCCGCAGACCCCCAGGTCGGTGAAGAAGGAGGGGGAGGAGGTGCTCCAGGCGCCGGGGCAGAGATTCCCCTGCAGCCCCTGGGG
>JAVKLA010000052.1:7041263-7075369 GCA_034782735.1 Sagittarius serpentarius
AAGGTGTTTTAAGATTTGGTTTTTATTTCTCCTTACCCTACTCTGGTTTGATTGGCAATAAATTAAGTTCATTTTCCTCAAATTGAGTCTGTTTTGCCCATGACAGCAATTGGTTAAGTGATCTCTCCCTGTCCTTATCTCGACCCACAAGCCTTTCATTATATTCTCTCTCTCCTGTCCAGTCGAGAAGGGGCAGTGATAGAGCGGCTTTGGTGGGCACCTGGTGTCCAGCCAGGGTCAGCCCACCACAGTCCATAAAGGAAAGTTTGTCAAAAGCATCAACCAAACTTTAGGCAGAATCCACAATCCTTTATAACCAATACATGGCAGTCGGTATGATGAAGGCTGCCCAACATCCTGCAGATACATGAACTTCACGTAGAAGAAACTGTATTTGCTATAACATGCAGTAAGATTTTAAGCAGATTATTCTCTTCTTTGTATCTTCCTACACTGGTTATGAGCACTCCTCCCTTCCATCTTTTAAGAAAAAAAAAAAAAAAATCCATCAAATAACATGGGTTTTTAAAACTCTAATTATGAAGACACGCAACTGGACTTTTCCTAGAAATACAACAAAAAGACCAAAGGAGAAATGGTGAGAGAATGGCTAAAAACACTTTTAGAGCAAATGAGAAATGCAATCCAAGCACTGCCTTGATCCTGTGTAATGCAACACTGGGTGGATTATTCATCACAGTCTGTAATGCTGAAGGACCTGGCAAGTACAGCGGTGAGAAAGGCTGATACACTATCATGGTGACAAAAATCACAGAATCATAGAATGACTTGGTTGGAAGGGACCATCAAAGGCCATCTAGTCCAACCCCCCTGCGGTGAGCAGGGACACCTTCAACTCGATCCGGTTGCTCAGAGCCCCGTCCAGCCTGGCCTTGAGTGTTCCCAGGGATGGGGCTTCTGCCACTCGCTGGGCAACCTGGGCCAGTGTTTCAAACACCCTCATTGTAAAAAATTTCTTCCTTATATCCAATCTAAATCTGCCCTCTTTTAGCTTAATGTCATTTCCCCTAGTCCTGTCGCTACAGGCCCTGCTAAAAAGTTTCTCCCCATCTTTCTCACAGGCCCCCTTTAAGTACTGGAAGGCCACAGTAAGGTCTCCCCGGAGCCTTCTCTTCTCCAGGCTGAACAACCCCAACTCTTTCAGCCTGTCTTCATAAGAGAGGTGCTCCAGCCCTCTGATCATCTTTGTAAAAAAAGAACAGATCTGGTAAAGAAGATGAAGAAAAAAATTGCCCCTCGCTCCTTCCAGGCCAAGCAAAATCAGGTACACGTTAAGAGCAGGAAGGACTCTTGGAAGAGCTCGTCTGGCACAGAACAACTGGAAAGGGCCTGGCTGCTGCCCCAAGGTCATCATCAGGAGGCCTGAGCAAATACCAAGGATGGGAGAACACATAGACTGGGGATGCCAGAACAAGAAGAGATAGCTCAACACTAAACAAAGGAAGAGATTAGGAGCAGACAAGTCCTTCGATAACAGTGCCATGAATCTCTGGGTTGGAAATTACCTATCTGGCAGAAGTCATGTCTGTTGCAGGGCTGAATTTTTCATTTCCTGTTGTAATATTTTTACGTTCCTGTGACAGGGGCTTCATCCTCTTGTATTTGCAAGACACTGAAGGTGAATTTTTATCAATTCCTTGCTACAAAGGCTTACACAAGGATGACTAGGAAGGGAAAGCGCAGCTACAGGAATCATGTCTAAATAGTACTTGAATGTTCTACTGCCAAAGTCCTTCGAAGACAGCCTTTAAAGTACTGCAAGAACACAGGGAGTGACAACAAGATTCCTGCTGAGGCAGGCAACATGCAGAAACCACACATGTGCACTTATACCAGCACAAAGAACAACCGCTCTGACAAATACCATGTTGTTCACAGTAGCAGAAACAGGTGAAAATTGTCCAGATGGGACAAAAGATAAAACAGTTTTTCCTGAAGTACTTCACACTATTAAGATTGCTGGAGTTGAGCAATATTGTCCTCCACACACATAAAAACAAGATTCTCTTAGAAACCTATCATCCCATGAGGCTAGATACAGCCATTGTAAGTCTGGGTGGAGAATCTGCAACAGAAGATGGTAATTTGTGATCCCCAAAAGACCAGTACATCAATACAGTCACAATCAAACATGCAATGAGGAGATCTGGCCTTGTCCTTCTGGATCTTCTGACTCCTTTCAATTCATTTCAGACACGGAAAGTGCTAGCAGGACCAGGCAGCCAGACATCCAGTTCATCAAGAACGTATTACCCAAACACTGCCCTATCTTCAAATTTCTTGAGCAAATAACCTGTCTGAAAGATTGAACGTAAGTGCTGCCAAAGAAAGAGCAAATGTTTTTCAGAGATCTCGTACAGTATTCCCATCATCATCAGCTCAGGAAGTTAAGACACTTTATTTTTCTACAAGGTATAAAGTGCAATGAATATAATGACATATGCACCACTGACAGATTTTCAGTCCCCATGGCACAAAGACAAGTGGACTGTGTCTTGTCGGGTGTTGCTTTGTCTGGAACTACCACACCAATTCTTCGTTTCGGGGAACATTAGAATGAATTTACTGCCCAACTGTCAAACACAGAGGAAGAAGACACTGAAAGCTCAGGTTGTTTAACTTATTACATGCAGTAAAGGTGAGTCTCCCTGTAAAAGATGGCTCTCTTGAGAAGACAAAAAGATTGCTTTCATTTTTAAGTCTTACAGAACACTGGCATCTATCACTGGCCAATGGCATCTATCTTCAGTGACTCAATTCTTTTGCAAACATATATAGTAACATTTACCTGGTTTGTCTTTTGCCATTAAGAAGCTGCTGTGCAACCGAGGCACATTTGTCTGCATCCTGCGTAACCAGTCTGAGGTGTCGCAGTAGATCATTGTCTGGGAACTTTTTCATTTCTGATTCTTCTATCAAAGCCTTAAAACTGATGAGACCTTTTGGGAAAGATATTAAGTTAACAAAAGTCTCCTTTGTGATGGATTTTAAATGGTAGGGCTGAATGACACAACACATTAAATATATTTCTATTTCAACTTCAGTTATATTTTGTTTCAAAGTGATTTACAATCTTCTCACACAGAGACAGCTTAGCATAATTTCTGGGACTGTAACAGCTAAAATATTTACTTTAAAACATGAAATGACATATGATTTCTTTTGACTGTCACATAAGACAAAAGTTGCTGAGGTTGAGAAACTAAAAACTGAAAAATTAGCCATTTAAAATTATGTATTGCAGACAAAAGGCATGATACTTACTTTTTTTATTGTTAATTTTTGCCTCCAGAGCTTCATTAACGTTGGAAGCCCATTCATTGTATGATTCCGCACGCATCTTTAGCGCGTTCATCATTGGATAGAGTTCCTCCAGGGTATAGCGGTACCTACAAGTAGCACAGAGTTCAAACTCTTCAGCAAAAACTGTGGCGGAGCAGGAAGACGGAAGGGAGGAACACCAAGATGTGTTGGTGCATACTACACATAAATGATCTAATGTGCACCCAGGGTTATATAATTAAAGACCTACAACCACACCACGCTCCTCCTAAGACAATTTCAACATTGCAATTGCTTCAAAAAGCAATTTCACCATTACAATTGAAGCAATTGTGAAATTGTCTTAGGACAAGCTACATTCATGTAGGACAAAGATGCAACAAACAACAGCAAGGGAAAGATGACAACAGGAAGGAAAGCTAACAAAAGCAAAAAAATATTACTTGGCAAAGACTGGATGTAAGGGATGATGACCTTGTTGCTATAAATAAAAAAATCAAACTAACTTATCCAGCAATTTTTGCCATTATAGAACAAGAACAACTGAATGCTGAAAAGAATAGCCTTTGTATATGAGCACAAAAAAGGCACTTTGTTTCGGGGGCACTATATTTGCAAAGGACTGAGAGAAACAGAACACCGAGACTAGTACCATTGACAAAACAGAGCAGGCATTAGATTATCAAACCACAGTATCTACACGTACAATAAATATCTCCAGAACACAGTATTACTTGCTGTCTAAAGCTTACCCCAGTTTATATTTGTAGGTGGGACAGGAACAGAGATCCTCAACATGGTACAAGCATACCAATAACCCAGGTTTACACGGACAATAAACAGCAGACATGAAACAGGTGGTTTTACACTTTAAGCACTGTCGCTCGTCATCAGGAAACAGCTCAAAAGCCACTCTCTCCGAGTCAGTCACTCCCTGCAAAAGAGTACATTATATCACTTCAAAGTCTAATGAAGAGGTGATTATTCCAAGCTAAAACATCAGAAGCTGAGGAATAATGAAGTTTAGAAATAAGATATTAAAACCAGGTAGACACAAATCTTGGTTAATGAAAAATCAGCTATTCTGACTAAATTACTGAAAGAACAAATATTACTTTAAAAGAGACATTCTGAACAATATTAAAGGGCAGATAGATTCTAAAACAAGATGCATGATAAGTGGTTCTTTACCCAAGTGGTCCTCTGAAATCAACAATGCTACTCAGGAAGGTACTATGTAGCTCTGAGCTGTTGACAATGCAGTACAAGTCCCAGCATGTTTTCATGCCACTGTTTCAAGCGTTCTTTCATTCACTGTAATATTATTTCCTACAACTCACCAGTTTATCAACCTTCTCACGCAACCTCTTCTCATCTTCAATCATAATAGCCATGTCTTTCTGAACCGTAGATGCCACCACAACATCAAGAACATCTGCTTTGGAAGCCATTTTACAGATCATCTCATCATGAGAAAACACACAGTAACGGTTTAGCAGACGATAATGTTCCACACATTGGCGACCCAATGGTAGCTGCATTGAAAAACATTAAATAAATGAAGAGTTCATTTTGAAAATTATATTAAGATACTTTTTGTGCTACTAACCAAAAACTATGCAAATGAAAGGCCAAGACAAATCCTTCTAGCAACAATAGTCGTAATTCAGTATGTAAAGCTAGAAAAATCAAGACCCTGAGTTCCTGTAAACCAGGACTGCTTGTAACTCTTTTACAGTGGACACTGCGGATGCAAGTTGTTTAGCTAGGTTCACAGAGGGGGAATGCACTATCTGGAAGAAACCATAATTTGGGGTAACTAAATCACTAAACCACAGTAGGCTCAGCAAGACCCAAGCTAAAAATACACAGAGGCTGGGGAAGTGTCAAAGGGAAGAGTACACATGCTTGCCCTGTTCTTACCATTCGAGGTACGCCCCGTCAAAGGCAGGTTGCAGGCCGTGCTGGACCTTTTTCCTCAAATGATATGGCTGGTTTATGTAGGACATGAACTGTGCTGCAGCATGAGAAATTGCTGACTCCATGAACCATTAAAGTCCCTAACTAACCCCAGGCAGAGTAAACAATTCATTATGAGCTGGGCAGGTTACTCATAGCTTTATTTTAAGCTGGCCAGGTGGATAGCAATGCCCAGGTTACAATGAGGTTAAGTGTTAAGAGTCTGGTATGAACTCATGGAAAGACAAGAGGAAAACCAAAACCAAACCAACCGATAGGAGAACACAGTCACAATGCAGAAAGCTTTCGTCCAATTTTTGTCATCTCCTACTTTTAAGTGATGTTTTTTAAATCTAGCAACGTCGTTAGACGGGCTACATTTACAAATAGCTGAGACTTTTGGGGGGAGAAAAAAGAAATCAGAAGGGAGTAATTTGAAGTATCAGTAGCTTGAAAGGATCTTTCTGAGATCAGGCAACACTGTGTGTCTGAGAAATCTGCTGGGAAGAAGAAATTATTACTTGCAACTTTGGAGCAACTATCCTCCATTTGTCTTTATTTTAAAAAAGACAAAAAACTTAATAAATTAGTATGACCTAATACTTGTAATGTGTGCATATCTCTGTTGCTTGATTGAGCTGAATGAAGCTTACCAGGAATAAAGTCCTGGTCTGTAAACCTTCTGTTTGAACATTAAGACTTTCTGTTCCCTTCTCATTAAGGTATTCTTCCCTAAAAACCTACAGCACCTCTGCTATTCAAGAGGATGCACTCGCATCAGATGCAATTCTTACTATTTTTTTCCCCCCAAGAACACTATTAAAGTCTTTAACTGTTCTTAATGTGTGTTAAATGTATCATCTGATTTAATCACAGAAGCTAAAGTAGACAAGAAGTCCAGGTCGGCTTTGTTTTTCAGCGGTAGAAAGCACCTCTTCGAGAAATCCAAGTGCAATAAACAGAAAAATTTCATTCCAGCGCTTGATGATTTGAATGGAATTTGGGGATACAAAAGAAGTAGATTCTAGCACCACTGGTGCTTCTCATATTCTAGGTATGCAAAGGACCTTGCCTACCTCCTGCTGTAAAAGATAGATCAGCTGTAATGTATAATTTCAAACCAAACCTTAGGAACTGGAGAAAGCCCACAGTTTACTACATGAAAGAAACATCTTCAGCAAAACATCATGCTTCCAGTAACAGGCTCCTTCTAATCTGTGGACTAGATTTGTGCATCAGCAGTAAATTAGAGCTGTACATCAGCTAGGAACAACTTTGGAACTGCATACTTAATGAAAAACTCATTTTCGAACATACCCAGTCAACTGTGCAGAAGTTCACAGCTTCAGCAAAATTGAAACCCTGATTGAAGCCACTGTGATAAGCTCTTGGAAAGGTGATCACAAACTCTCCGGCACACTGATTGGTTCGGTAAACCTAGGAGAAGAGACAGACAAGTATTAGGTCAAACCTAAACAGAACTGAAGGCTGTGAAGAGAATACGGATTTCCAATTCCTAGTAACTTCTGTGATGACTTCAGATAGTTTTAAAGCATAAGCCCAAGAATTACAACTGGCATCTGGTAACTTGTCATACAAAACCCTACAAAGCAAAGTGGTTTCATTCAGCCATACCCGTACTCTAAGCCATTCTAAGTCAGCTGTCTGTGCCTTTTGCACTTTGCTAGCTCTGTGCACAGTTACACAGGTAAAGCACAGGCAAGGCTCTCTTCAGTGTGCAGCTGAAGGGGAAGAGAAATCTGGAACCTACTCAAAAGTTCATACTGCTGTAAATCTAATACTTTTGGTGCTATGCAATCAGCATGAAAGCAGGCAGGCCTTCCTGCATCTTTCAGTTTTGGAGTCTCTCAAAGCATAGTAGACACCGCAAATTTTGCTACTTTTTCCAGATTTTCCTTTAAGTCCCAAGGTCAGCTAGTCAAAAGCTAATTTAGTTGTAAAGGGACATAATTCCCATGAATAATCTAGCATGGAACATGATGGAAACTGATGAAAAATGTTCTGAAATACCTAAGAACTTATCCAGGAAAAATAAGAGGATGTGGATGACAGGAAGAATGGGGTTTGGCCCCTTGCCAGAAACTCTATGCAAAAAACAAACAAACAAAAAAACCCCAACTGTGTCTGATTAGACAGACATAGGAAGAGCTCCTGCCATCGTTTCAAAGGTCAAGACTAAACTTTCCAGCTGAGATACAGAAATAGAAATACACTAAGGTGCATCTCCAGAGAAGAGTTTGCCAAGCAATTCCAAAAGCAATGATTCCATTGCCCATCTGTTCATACTGGCACATTATGCTAGACAAGGAAGATACAACACACATGGAAACTACCACACCATCTCTGTAATAAAAGTGGCTTCAATTATCAGCTTTGAAGTAGAATTCAGCGCAAATGAAAGAGGGTTGGGTTTGGGGGAGTAGCACAGGAGTCCAACAACATACAGGCACTCCGTGGGCCATCAAAGTATTCGGGTTCATTATGGTGACAAGTTGGTGCAAGAGATCTGGCTGAGATTCAAATAGCTCTGGAGCAAGCTTCTTCATTACATCCTCCAGCTGTTCAGCTGCATACCCTGGGGCTCCATACCACGTTTTAGGCTCCCCCCTGCAAGATTATTAAAAAAAGTTAAATATAAGCAATCTCGTAAGTTACATTTTCAGTCTTCTGCTTTAAAATACACCATGTCAAAAGAAGGGTATATCACCAGGAAGGAATGCAAAGATTATGTACCTTCCTGAATCTTCACATTTTACACAGGTCCCTCCTCCAGACCTAAATTTTTAACTGCCTACATTTCTGAGCACATACTTATAATATTCTGGGCAAAAAAAGACTGAAGAAGTCCTCAGTGAAGTTCTGCTGATTCCAGCACAACTTCAAAACATAAGCTGTTTGTCTTTTACCATGAACACAAACTCCCTCTTGGATCTAACAACCAAAGCCAGTTCTCTCTGTCTTGTGCATAATTGCCATAGAAGCAACATATAGTAAGTAGAAATTAAACTTCCAAATTATGGAAAAAACATTAAGAAAAAACCAAAATCCATATCCAGAGTAGGAACAAAGAACTTCTATCAACAGCTTAACCCAATGCAAGCCAGTTCAGAAAATTAAGGTTATGCAGATGTGTTCCAGTCGATATTGTTTCAGGTTTACAATGAAGCTGGCTCACTGCAGCACAAAGATGAAAATGCCTTCCAATCCCTTATACAGGACGATGCTAGAAAAGGTATTTAGAAAAGAGGATAACAGACAAACCACCTTCTCCCAAGACTCCTGAAGAGCTGGCACAGTAAAGCTGACCCAGTGTTGCTTTTTTTTTCCATAAATCATGAAGCAATTGGGAAGATTCCAGAAGAGTGAAGTATGAATCCAGAAGCATAACCCTCGTACCTAGGAGCTTATTCCTGTACTCAAACAGTACCTCTGTCATGGTGAAGAGGACAGCTAGCGGGAAGGACTGTGGAAGGGCAGTTACATTGGTAGCACAAGGAGTAGCACAAGTAGAGTCGTCACTATGCAGTGTTAGATGACTATGCAGTTTTGGACCTGGTCATCATCTTGGAACAATTCTATGAATTCGTAAAGACCAGTCACAGATGCAACTAAAAACTAAAACCTGTCCTGTGTCCTGACCCAATACCGGGTTAGTCAAGAATTCTGCTCCTTGGTACATGTCAGTGCCCAGAAATGGATGATGGCAGTTATGAACTACGCTAAACTTGGACCAGAATACTGGTACCGGGGGGCTCTGGACGTCAGGAGAACAGAAAGCAAAGATACAATTCTAACGGAGTTGTTAAGGTGTCAGCATTATGAAGGCAGCAAGCTGCAGAATGGACGAAGGTGACAGTTCTTTCTGCACTGCTACCTGACAGCTCCACATTCCTGCCTTTAGAAATACTAGCATCAATGATGGTAATTCTTCCTCTGACCAGGACTGACACCTTATTTATTTATTTATTTGTTTGTTTGTTTGTGAGCATCTTTAGAAGCAAAGATCTGGTTTTATCTCCTTTTATTACCATTTCAAAAACCAACACAGGATTTAAAGTAACGCAGGAGAACTATTGCCTTCAACCCCGTGAAAGGTCTGCTGCTGTAGCCTTGTTCACTCGGGACTATCTGCTCAAAATACTGTACCAGGATACAAGCTCCTTCAAGGCGCACGGGAACACTGAAGGCGGACATGCCATCCCTAGTATTTCACAAGAACGAGTCCTGCCTTCTGAAGTCTTTTCAGAGTTTGGAGCATTGTCTTTTCAGCGGTGGGACATTAAGATTGCCTTCTCTGGCCAAGAACAGTACACATTGCTCTCCCCCAGACTTAAACCTCTAAGTTGAAAGGAAATACGGAAGAGTATCTACAAATGAAAAGACATCAAGGACTTTCATGCTGGAGGATAAATAAATTAAAAGGAGGCAGGGCAACTTACGCATGTGTCTGTGAACATATGTACATGTGTGTCCACATACACATGTATGCACTTACGCATCTTTCTGGCCTTGACTGCAAACACTAATGCAATGTGGGACAATTATGGAGGACATAATGCCATTCTAACAATAGCGAGGGAAGCTCTCCTAGAAGAAATGAAGTTCTAGCGCAAACAAAAAACCTCCTCTCCTTCCCACAGTTTTCAGCCTGACTGAAGACCCAGATGAAAAAAAAAAAAGCAGCAAATGACAAGGAAGATCATTTTCACAATGTAATCCTGATCACTCATTTACTTAGCCTCACTTAAACCATTTGTTTTAATAATGCCAAGTACTAACAAAGCAAGTGAATTAAGTCACTGACCACTTGGTCTGTGCTACAGCAGCAGCTACTTCAAGGAGCAGCAATTGAATAACCAACCAAAAAGACGACGTACTGAGTAGTAGATGGGATGTGGTTTTACCATTTTGCTGGAATACTTACGTGAACAAGGAAAGGGAAAGAGCTTGACAGGTTTCAGGAAGAGTGACAAGAATAATTAAAACTCTAGAAAAGCTGTAAGGTGAGAAGTTTAAGAAGTTCAATCTATTTAGAGTATCAAAGAGATGGCAAAGATCTCTCCTGATTACAGCTGACAAGTGTTCATTTGATGAGAGGATTTATGATAGAATGATCTATCTAACAGACAAAAAAGTATGCAGGATCCTAAGATTGTTAGTTGAAGCTAGATGATTTTAAAAAAAAACTTGCATGGTTTTTAGTTTTACATCGAGCATAATAAAACATTTGATGGAGTATCTGCTGCATCTCTCATGGATTTTTTAAAACTGGGAATGGATGTCTCTTTCCAAAATATGACCTCTTGTCCAAAAGCAAATCAATGCAGGAATCACACTGTGTCAAATTTAACCCTGCTGCTACGGGACTGCAAGGGTTATCCTGGCCTGAACTCTTTGAATCTGGTTTTAGTCCACTAATTAAAAAGGGGGACGGAGAATGAAAGGGAGATTGCTTCTCAGGCTGAGTTTATTCCTTGAACTCACCAATGCAGATAGTTAATCGAGTAACTCCAGTGGTCTTCTATATGCCAACAAAATGAAGAAAAACACATTCCTACGTATAGCCAGGGTAATTTCATTCCACATATGTCTGCAGTGATGTGAGCAAGAACAGACTGCTCCATCACAGGCATGTTGTTTAAATTCCAGCCACTATCAAGGTATTCCTGAAAATTGAACAGAACAGTCACAGGTATATACAACATGAAGTAAAAAACCCAAGAAGGTAAAACTGCCAAAAGAGCAACAGAAGAAAAGCATCTTTCTCAACTGAAAAATGTAAGAAACAGGTCAGTGAATCAAAGAACAAAACCTCCACTGCCTTTGCTCCTTTCACAAAGCTTATCTGACCTGCTTTGTTAAAGTAAGACTTTTTTTTTTATTTTGTTTGGAAGTTATTTATTAACTTCTAGCATACACCTGTGGCTTTTAATGTCTGATCACAGCAAATTTATTCAAAACTCTGATGTAATCCTCCTCTTCAAATACTGTGCCAGATAGACAAAACAAACACTTTGTGACCCAGTTCCGTTCCATTATTGTGCTTTGAACTGAAGAGGCTTATTTAACCAAGAACTGCAATACAAACATACACAGTGAACTAATAAAGACCTACCTCTTCTTCTGGTCGAACTTTAAATTTCCCACCCCTAACTGGGAAGCCACTGCCAAATTCCTTTGAAGCAATATCAGCTCCATACTCTACTGTCACATCCTCTTCAATGGTACTAACAAGTCGCCAGAATTCTTTCTCAACCAGCTCAGTGGGGACCATCTAGGTATGAGAAGAAGAAAAACAAGTATATAGTGAGGAATCAATATATAAAAAGCATGTGCATAAAAGCTATCTCAAGGAGGAACCTCCACTAGCTTGAAACACTTCCCTGTTTCAAAACCATTTCAACAAGAGGAAAGAAAAAAAAAAAAAGGCAGAAATGTCAATCCACCCAGGACATACTGCTGCTTTGCTCTCTCAGGAGTGGGTGACAAAGTATTCGTTTCCTTACAGACACTTCTTCAAAAGTGAAAGAAAAACCAAAACCCAAGAAGCCGATGGAAAAGGAAACCATGACACCAGTAAGAACAAGGATTCACTGATATAAGCAAGAACCTCTGATTTCGGATTTCATCCCATTCAAAACCAGAATTCCCCCCTCCCTCTCAAAAGTTACATATTTTAACTAAGCACAGAAAATGAAATCTACATGATGGCATCAGGATAAATGCAAGAACATACATGTACTGGCATGTTAAAATAGTCCGACTTGAATGCATCTGCCATTTCTCCAAACGTGCGAAGTGTATAGTCTCTTGCTGCTTGTTCAAAACCAAATGCTTCTTGAGGCTTATTACACTCCTGCAGTTGAAAAGATAATTATTTCTATAATGTATTAATATGACAATCTGTGCTCAGACTTTACACAAATGGGCTACTACTACAGCATCTGATGGGAAGAAGGCAGGACACCTGACCGAAATGAAATGACTGCCCCAAGTCACACAGAGTCAGAAGAAGAAACTACTTGGCTTAATTCACCAAATCACAGTACTTATTTATAAATCTGCATAAACATTAATGAAGTAATATGCTCAATTTCTCCTTCCTGTAGTAGAGCTAAGCAAAAAAAGATGCATGACCTCCACACTGAAGCACCTAGTGAGACTTCAATTTTAAATACAGAGGAAAGGTGTCAATTAAAATCCAATCTATTCTTTAAAGGCACATCATTTTTTGGCTCCAAAATATTAAGTGATAGCTTTCCAATTTGAAGCATGCCCAGTCTTCCTTTTAGCTTTACCCTCTTATCACCTCGTTTGCACAACCTTAAGTAATAACAAATTGTATTTTCAATCCCTAGGATCAAGTTTTAAAAACCCCACAAAATAAAAAATAACCTTAAGCCTAACTTTTATGGTTTGTCAGATTACCTGAGCCAAACACTGGGGACACCTCCAGTCCCCTTTGGGAACATCATGAAGAGGTGGAATTAAACAAAAAGTATGGTAACTGTCATCACAGCCATCACACAACAAGAGACGGTCCTCATCGTTACCACTGCCGCATAAGAGACATACATACAAATCCACCTGTAACAAAAAATTGCCAGAGTGGGAATTGGAGCACTTAAGGTAACTCATGGTGAAAAAGCAGTTTGGTAACTCAGTCACCTGTGACATTTGCCAAAGCTTACTTCTACTTTATCTCTGAAATGGAAATGAGACAAGCAAATACAAAATATTTGTGTAAGAGTTTAAATACCCCCCCTCTGTAATTTAAGGGAGGACCACAAGAGTTGCAAGCCCTTCCATGTGGGTTTTTTTTTTCCAAATGACTTGGTTCAGTGGCCAGGATGGTTTAAATCAGCAGTGTTGTGCATTCAGCAGGTATAACAGAACACCTGTTGGTGGCTCACAAATCCTTTTTCTTGTTGCTCTCACGTGCGCCACGTGTGCACAGATGTTTCATCCTCCTCTGAGACCAACTGTTTGGAGCCTCAGAAGAGAGAATGGGGTTCCTCTTGATAGTAGTGTTCCTCTTTTCCCCTAGAGATACCGGCCAAGACCTTCATTTTCATTTGGAAAGGCACCAGCATCCCAGCAGAGCTATGTGCTTTTGGGCAGGGGGGCAGCTGTTGTAGTCTGACGGAAGTTTCACACAGCAACTAGTGAGCCCCCAGGAAAAGGGGCAGGCACTCCAAATGTGGGAAGGGATGTCTGCTGCCTGTCCTACACCACACCCTCAGCAACAGACTGGAAGGCTCTTCTCAAATAGAGAATAGAGCTGTTGCAGACAAGCAGACCCTGCTGCCTTATGTTGTTAAAAAAAAGGAGCAACATCTCCTCCTGCTCCTTCCCACTAGCTTTTTTTTGTTTGGGGGGTGGGTGTGTGAGGCTCCTCATATTTGCACATTTCATTCTCAGGTATCTAGCTATAGGTGTGGATGAAACGAAGAACATTTTTGATTTTAGGAAAGACCCGAGTAGTGGCATGGTCAGAAAGAATCTCAGTATCATCTTCTCAAAAGTGAGACAAACTGCCATTGCTTTCAGTTTGGTTTTTTTTGGAGGGAGAGCGGTGGTATGTGGAGAATTGAGGCAGGAATAGGGTTGTTTTTTTAAGAAGCATTTGAACAACAAAGCTTCCAAGTTAGTGCTGAAATTGTGGAATAAGTGGCAGGTCTGCTGGACAGCTGGGTGCCTAATCTCAAGGGAGCTTAATGGGAGCTTTAAGAGCAATGGGGAGAGAGATTAGTTCACAGAACAACTTCTAATTGGACTCTTCTGTCAAAATGCTTATTTCAAGACTGTACCTTGGAGACAGAAAACAAGTCACTTTAGTTCTAGATAGTGAAACTTAATTATCTTGTTATTCTCAGCTTTGTAACAGCATGAAGCTTTACAAGTATGTATATTCCAGCAGGCACAGATACTGCTTTGTTTCAACCACAGGGTTACATGAAGAATACAAAAGAGTCCTTAGTGCAATATAAATTACATGAGATTTCACTATGTACCCAAGAGAAACCCAGAAACACCTTGTCCTGGTTTCGTCTGGGGTAGAGTTATTTTTCTTTCCATTAGCTGGCACAGCGCTGTGTTTTGGGTTTAGTGTAAGAGGAATGTTGACAGCAACAACTGAAAACATCAGGGTGTTAAGTCAGGCTTAGACTCAGTCAAGGACTCTTCAGCTTCTCCTGCCCAGCCAGCAAGAAGGCGGGAGGGGCACAGGAAAGTTGGAAGGGGACATGGCTGGGACAGCTGACCAAAACTGGCCAAAGGGGTATTCCATACCATGGGACATCATGCCCAGTATATAAACTAGGGGGAGTTGCCCTGGTGGGGGCAGATCACTGCTTGGGAACTAACTGGGCATTGGTCAGCGAGCGGTGAGCAATCGCACTGTGCATCACTTGTTTTGTATATTCCAACTCTTTTATTATTATTGTCATTTTTAAATTATTATCATTATTATTTTCTTCCATTTTCTTCCTTTCAGTTCTTTTAATCTGTTCTTACCTCTAGCCACGAGTTTTACCTTTATTCTTCCCAATTCTCTCCCCCATCCCACTGGGTGGGTAGGGAAGTGAGTGAGTGGCTGTGTGGTTGGGGTTAAACCACGACACACCTACCATCAATATGAGGCAGCAGGAAGGCAGGGCATACTCACAGCATTAGTGGGTTTTTTAGATCGGACTTTGGATTTGTCTTTCTCTAGCTCCCCAGCATGTTCTCTCTTCTCGGGAAGTTTCACTGTGCTATGCATTTCCTTTTCTGGTGCAACAGAAAAAAAATGAAGGTATTACAAAATGTTTTAATGCTTAGCATTACTTGTTATTAATTATTTTATTTGTTATTACTTGTTAGACTGCATCACTCCAAGTTATTTGTTGAATTACTTGTTATCCCTTACACACACTTGTTTCAGTTAGCTTAAAGCAAGATTTTAACACCTGCAATGCCTACAGAAGCTGGTATTATCAGAAAAACCAAGCATGCCATCACGAGCTAGCAATGACTATCACAGCCCACATGTTTTGAGTGGGTTTTTTAAATTAATTTAAATTAAATTGAGTATCTTCATAACCTAAGATTTTGTTTCCATGTGGTGTTAACAAACGTGGTTGAATTACTCCATCAGTTTTACAGCAGCATGTCACATTGAGACATGAAACAACACTACAGCTTCCTACAACGATCTTCACACTTCAGTTTCTTGTAGTGGTAGCTTTCATGGCAACGTATCGCCAAAGATGAGCATGCAGCAGAAGTGACCTGACAAAGAAGCAGTTCCTCTACATTCTTACACTCCTACCTAATTTGGGTATGGCTCTACTCAAGTCTTTGTTCCTGACATTATAAAAAAAAAAAAACCAAACCAAAACAACCAAACCCAAACAAAAACACACACACCCAGATCCATATAACAGAGCATGGAGAATCTCAGGGCTCTGGCGCTGAAGATGAGGGGGCAATGAAGTTCTCACTTAAAGTTACAAGCGAGCTAGAGACCTTTACACGTGGACATGAGACAGTCCAAGGTATTTCTTGGAGTTCAAGAGCTAACAAAGATATTAAAGAGAAGAATATCTACACCTATCAGAAATTTAAGCATGAAAAAACTGTCTAGATCTTTTTTCTTCTACTTTTCAGGGGGAAAAAAAGAGAAAAGGTTAATGCCTAGGGACACTCCTTAAAGAAAAAAATTACCAAATTTAAGAAGACCACAATCTACAGAAATTCTTGGGGAAAAAAGATTTTTTTGAATGAACAAAGGAGACTGACAAACTGCTTAGTTAATTTCAATTATTAAGTAGTTGTAAATGGTTCCTACATTTGCTTTGCCAAATTATTTGTCAACAAGCTTATTCTTCTGTTTGATGGCATTAAACATTTCTTCTCAGTCTGAAATTATTATTTCTTAAGGAAAGATAACAACAGACTCAGGACTACTGATAGAAGCAATTTAAAAATCATATTATGGGAACTTTATCATTACGTTCAAAACATAGTATCTTTTGCCTTTGCTGAGTTTCATTTCCTGATTTCAAATTCAAATTCTTTCCTAAAAGTTTCTGAAATCTCGTACTTTCTTAAAAGAGTTTCTTCTATTTAAAGCTAATGGATTGATGCTAGCTATTTAAAATACAAATAGAAATATGGCTGAAATCTCATTTCTGACTGCTCCATAAGAGACCCTGAAGTTAAAAAAGTAGAAATTTTTTTTTCCAACCAAACATGTTTTCTTCTCCAAGAAAACTCGATCATTCACAAAACAAGCTAAAAGATTCCAAAGCCATAAAAACTTTTACAATAAATTCCAATTTAAAAATGAAGTTAACAGAAGTATTTTTTTTTAAATACTTTGAATTGTTCCAACCGCTGAATTTAACTCTGGTCTTAAAACGAGTTTGTACAAAGTAACAGAAATTGCATTCACATTTTATTTCACTTGCCACTCACCATTTTCACACTTCGGAGCTGCACATCCCATTCTACGTCTCAGATTATGAGTTCTGGCTTCTGGAGAGTCAGATTCAGTTTTGATATTGGTTGCCTTAAAAAAAGAAAAAAAAAAAAAGAAAAAAATCAGTACTGTCCTTAGATGGAACCCTTTGGTTTTACACTTGTATTTGGGAAAACGTTCTCACGGCCGCTTGCCCAAGTATGGACTGGCCACTGCATGCAATGCTGCAGGAAAGGCTGCATACCCAGAGATCCAACCTGCACTCAACTCCTCCTGCCCCTCACTGCTGCGCTGGCTCTGAGGAAGGGAAAAGCTGGCTATGTCCAGCACTCAGAGTCCTAACAAGAGAGTGGCTATTAAGACCTAGAGAACCCTCTGCAAGTCTCTACAGTTGAGTAACTTCGGTGGCAGACCTCGCAAGGTTTTAAAATATGCATTTCAAGTCTCTCAAAAGCTGAGAAAAGAACTAGGAAAAAAAGACAATTTTGACTTCCAAATCAAAAAAATATTTCTGGATACAATTCTTAATCCACTCTGATAAATGCCAAGAGAGGACTGCAAAGGTTCAGAGAACAAGCTGCTGTGAGACACAAACACTTCACTGAGGTACAACTGAGGTCTTAAAACTTGTAACCTGACTTGTTCTAGGAAAAAGCCAGGCAGATGGAAGTCAGATACAGACTTTGAGAACTTCATTTAAACTCAGAAAAACATTTTATACCGATAAACAAACAAATCTAAAAAGGCAACCCGAATTTCTGAAATACTTTTATTCAATTATTTAAAAAACAGTTCAGAGAGAAGTAACAGGAACAACTTGGAGAGATTTGAAAGGAAGTCCTACAAAAAGCCTGTGCTAATAACGATACCATGTTTTTAGCTTGATTTCAGTGGAGCTTGATAAGCAAAGGAGCAATGACCTTTGGGCTTTCATAGATTTTCTTCTGCTCTTGAGAAGCAGAACACACTCCAGTCTTCTAAGCAGGGAACTTGGTGTATTGTGGAGCTTTCAACACAGAATAATGTTTTTCCATTTAATTCTTCTATTTCTTCCCTGAAGTTTTGAGACTGTGGGAGAACAATTCTCAAATCCCTCAGCATAAAGACGAGTTTCTCCAACATTGTATTTTTTAAGCCTAATTTCTTAAGGAAATGAGGTCATGCAACCACTCTCTTGCTGCTTACACAAGTCAGTCCACTATCAACCACCCCCTGAACCCCAAATAATAGGACTTGTTGGCCTAGCTCTAAAAGCATGACTTCCAGGCCGAACCCATCATCAGGTATTCAAAGGGGCAGGGTTTGGTGTTGCTGTTGGGGGGGGGCAGAGTTTAAGGCTTTTTCATTTGTTTGTTTCGGATTTTTACAGAGGTGGTTTTTACATTATTTCCCCTTCACTTTCTGTGTTCTCTTTGTCCAAATTACTATCTCCATGAGACCAGGCAGAGGTCCCATTGCTTAAAATATGCAAAAAAATGCTGTTCATTATATTTAGTAATACTGAATAAAGATGAGTTTGCACTGATCCTCAAGCAATGCAGTAACAGATGCCCCATCTTCTGCATCTTTGACTTCTATGAGCTGCGTCCATATTCTGTGCTTAAGCCTATATAAAGGGCAGCTCTTTTTTTCAGCCTGACCCTTTTATTGTATCAATTCATCTCAGTTTCACTTCCCTAGCATTGTTCTGGTCTTTTACACTTGTCTTTTCTGCATCAAGCATCTAAATCCTTTGCATTTCAAAACCAGCCTACGACTGTCATTGCCCTCTTCCTTGCTAATTATAAACATTTTCTGCTAAGTGTTTACTCACCAGGTAGGAAAGGGCAAGGTAAAACTGTATGTGTCTTACAATTGCAAACTAACACTTATCCCACAGGCTATATTTTTGCTAGTAAGAATAATTTACAGTACTTTCCTGCAGGTCACTTATTTTAAAGGTTTATAGTAGATGGTTAGCCTTCGAAAAGCAGGAAATGTAAAACTGGTAAACATAAAAATGAACTTAGGTTTTACAATTTAAGACACTGACAAATCCTTGTGTATCTCGCTAAAGCAAAAAGTTGAGACACATTAACCAAACATTACTACTTTGCAACCTGGCCCACAGAAAAATCAACTGCTTGTAGCTTCAATGTAGAAGAAAAAGGATTAAATCAACTTAGCTGACTTTGCACTGAAATGGAACAGAAACACTCACATTAACAAATATTAACTTTTGGAAATTACTGTCTTAAAACACTACAGCTCCTTGCTAAGCCAGTCAGTCTGTGCTGCTTAATTCAGCCTTAGCTCTGGATGTTTCCATTCTATTCTTAATCAAGTATTTTCTGTCCACAAAAATTAGGTGCATGACATCAGTAGCGCTCGGGGAAAGAGCTGAGAGGGTAGCCTTGCATTTTGGCTAAGTATGAGCAGTTAGTCTCCACAGAGATGACAAAAATGTGCACTCTTTGTTAGCCAGTGTTATCTGACACGACTGTCAGAGAAAAAGCTAAAATTTTAGTGTATGTTTATCCTGCTGTTGATCTTTAAAGGATACGTGAGAACTAGCGTCTTTCAACCACAGGCAGATACTTCAAATGGAAAGTTTCAGATCAAACTACTGAGGTTTTCTCAGAATTACAAATCTACTTGTAACAGGGTATTTGAGTGGAAAAGCTTTAAAAAACCTTAATTGTAACTTATTAACTACAAATAATTATAGGTAGAACTTGCAACAACCAAGCTGTACTACTTGGTAGTAATAAAGACCAAGACTAGAACAATGGGAGTTAATAGACAGTCTGAAACAAACTTAAATAGAAGTCTGGATTATAAAGAGAGTCAATCATGACCTTCCTAACTCATGATGTCACCACTAATAAGACCATCTCCTGGGAATAAGCCTCCCCCTAGTCTTCATCTGCTCAAACAAAAGAAATAGTAAACTCTCTGAAGGCAGGAACATCAGTCTAGACAGACTGAAGTCACAGTATTACAGTTTTCCAGCAACAAAGTAGACATATCATGGTGTCCTAAAATATGTCTTCACAGCAGAACTCTATGCCGATGTAATAAATAAATTTTATGCTTATCCAAATGAATATTATTTCTTAAGCACATGTAAGATTAATCTTGTTTGATTGTACAAAACCATATTGACTTAATGTTACGGAATTTTTTCCTTACATTGTACAGTGAAAGTATCACAAACTGATAGAACTTGGTAAAAAATTAAATACAACAATGCTAATATATATATATACACAATAAGAAGCTTCTCTGCTCTAACATCTGGCTTGAACTCATCAAAGATTTACAGAAACCTCTCAAAACATTTAAAGAATAACTACTGTTCACTGGCTATCCTCTGAGGAAGTGACAGAGATCAAAGCTGCAATAGAGAAGCTTCATTTCTAGAATCTGTCACCTGTATTTTAATCTATGAGCCCCATACTACTTATAATTATGCTAAAAACACTATTATAGCGTACACACTCATAACTAGTGTATAAGTGGAACAGCTTCAGCAGAAGAGCCTCTCAGAACTCCAAATCTCAGTAACACACTTTTTAAAGTATCACACAATCCTTACTATATTATTTATAATTTATGCATTTCTAAATATTTAACAATGACAAAGAAAAAGTTAAACAGCTGTTTACTATACACATACATTTAGCGATCTGATCGAAATAACATCTGTCCCGCAACTTAGCTAAACCCTTTTGTGCCATGTGGCTAGGCGAACTATCACTGCATTACTATTTCAAGCTCAGTCACCACAAAGCATTTGCCCATATAAAGATAGATTATCTCACCTCTGCTCTTAGGCGTTTTGCTCGACGAGCAGGTGGACAAGTTTCAGATGGCTGAACAGACTGTCTCTGTGGAATATCATGGGGTTTATATTCCTTGTCCTTAGTGTCACTGGTGAGATCTGGTTTCTGCAAGCACTAGAGAGACACAATTTGATTACTTAATTTCCGCCTTTGCTTCTAACACAAACTTTGTGCAGAACAATTTCCTGGCTAATGTGAAAGACTGTAGACAGGGCTTTAATAACTGTGGTGCTGAGTTAATAAAAACAGTATTTATGACAATTGTAACACTACCTATTTGAACAAGTTACAAAATCACTTTTCCCTGTCCTTTTACTGAATGCAATAACCATAATAAAGGATCTTAAATAAAGCTGAATTCATCCTTTAAACGTTATGAGCACTGAACATTTCTCTATGGGAATACCAATACCAATTCTTCTAGTAGATGGTGCTTTTGGAGGCCGTACAGCATACCTGAAACTGCTGTAGTGTCCTCAGGTTGCATTACTGTAATGCTAACATACAGAGCAATATAAAAGTAAATTACAGCCTATCATACATCCTTGTCTTAACTGAAATACAATTTTGTCTGAAGAACATTGCAGAAGCTATGTTCTTTATGTTTTGGAGAGGACAACTCTGCTGCATGAATTAAGGGCAGAAGGGAAGAAGAAGATACAAGAACAGTTTCAGATCTTTGAAGTTGCTGAATGAACACATTTAATTGCTGAAAACTGTGCATACATTTGTCAAGAGAAGTAATAATTAATGACAATTCTAAGTTTGTCAAGCCACACAACATTCAGTACCAGCAGACAAAATATAACAGTTTTTAAAGTGTAAACAACAAATACTGAAGAAACAAAAAGTCTTATGTTGTCAGAAAGTATTTCACACAAATTGCTGGATCCATGTTTCCCCAGTTCTGTTAATCTGTTCCCATCACAAGCATTTTCTCGGCAATACAGAAACAGGACAGGAACTACAAGAGAACCACTGCAGCAGCATAAGGACTGATGCTCTGTAGACAGCACAGAAATCAGACTTTCAGAAACAAATGAAAGTCAGATCAGGGGATGGAAAAGGGAGAAAAAGTGGTATTTTAGGAGACAAGTCCATGCTGAAAGAAATGTGTATTTAACAAAAAAGAAATATCAGTCAATGGTAGCAGGATATCATTAACTATCACCCACAGACAGTCTACAACACTGCTCAAAGAAACCTCCGTAAGCTCTAGACTTACTCTTTGAAAGCAAACGTCTGACTTAATTTCAACAGTAAATACACAAAACCACCCAACTTCGCAGCTTATGCACATGAGCAGTAAGTCCTGGGTGACACTCAAAGGTGGGCACGCTCCCATGCTGCGTACTTGAAGGCCACAGAGCACTGCAGCTAGCTCTTCAGAAGAGCATGCTCCCTTAAAGCTCACACTGAAAGAAGATGATGTGAATTATTTCACATTTATAACAGTGGGAGAAAATAAAAAATAACAATTTCTCAGGACATAAAATGGACAAGCAGAAAAGGCAAGTGAGTAGGATAAATATGAAAATGGGAGAACAGAAAAGCAAATGAGATTAATGCTACACAGAACACTGCCAAATGTAATGACTTATATAAAATTTAGTTCCTTGAATCGTTTCCTCATGTGAAACCCAAATCTTTCACTTAAAAGAAGTTTCTACTCCTTCTGGTAACAGAGGACATATGATACTTGAAATCAAGTATCTAGAAGGTAAACAGCTTTTCCTAAACAAAAGGGTAATGAAACCTTGAAAGAGAGAAACAACAAATAGCGTAACTTGCCTCACTTCAGTGGAGTGTCCAAACAAACAAACAAAAAAAGCACACTGTTCACTGAAAAAAGCCCAGAAGACATTTCCTAAATATTGAGGTTTCAACAGCTATTTAAGCAGAAACATTCCCTAGTGCCTCAGTAACCCGAAGACAAAGCAGTAGTATGAAATGGCTGTTAACATTTTCAACCGTAACTGGAAGAAGAACTAGAAGTGTAAGTCCTGTCTTAAGGACAGGAATTCCTCTGAACCTACTTTACTCCTACACTGACCTGATCAACTGCAAGCATGCGTCTTTAACCAAGGACACTAGCTGCCATTTCTTCAGTCCTTTCCTCTCCCAGCCAGCAGAGCCTTTTCGGTAAGGTTAAGCTTCTATCAGTAACTTACTCTAAGCTCATCCTACACACTATGATCTAGCCTGTAATCATGATCTCATGATACTCTGAGAAGATGGTTGCACATATAATCCTTGAACTCCAAATGGTGGCCGAGAGTAAGTTAAAAGCCCATCAGCTGAAACCACTAAGGAACAGTTCCTTCGGCAGGCAGGCAAAGGACACACCAGGAAGGTTCACAAGGCCTCCAGGATGTCAAAAGACGGGGAAAAAAAAAAAAATAGGGATACAATTCACCTCCTCCAGGTTTAGGTGTTTATGAAGTAGCAATTTACACATAAGCTAATCACCCAGGTTCCCTGTACATGCAGAATACAACTGGTCTGTGCCTGCTATATACCCACTTGAGGGTAAGAACCACCAACTCCAGAAGTGCTTATTTTTGTCCAGTAACAACAAAGGGTCCTAGAGAACTTTCTCACACAGAAACATCTTTATGAGAGGCATACACATACAAATCTTTGGACATATGAATCCCATTCATTAAAGCCTTAGTTTGGAAGAGAGACCAGACCCAGAATTACTGGACCAGTTGTATTCATTGAAAAACAGACCACCACAAGATGACCATCTCTAGCCCCCCCAAACTGTAGCTGCATTTTAAATCATGCAAACATCTGGGCAATGCAGCACAGAAGATGCATTAACAGAAGATTCTGGACACCTCAATTCATGTAGGGGGACATTTATCCCTCTGGGCATACAGTGTGATTCCGTAATATTCTTCGCCATAGTAACCATCAGTGTGATACAAGTGAGGCACACACAGTAAGAACCAGTACACCAAGAGGTGTACTGCAACTGCTCTGGAGACAAACACCCAAGACCTGTCTAGTCCAATGTTTCAAGATAAGAATAAAACAAATACACCCCTGTGGAGAGCTGCTTTGTGTATTAGAAACCGGCTGATTTAAGACATTTTTGCCGTTTGACTGAACAAGAGCTTTAATAAAAACATGCTATCTGTTCACCTCTGAACAGCTCCAGATAGTTTCACTATTTTAGTATGCATATAGAAATATCTCCAGCTGGGATATTTGTCAAAATAACTCCTGAAGCCAGTTTAACATATATTTAAGCCACACATAAACAATTAATGCTCTACACAGATCTTGATGAGATTTAAGTTACAGCATAGTCATCTGTGTAAACTACATCTTTACATACTTTCAGCTTTTGCAGAAGAAAAGTCAATGAATATTGCAAGTACTACCAATTAAAAAAAAATTCAAAAAAATCAGTGAACGCAAGCACTAATCTTTTATGGATGATCACCCTGGCTGCATGAAGAGTTTCTCTCAAAAGGCTTGTTGAAATATCACACGAAGGAACCACACATCTCAAACTGACAGCTGTCAAATCGAATAGCTACATCTTCTCCAAAACAAAAAAATCACAGATGCTTAGGATTCCCAGTAAAGCACTGAACAGACACACAATAAAATGGACACCTACACAAGAAACATCTGGGAAAGCACCACTTACTGAGAAGACGACATGGAAGAAAGCCAAAAAGAATCTCATCTGAGATTCTTCCTCAAAAAATGTATTGCAAAACAAACTCAGCTGGAAGACAACGTTGTCAGGAAGAAAAAAAAAAGTCAAATCTTAAGAGTGAAAAGTGAGCTAAACCCAACATATTTCTGTGGATTCTCTCAGTTCATTGAAAATATACGTCTCTGCCACATATGGGAGAGGAGTATTTTAACAGCTTTTGGGGGGAAGGAGTTAAAAAACCGAAGCTAACCATACCTACATAGCTTTTCAGGAACTTCATCCACTAAACACACCAGTTTGGAACAAATGTCAGGTGCCCCTTACAAGAGAGAGTTTGGGAATTTACATTTAAAAAGAAGCATGACCTCATTTGAGAAGCCTTTTCTCTTCTAAAAGGATCCACTACTAAGAAAACCATGAATGTAAACATCAACTGGGTGATACTCGCATAGGGAACCTACATTTCCAAGGAAGTGTGGTACCATGTTAACTCTTTTACTTTTAATTAGATCTTTCCCTGTGCAATTGGCACCTCAAAAATATGACAGCAAAGCTAGGTGTCACAAAACACACCAGCTTAACAAAAAAAAAAAAAAAAAAAAAAAAAAAAAAAAGGAAAAAACACGGTTTTCAGACCTAACAGAAATGCAAAGTTTTCAATATGCCTTCAGAAAATGGTCTTGCTTTCCATTGCTTAATAGGAATCTGTTTGAGATAAGGCAAAACATTTTGGATACAGCAGTTTCCCTAGCAGGAAGATTTTTATATCCAACTATATTGTGTTCTTACTCTATGTTTGCAAAACACTCAAACCTACACAAGTTGTATTATTTTTTCTGAAGGGTATCCAGAATCTAACTGTTCTTCACTGAACAGTGATCATCACTGGCTAAATAAAAAGCCTTCGATTTCAACCTTTGTTGACTTACATCAAATCCCTCCCTCATTTTGGTAGCTTTATGTAAAGACTGGTGTTGATTTCTGTAGACAGAGACATGCTTGTAACAGCATTAGGGCTTTTATTGCTTAAAAAAGGTCAACACTCTTCTCTTTGAAAGATCATCATGGTAAGAGTGTTTCAAGTAAATAAAAATGGATGTTGGCAACTGCAACCTATTTTGGTTTTCCAAATAAATGACTACTGCTCTAAAAGAAAAGCCCTATTCGCCATTAGAGATGTTGCTTCCACTCTCACCCAACCCTGAATTTTGTTTTAATGGCCAAATCTAAGCAGGAAGGATGAAGATTTAAGCTTGAAAAAAAGTCACAAGCTTTACTGTTAACTACACTGCAATATCCATGCAGCATCCTGGAACTCGGACACCCTTAGTGAAAGCAAGATGAGATACTGCCACAAAACTGCCATGGTTTGATAAGGTTCCTCAGTCACTCCATGTGCAAGTGATATAGACCCATAGCACTCCTGTTCTATCAGAGAAATGGACCTATAATGATCTCTGAAGATACTGGTACTTTGCATTTGACAAAAGAGCATTAAATAAATCATTATAGGAAGTCTGAAAGTTATAGGAAGTCTGAAAGTCCATTACCATGAGGCTTCTGTAAAGTGTAGAGAGAAAATACAAAAAGTTAGTATTCAAAGCAGTCAGTAAAAGGTTACCTTGAAGTAATTCTAATAACTTTACTTTTGATTAAAAGTTTGCCTATGGTTTTCCGAATTGCTTGCATCAACACCACAGACTGCATCTTCGTCACCTGCATACCATAAAGCATAAAATGCAGTCTTTGGAAATGTTCCATCAATTAAAAAAAAAAACCAAACCAAACCAGACTGGCTGCTAAACTCATTGGCCTTCAGTTAGCTTCAACACAGCTTACCAATAGGCTCGCTCCAGACTGGAATAAGTTGTAAGGATAGAGAATGCGCTCGTAATGTGCACGGATGTGCGAACCCACGGCTTTGCCAGGAGCAAATCCCATTCTAGTGGCTATTTTGGTCCATTTTCTCTCCTTGCAAACTACATCAAATCCTCCTTCTTCTGCAACTAGCTAAAAAGTGAAAACAAAATGGTCATATATTTAATACAATAATCACCAGCATTTAAGGAAAGCACTGCTAGTTTAAAAGGCAAGACAACACAACAATTGCTATTTTAAACCAGAAAAGTATAGATTTAAAAAAACGTGAAACATGAAAGTTGTTTAAAAGCTGGAACTGGAACATATAACATATAAACTATTCAGGAACTGTAAACTTGTTGAATTACTTTACAAACAAGTCAACACCTGTATTAGATGACCAAGCAGTAAATCAGCCTACTTTTGAGAATTCGGCAGGCTGCAATTTGTCATGCCTCCACTTTGTATTCCAACACAACTTTCTAGCACAGTACAATCAGTTCTTCTCACTGGAACAAGTACTGTGAAATAGGCTCAAAAGCAACCAAATAAAAACTACCCTAAACATAAAGAAAACATTGCAAACGTATCCTTGGGGTCAGAGAATCCCATCCCTTACTATCAGAATACATAAACTTCTCCAGAAGTTTAGCAAGCTTCATTCTAAAAGTAATTGTTTTTTTTCTCACATATTTCTAATGGAAAAATACTTTTCTCACTGCTGTTATTGTTCAGAAGCTTTCTCCAGTTAAGCCTAAGTTTATTCTTGACCGGTTTGTATCCAAGTTCAACTTTAAAGGAGAGCTGGAAGTTTAACTTGATCTCCTAGCCCACATGAAAATTCCTATGATACTGTATTTCTTACTGTTTTGTCACATTAGTTATGTGCTAATGTTAGGCTTAGGTTAAACAAAGAAATATTTTTTTCAGTTTAGATATACCCCAAAATCTCCTTTGAACAACTGTGATACCATTCCAGAAACTGAGATAACACAACATCTTTTTAGGATGAGTTTCTCCCTTGTTAACAGTCTTACTCTATTAAGCTGAAACAAATCCAGGATCTTCCTCTCCACATGTGGAATTTTCAGTGTACATCCTTGAAGCTCCCAAAACTTTGCAATCTGGTCCAGAAAATTCAGCTTTACACGAGTTTGGGCCTGAAAAAAGAAACAAACAAAAAAATGAACGGCATACTAAATGAAGATTAAGCTTTTGTATCTCTGTGTTTATAAAGTTGCAGCCTCAGTTGCCTGCCTGGCTTTTCCCTCTGCAGGTGTAATTTTGCATTTTTCCCTCTCATCATATGCAGGAAAAAAAAAAATTCCATACAAATACCACCAGCCTTTCCTCAAGGCACTTTTTGTTAACTTTGACTGCATTTAGAAAAGTGCTTTCTGAGAACAGAGAAGCAATGAGTTATTACTGCTAAAAACTACTTAAACTAGCTGCATTGCTAGGATTTATTACATTTATTAATGAAAGAAATGTCATAGTTTATTACAATTTGGTTTATTCATAATAAACAAAAAATAAACCAATATTTATGGCCTATTACAAAAAAACAATTTAAAAGGGTTTTTCTGTTATCCCTTTTCACTCCCAACTGCATTTGTTTCATTTGTATGGATACAAACCAGCCAGGGCAGGGAAAGCCAACTAGTCTGTTTGCACAGCAATTCACACAGTAAGATAACTGGACTGTTGGTACGTTAAAGAGTAGTAGCTCAGACTTATTGACGCAGCTTATTTTCATCACATTTGCTATTCTTCAGGTAAAAAATGGCCATGTCTATACAGACGAGGTTGTTCTTAAAAGTCCAGAAAGCTCTGAACCAGCTTGTGTCCACACAAATCTCTCTCTTCGCATCTAAAGCCAGCGTTCGAGCACTTACCCTGGCACTTCACATAACCACATCAGGACTTCAGAAAACAAGCATCATGAGAAAATCAGGCAGGCAAAGTGTCACCGTCATTCTAATTCGTACCAGTAGCGAGCTAACCAGGACTCCTCGCCACTCCCTTCTTCTAGTCTGAATTCATGAAAGCAGTGAATGAAAGTGCTTGTGAACAGCAAATTTCCACCAATTGAATCCAGATTTTGTAACTGTTTCTTCCAAATGGCTTGTTATTTTTAAAGCACTCTGTAAATGCTTCATCTCTTCTACTTTTAAAAGATGCTGTATATGTGCAAAACGCGGACACAAATCTATGGCACTTGAGAATTTGAGTTTAACCACTTACAAGCACCTCTGTGTGGAAAAGGCCTGAATTATGTTCCTTTAATGAGCATTAGCTTTACTTTTTATGCTTGGTACGTTTTTAACTAGGTTCTGAAACAGATGAATTTCTGTGCTCATTAAAAACTGATGTTCAGAGGTCCTGAGTGCTGTCAGCTCAAGTCAATCACAGCTCATGGTCAATCCACTGGAAAATACCACCTCTCAAAAAAATACTTAAACCTTTTGGAGAAGCAGCAATGTTCAGATTTACAGTTTACCTCTAGTTCATTGAGCCTCTGGATCCTCGGTGTAAAGTGAAGCTTATCGACATCACATGCAAATGGAGGCTGCCAGTCCTGGAGAAACAGAAGAGCTTCATCAAAAGACCAGGAAAATGAAGGAAGCTTGTCTGTGACAGTCAAATGCCAGGTAAGCCCGAAGCATGGAAGAGGTCCCCATGGCTTCCAAACCCTCCTCAGCCCTAAGCAGCACAGCACGTGCCTCTCTAGCGCGTGGCAGGAGCCCAGCACGAGGGCTGCATCCCCACCTGTCAGCTATCGCACCCCACCACACTTGCAGCTGCGGTGAGGTCTACTTCTGCTTCTACATTACTTCGTGTTGAACAAGCCTAGAAAGCAGGAAGAATGAGATACGCCGAGTGAGCTTCACTGTCTACCCCTTAAAATATTTCACTGTGCCTTTGAAATAGACAGATAATGAAACCACAAAATAAATGACATTTGGGGACTAAGGACCTGTCCTCAAAGATAAGCCCACAGCTGCACACGGAGTCAGTCTGCCCTCTCCCCACCCACGCGGGGTAGCTAACGGTGCTGCACAGGCCATTTGCCCCGGCCTCACGACAACCATCACCTGCCCAGGCCCATTCCTAAATGGGAACCATGCAACAGCCGAGGGTTATGTCTGCCGGACAGTGAGAGGAGAACTCCCTGGGAAGCGCTGCCGCCGTGCAAGACAAACCCACCCAGCGCTTTAAACGGGAGTAACAAACTCAGTTACAACTCTGGGATAGGAAGTCACTTATCTGAACAAATTCAGTATTGTCACCACGCAAAACACAGAACAAAGTGAAGTTTCATAAACCACAATCCAAACTGTAATGCCTGCCTTGGTCGAGAAGGCTAATGCGCACTATCAGAGACTTCAGTGTTCATCAAGGACAAATGCAGCAGTTAGCGCTCGTGAACACTGGTCTCCAAAACATAGAGCAGCTGCGCTAAAAAACAGAAATAAAAGCTGCTTTTCTTAATTCCTTGTCTGTAAACATTCAGGAACAGTTGGAATACGACCAATTAAAAAAAGATTATTATTACTCTGACAAAATACCTGCAACTGGTAGTGTTATTTATAAACACAACTATAAAGCAATTTTATCTTTTAGATCTCTGACATCTATCACGTGCAGTTGGTTTGGCAATACCCAGCTTCACTAAACCAAATTAGATTTGATTTAAACTTGACAGTAATTTATTACATATAAAGCTATCTTATTATCACTAATTACAGAATGAAGATAACACATGAAAGCTACTGATAGTGGAGTAAGACAAGAGCTTTCTACCAGAAGAAAGAACAAAGTTTACTCAGCGCCTGCAGACTAAAGCAACTGAAGTAAGACCAGCATCATAAGCTGAATGTGTTATTTTAGCAGACATACTTAATATGAAAATTAGTGTCAAAAGCGACCATAAAGGATTCGCAGAGTCATTATCTTACATACAAACATCCAGACTCAATTCTATATTGTGACAAGCCCACCCTGTCACTAGAGCAAACCTATGGCAGGATCAGGTATTTTCACAACTAGAGAGAAGGGACACAAGAGTCACCAAGAGCATGGAAAACCTGAAGAGCAAGGAGGGAACACCAATCCACACATTTTATCAAATATATGTTGACTATCCAGAACTCTAAACTTTTCTGATCCTACAAGGCACTTTCAGCACATCAAAACTCAGCAAGGCTGAAATTAAAATTTGAACTGGAAGTTAGATGACAATAAGGGAACCAAGATGACAAACTGTCAAGAGGATGGTCAATCCTCAACCAGTGGGACATGTTTCTCAATCATTTTTGTTCTTTTAACTGCAGGACTAAGACTGGTGTCCAATGGAATGATGTTCTTCAACAACTAGATAAAATTAACCGTACATTTTTGTTTGCCAGAACACTAAATGCAATGAAAACAGCAAGTCTGACAAAGAAAATGTCTGACTTTCTTTTGTAATATCCTGCTATCTGATGAATCATTCGCGGCCCCCAAACTATAATATAAGAAACATGACTGGGAACATTTAGGATAAGATTTGAAGTACTGTACTTCAACATGACAAATCTGACTTTCAAGCCGAACCAATTGGTTACATCATTAGTCACAAGACTAGAGTTTGCTCTGTGCATGAGGAGACAGACAGACAGGCAACCAAACCAGGAGAGGACACACAGTGGTAATGACACACACCATCCTTGGGACATGCCGCGGACATCTCTGGAGGGAGGACTGTAGTATCCTAAGCGCTTTGCTTAGGCTGAGAGAGTAAATTAAAACAAAGAGGCAAGTGCTGACTGACTGCTTAGCTAAGTAATAAGCCAAGGCTGTTGCCACGTGGGCCATGCATTACCCTAAAACATGATCTTGTAATAAGGATATGCAGAGGACAAGAAACCAGAATAAAAGAATTCAGCCCACACAGGCAATGACACTACCTCTGACACTGTTACTGAGCCTGAGCTGTGCTTCAGGGCTGTCGCTTGCAGATGAAGTACTGGCAGACCATCAGTAAAGCCAAAGAAGGGAGGAGGAGAGTGCAGGAGACTCTTCTGGTTGGGCCACATGTCCCCTGGCACAGAGTCTTCTGCTCTGGGGAGAAGCCCAGAGGAAAGCCTGCATTGCTACTGGGACACAACAGGAGGAACAGGATTCCCACCCGTTCCTACAGGTTCCAGCTCACACTCACTCTTAAAGAAATAAAGACACAAGCCTCCCCAGGACAGATACAGACTTGGGACCCACTGCTAGAAAGCAGCCTGTCTTCAGACAGGATAGAAGCAAGCTTGTCCCCTCCACTTACGAAAGCAAATGGAGAAGTTTATGTGCATTATCTTACAGAAATACCTCATTCACAACATGGAATACCGAAATGTACTACTTCAGAATTAGCTGATTAGATCCATACATCTCCTATTTACTACTAACTGGTGTACATTTTCGGAAATTCCTTCCTTTTCGGCCAAAGATGCTTCCTCTAGCAAAGCACTAGTAACACGACTCCAGACAAGACAAGCTTCCACAACAGGTATTTTCTACACCTTGCAGTTTCTAAGTTTAATGATACTGAATGAACACTATACACACCGGAACACTGTGATGGTATGTCAGCTGTTTCACAAAGAGAAGCTTTGGAAACTTGATCTATTCAATACAGGACTTTCAGTAGACAGCTTTTCAGTCTATCAGGCAGATGGGTCCATCAACTACAAACAAAAATTTAGCAGCCTTGAAAGTGTTTAACTCTTAGCAAGGAGAAAAAAGTCATTGCAAGAATTTCTGTTGAGATACGGTAAACTGGTTTAATGAGAGGTAACACTGGATTTACTCTGACTTTTGACATTTTTAAGCAGGTAAAGCTGAGGGAAATGCATGCTATATATTGTATAATAGGTCATATTATATTATAAAAAGACTTCTGACTTCAGAAACACACTACTGCACATCCCATTTATCACAAATTGTTTCACATTACATTAGTCACAGTTACAGATACACAGCCATTCACCATTTGGAGAAATGACAGCAGGTGTAGTAAACAGGCCACCCTGACTGTCACTGATTCACTTTAAAGTCACAAACAGTTCATTCTGGAGCATCTGAACTACTCAAAAGTTTAAACAGCCGATGAGGATAACATTTATCGTCTTACATTCCAGGGTATGGCAAGCTCCTCAATTCCTAAGTGAGATGCTTTCAACCCTTCTTTAATAAGTGTATTATTTACTCAACAAAAAGCTTGCATACGCTTTGAAGCACAAGTTACTAAGATAAATGTGATGTTCATTAAAAGGAGTATTAAGAGACATACGCACTTTGAAAGAAATGGCTTTATGCACCTTGGAAATGCAGCAGCACCACAAGAGGGAGCTTTTTCCTGGCAAGGTTAATTTGCAAAGCTGCTGGTCCGCATGATGAGCTTTGCTGTGGAAGAGAAGAGCACACAGAAACCAACTCTACAGGCCCACTGCCCTCAGGTTTGTGTCTGGAAAATCTGTGAAACTAGCCATTTCCATTCCTCAAAAGCAACTGGTCTGGATTTCCCCATCTCTTTTAGAAAAAAAAAAGTTTAAAAAGATCAGTTTAAGTTTCTTTCAACAACCTCACTGAACACTGAGATTAAGGATATACAAAAAGCAAGAAAACCTGAATTTCCTAAAAAAAATCAGTTTTTACACCACCCAGACTCTTAACCTGAAATGACTTTGCTGCTTTCTATTGTCCGTACAGGAGTGTTAGAAGCCTGCAACAGACACACAAAATCATTTGCCTATGTTAGTGTGCATTTGTTAACCAGACCTAGCAGAATAAATCTGAATACCAATCCATGCAAAAAAATGAGACTGACATAAAAATTTCAAACTTTTCTATAAACTTTATAGACAAATCTAGCTGTGCAGGAGGCATACTCTAAGAATTACATTAATATTTCAAGTAGTAATGCGAACTACAAATGGTCAGGAGAACTATTTCTACATTCCTTCTTCCAGATTTGTTGTCACAAGGATGGCAGGCTTCATGTAATTTAAGCAGGTACACCTTGCACCTCATCCAAACTCACTCTCTAATTAAAATTTAACCACCACCACCACCCCCTTGAATTCAAGTGAACAAGAAATTACCACTGTCACTGGTAAGCTGTTCTACAAGTTAGTTAGCTTCAACTTTTCTTTTTCACTTATCCCCATCTCATTTTTAACCAAATATCTTGGTTGCTTACTGTCTATGACGCAATGTTTCAAGACACTTTTCAATAAACAAATACCTTTTTTCTCCTCTTTACAGGACCAGCTTTCCAGCCCTGCAAATAAAGATTTTCCTCAGGCTTTTCTCTGAAACGTCTCCTATTTTTCCAACATCTTTTGAAAACGGCAAGTAGCATTTTTACTTGCAGTCTCGCCAATGTCAGACACAAAAAAAGACATCACTTTCATTATTTTGCTAGACAGCGTCTCATAGTAAGATCCAAAAGAATATCTTAGCAATTCTTGCCAGAGAAACACATACTCATTCAGTTAACTATAGCAATTCACTGCTTCCCAGGATGCCCACCCCGTGAGCGTGACCTACATTCTTTGTTCCCAGATCTAAGATCTTGCCTTTGCAAAGGTGTTACATGATTGCTGCCTCCGAGAGGGAGGTAGCAGACTCGGTGACTCAGGAGGTCCCTTTTAGTCTCATGGTTTTATGACTACATTAAAAACACAGTCAAAAGAAACTCGGATGGCAGAATCTATGCAAAACTGATGAGCGCCACCATTTATCGCCCCAGCAGTGTCAGTGGGTGATCCACAAAGCTTCCTTTTGAACAGGAACTAATCCCTCTCTGACCCTGTTAAAAGGCTAGCATTAGTTGGTAACTCCAATCATCAGCTAACCTAGTTTGTGGCAACATGGTCCTTGCTTGGTCATTGTGGTGGGCTGACCCTGGCTGGGCACCAGGTGCCCACCAAAGCCGCTCTATCACTGCCCCTTCTCGACTGGACAG
>JAVKLA010000052.1:7084301-7108595 GCA_034782735.1 Sagittarius serpentarius
TCCCGCAGGGCGGCCCCTGGAGCCGCGTTCGTCATTTTTAGTAATTGTTGTGGATGAAAGTGAGCCTTTGTGCTGTTACAACCTACAACTAAAAAAACAAAAACAGAAACAAAAAAAAAAAAACAAAAACCCAAACAAAAAAAACCCACCACAGAAACCCCCACTGCTTGCTGCAATTTTTGATAAAACTCCACTTACTGACCTAAAATGTGGAATAAAACTTGGGAGAGATGTTCACTAGTTATTAATGTAGTGGTTGAAAAAATACAAGACTTCCACATGCGGAAGCAGGGGCTGATCCGGGGGTTTGAGGCCCTCAGGCCGTTTAGTAAACTGAAAGCTGCCATCACATGCGAATGCAGCATCAGCTTCCATCACATCAAGTCCTTGTCCTTCGGTTGTTCCCCTACAACAGATGGACACCCCACATGAAATGTTTAGAGGAAGGAGGAAGTTATCAGCTATCTGAACTTCTCCTTGCCCTCAGAATAAGTAAAATTAAGTACAGAGCACTTGCTGCCAGTTTAAGATAATGGACCTTATTTTTCCCCTCACATAAAAATGGAAGGAAAAAAAAAATGGAAACAGCTTTTGTAAAGTGTATTTGTGCAGACAATGGCAAAAGGGAAGGACCCTCCACTCTGAGCTGTCATCACTGGAGCCTTCCTGGCTGGGAACTCACACAGAGACTAGCAGGACTGAAACACCACGGACTGTCAGACCCCCCCTCCCAGCCCAGGCACAGCCATGTTGTGGGCAGCAGAAAACAAGTAACCTGCGCTAAACCTGCCAGCACAGGCCCCTGTCCGACACACCAAGGGCTCAGAACCCGAGCTCAGCCAGGGAAGGTGCCAGGTCTGAGCCTGGCACTGGTCTCAAGAAAGCACAGCACTGGGTATCAGGACAAAGAGCCAAGCTCTTCTGAAAGTCTCGTTCTTGCAGGGACACGCTAGTCCCAGGAGTCACACCCTGATCCGGCTTTAGGGCAAGAGCCAGGCTCAGGTTCTCAGAGCCCACGAGAGACCTCAGCCATTGGGAACATCTCAGATTTCCATAGGCTCTGGGAAGAGGCTCCTGCCATTTCCTTTGCAGCATTTTATCTACAGCTGCCAGAAGTCAATGAACCCACTTCCTTGTACAAAAGCAGTAGCAAGTTTTGACAGAAATTTAAACCACGTATGAAAAATACACCAGATCTGTTTCATACTTTCGTTTTATACTGGAGATTCCCTTAGTGTAAATCACCTATCCAGTATCACAATCTGTAGAGAAAACTAAGCTGCTTAATCACCTTTGAACAGCTGCTCTGCATCCCATCCAAAACTCAAGGATCTCTGGCACAGAGGAGAACACTTTGAGCAACACTACTTTTGTGGCTTTGAGTCTAAGAGCTTCCCCAAGAGTTTCAAGGATGCATAAACACCAGTGTTTTCTGGTGTACAGCAAATAGAGTCTTTTTGGTAATTACTCCCCGAGGACTTGTTCCATCAGAGCTGGAAGGACCACATTTAGCAGGACCATTTCTGCAGATAGTTACATACAAAGGCCTCCTATGGGACTCTGATGGAAAAACACTCAAGACAGGTGCTTTACCTGCAAAGTTATGACAGAGGAGAAAAAGCCCTTGCTACACAGATCTAAAGGTGAGCAGAGCAGGGAGATCAAGAGACAACCCAAGGATAAAAAGCAGGTGCCTTGAAGGGAGGGCAAGGTGGCTCAGGTCTGGATAAGATGGAGATTTAAGGGAAGTAATAAACCCTGGAGGGTCTGCATACCCCATCAGGCATCTTACTTGTCTTTCCACCTTGCTACCTGCTAATGTAAAAGGCTTCATCAACGCAAATGCGTACTTTTCCACGCTGCTTTCTCTTGTATCCTCCTTCTGCTGTTACATCTGCAGTGTTTGTTGTATTCAGGGGATTAACATGGCACAGTACTGTCCGGCTTAAAAATCAATGGCTCTGGATTCTGTGATGAATCCCCCAAGTATTACAGAAGCACCAACTGCAGAAAGGAAAGCAGATTTCATTCAGTTGGAATGAGAATGCAGTCATTCCTTCTTCATGGTTCAGTTGACTATCATTAATTAAAACTTATTAGATAGGCTTTCTTCAAGCCTGTTATATTTGTTCCCAGCAAGCAGAGTTCCCCCATTTGTTGCAGTTCAGTATTACAGCCAAGAGACATAGCAGCTGCTGTCCTGGCAGTGACCTAGCAGAGACATAAAGAAATAAGGGATCAGGTTGGCCCCAGGTGAGGAGCATCAAGGCTCTTGACTGAAGCTGCATGTTCTTCACTAGGTCAGGGATTTTTCCTCAGCAGTTCCTCCACCCTCACTCCATTGTGCCTAGTCCTGTGCCTAAGCCATGAGCTTCAAACAGAGCACCCGTCCAGAATCCTTCACATCTGAGTGTCCCTTTACACACTGCTTCAGCACAGCTTTCTTCACGCAGCATTTGTCTGCAGGAAGTCCCATCAACCTCTAGGGATATTTAGCTAATCCTATTTTGTGCTTTCTTGGATGGAAGCCGTACTGTGAACTTCCCTACTAGTACAAGCCTCCCCTTCACTCTTCTGCACTAGCCATCATCTGTCTGGGGCACCTTGTTCATAAAGCCTATAGTGACTTACTTGCATTTATATATCTGATTCAGACACTGGAAAAAAAATATTAATCTTTCCCCCTTTTATGTACCATGCCCATGCTATCCTAGACCACCTTCCCTTTTCAGACAAAGGCTGGGTACCAGTTCAAACAGTAATTCCAGTTAAGTCAGACTGATGGTTGGTAACTTGGAATCACATCCCATCTGTTTCCAGGCACACACTACAGAGCTGTTAATCCCAGTGCTAAGAATGGGCCATCACAGAGGGGAGCTGCTAGCAAGAAGCAGGGCCTCAGTCAGGAGAGGGCACCTTTTATCCCAGCAGCCTGGAGTCTGTTCAGTTTAATTCTCTATCACAGCAAGAGCTTTTACAGCAGCCAGGTCCTCTGGCACCCATGAAGTGCTGGTTGCATCAGTGTGGGACAACAGGAACACCGAGATGAGCTTTAGCAAAGACCATAATGTGGGCCTCCAAGCAGACAGAAGATACCTGCACTTTGGACAGTGAAAAAGCTAACCAAACTGCTCCCAGAAGCTCCACAATTAGCAATACTTAAGAAAATATGCTAATACTACACAAGCTTTACTCCAGAATTACCTAGAAGCAAGCTGGAAGAGATCCTGCCCACGAGAGTCCAATATTTAGACAATTAGCACCACACAGAGTTTACTGTCAGTTTTTTCATAAGTCATAGATAAGTGAAACTCCACTGAAGTCAAAGCACTCATTTCATCAGCAGAGTTTGCTCTAATTAAAATACTATGTGTTTAGATGATCACAATACAGGGCAGGGAGGGAAATAAGATGAGCCTCTTAGCTCTTTAAGAAAACAGGCTCCTGGGAACAAACAGATTTAGTAAGCAGAATCTATGACAGATCAAACCAAACCAGTTTTCCTGGGCAAACCAGCAGCCTGTACAAACCTGCAGTCTGAATTTCATCAAAGCTAGAAAAGGGGTTTACATTTTCCAGAAAGCCAGCTGCTCCCAGAGATGCTGATGGATGTCAGTCCTTGCGAAAAAGGACTATTGGTGTAGAGCTGCTGCAATCTCAGGATCCTGGTTAGAAATATGGGGTATTCTGGATATACCAGGCTATGGACATTTTATAAGCATAGCTTCCAGCTCACAGACATCATACAGACTCTTGCTTCAATGTTAGGTACTCAGAATTTGTCTCGCATCGTGCCCTGGCTAATCGAGTCTCAGCAGCAGCATTCTTCGATACAGAATTAGGTACTTCACTGCCAACTTCTGCTACAAGAGACATTGGTTTCAATACACAGATGCCCTGGTACTTTTTTTGCCTTTATTCCGGAAGCTGCACTCCATGCCACTGCCCTGCTCTGTGCTGGCTGACATACCTGCTGCTCCATGCCTCTATGATGCTTTCTGCACTCTGGGGAAGCTTAACAAGCACCACTAGCTCTTAACTCTTCAGACTGCAGGCTGAAGATGTCAGCTACAGGAAACCATGCAGAGGGGCCACACTGAAGGGGTAGGCAGGAAATCTGAGCCTCATTTGTGGGCTAGAACTGAGCTGGCCAAGGACGGAAGTCCCACAGCTGCACACAGCTCCTAGTGGGGACTATGTCAATAGACAGGTAAAAACAGCTGGTAAGCATGTGGAGGACTAAAATACCTCTGCTCAAATATGGAAAGTCCTCCACAGTTGTGCAATTGCCTTCAGCATTACTTTTATTAACAAAATTCTTTAAGTCCCATACCCTATCATTAGCTACTATTAAAGGATGAGTAAAGTCTTACTCCAAATCCTGGGCCAGACTGCCATAAGAACAAGGATAAGCAAACCACAAATGTAGGAAGCAGTAGAAAAGCAGAGCTGAGGTGCTGTTTCACACGCCTCACTTTGCTCTCGGGCAGCTGCTGACTCACTCAAATTAGGGTTGTACCTTCTTGCTCTTCAGGATGCTAATAGCAAATGGCAGCAGCATGGGACAATCCTTTTCCAGGCAGGACATGCAGAGGGTGGGATTCTTCTGGTTAAGTGTGGAGACTGACAAGGGAACAGTCATCAATGGAGCACTCAGTCAGTGAAGGTGAGGCTTTAAGGTTCATTATCTTAAAGCAGGTGGCAAGTCAGAGTAACCTCACCCTAAAATCCCCTTACTTCTCTGCATTGACTGTACAGGGAGCTCTGAGCAACTAGTTCAGCTCCAGACCCTGATGCCTGGGAAAGTGAACCCCACTACAAATCCCTGGCAACAACAGAGCAACTTGGGAAATACAACTTGCCATGATGCATAAAACCACAAAGCGTTGTTTTTTTTTTCCTTAGAAAAAACTATTTCAGAAATGAAGATGCAGCTTTTCCACCCCTAACCCCTCAGCTGCAGTAAAACAGAAAGTACCATCACAACTGTTCCCCCAAAAGTATCTGAACTCAGCTGTGGTTTCTACACAGGGTGAGTAGAAAGTACAGCACTAAAAAAAGAAAACCTCAGAGAAGATTGTACCTTCTGCCAGTCTTTCAAAGCCTATCACAAAATGGTGACACATTGCACTGCCACAGATAAACCCACTGCCCTACTCTCCACAACTCGGTGACACTATGCAGGCCCAGGCAAGGAGGGAAGCTGGTTTTGCAGAAAATGTTTAGTTAACAAGTCTTGTTCCTAGTCAAGCTTCCTGCCTCTGCTATAGCTGGAATCCCCCTTGATTACCCAGACATATGCTCCAGGACTCACATGCTTTTAGACACAAAGGCTAACATTAAAGAGGCAATAAGGAGACCTCATTAGCTTGTGCAACAGCATCATATTCAGGGGATCCTTGTGCTTGGGTAACCTGCAGCTGCATTCAGGACAGATTTACATGCCTAGTTCAAATATGCAGATACTACCCAAACCCTGAACCCCCCCAACAAAAGCTACTACCCAGGTTTCAAATGGCAGGTATGCACAAGGTCATCTAAGCCCTTGCGGATCACTTAAATTACACTAAAAATTTACAGTCCAAGGCTGAACAGACAAGGAGTCAGAACCTAAGAAAAAGTTTCATTTTTAAATCACTACCATTCACTGATGAAGAGCCATGGAAAAAATGCTTCTAGAAGGGATTTAAACATGCAGAAATAGTTACCGATTGCTCAGGTACATTTAGAGAACATGTAAGAACTACATTAATTAAGGCAGAGAAAATATTTCAGGCAATACTGATGACAAACATGACAATGTTAGCAAAGCAAAGGTGGTAAGAAACTGCATGAATCATACAACAAGGTAGACTGATACAGAATCTGGTAGATTGCACACAGGTTTAAAACCAGCTGGGGAGCCAGAAGGCATTCAAAGGGGAAAGGATGCGACTAAACAACTTGGCAATAGAAAGAACTTAGGAGCTCTACAGTCAAACTACCAAAATAAACAGAATTCAGGCCCTCAGAATGCACCAAGTTCTGAGGGATTTTTGCAAAGGAAGCCTTAGTGTTCATATCTGGAACCATGCACACCTGATGAAGATTATGTAGAAACTCAAAGTCTCCAACAGAATTTAGAGCATCTTTCACAAATAAGTACAAGACTGAACAACAAAATCTTTCTAGTGACCACAAGTACAACAGTAAGGATTGCTCTTGATCTGCCAGCACCTACGATTAGCAAAAAATGGGTGTATCAGCACATAGGTGCTTTAGAGAAGTGTCTGCAATAAACACATGAGTATTTAATACATCTAATCAAAAGTAAACAAGGTCTAAACGAATAAGCAGTCAAGCTGCCCCACTCAGCCTCATCAGGCAAATCTAACACTTACTAGACATTAAATACTTGTAGGCAGTGAAGATAATTAAGCCAGTGCACATATGCTGTAATAGACAAAGCTGGAACTTAACCACACTGTTGATATCTGCAACAGCAGTGAACAAGTAAAGAAACAGACACAGAATTTGAAAACAGAGAGGAAGATAAACCCTAAACACACAGCAAAAGTAAAACAAGAAACAGAAGAGGACTTTGCATAGAACTGCCAGTAACTGTTGCCTGAATTATGAGGAAAGTCAGAGAAAAGGAAACTCTCCATTTCTGGGTGCCATATGTGCTTACTGCAAGACATTAACACCATTTTCAAAAGCATTTGTGGACAATGGCAGAAACTGTTCTATAATGTACTTGGAGACGTGACTGGGACACTTCCATACATACATACACACACATGCTTTTGCATTCCACATAAACACTCCATATAAGTTGAAGAACAAAGGCAGAAACCATTTTGTCCCAGTCAGCAGAGAACAGTCAAGCCTGTGGTTTGACAGCAGCTGTAGCTGACCCATGGTACCCCACACTTCCCTGATCCCCACTCCAGCACCCAGCTCATCCTACACTGAGCCATCTTAGTTCATGACAGCAAAAGAAAACTACACCCTTTGTCCCACAAGGAGTAAAGTTTTTTGCCAGTTTAACACAAAATTTAGTACCAGAGGCAGTATAAGAACAAAAACATGATTGCATGGGTGAGAAAAGAGGGAGAACTGGGACAGCAATAGCCAGCAGTTAAGCTTGTTTAACAGCAGCTACAGACATAAAACTGAAAGTAATTCAGCATGGGACAGAGCTTTGACAACTTGCACAGAATTGCACAAGATCAACTCAAGAACTGCTGGAAAACAATGCCAGGCTCAAAATGGTACATTAGCATCTCTTTGCAACAATGCATACCAGCAGCGTTCACCCAAGGCAGGTTCTACAAACTGGATTTTGTAATAACTGAAAAGCCACAAAGATCTCTACTCTTGATATAACTGACTGAAAAGTAGCTTTTGCAAGTGGTAATGATGTAAGACTATGAAATGCATTTGACAGTTGTAGCCATACAGATCTGACAAAAGAAAAAGTAACATGAAGATGCTTAAGGTCTCAGCAGCCTTCTTTAACAACACTGCTTGGAATTCATCCCTAATTTGAAGCACTACAACAAGCTGCTCACAGCAGCAGTCTTTGAAGAAGGAACTTGAGCACTGACAGCCAGTAAGCCTCAGAGGTCATTGGTCTTAGAGAAATTCACAGAAATGACAGATTAAACTGCAGGGTAAGAACAGATTCTCAGAAAGTTTGAGCCATTTTGGACAGAGGAATTTGTCCCAATTCAAACCTCTAGACATTAAATGCATAGTTCTGGACTTGACACCTTAGGCCTTCAACAGGCACTTAGGAAGTTCACTTCGTTCTTTTTTGTCCATTCTAGATGGTAAAGTCCCCTGTTCCTGTTATCTTCTTTCCCCTCATCCCCTTGATATTGCAAAAGAATCCTAGGGCACCTAGCTCAGCCTATAGGTAACACACTTTCAGGTATATTTGGAAAAGTGAATCTTACCCACCAAACCTACGGCACACAGTCTGGGAGAGTTATGAACTGCCCTAGTATCTCCTTCACTCATTGCTGTTCAATGAACTGCCTCAGTAGCAAAGCTGACTGATGCTTAAGCAGCAGTATGCAGACAGAGACCAGCAATAGCATCTCACCATTTCAATCCTAAAATATTTAGAGATTAAAGAACTGCAGCTCTTTAGGAAGAGTTGCAAACAGGCCCTCACATAGTGTAATAGCAGTTAAACATCACCCATCACCTCCAAAAGGTAACAAAGCTGAAGTGGAAGAAATGCCTAACCAGTATTAATGCAACACATTTGGGACAGCCTTTCTGGAGCTCTGATTGTATCCATATGGACAGAAACTCAAGCCTGTAAAGTTGTCTTGAAATTTTTTTCAGTTTTGCCATGGCCATCTGATCTTCAGTCCCAATCTTATAAAGTGAATTTAAATATTCCTGCTTATGATCAGGACTCTGTTCCCACTTTTTGAAACCCCCCAAAGAAAGGCTTAAAACCTTGTTCTTCCCTCAGCCTCAAAAACTGCTCAATTTTGCAGCCGATGTAACACAATTACTGTTGCACATATTGGGCCAAAATTGAGAGACCACTCACAAACATTTACTGGTGTCACATAGAGGTGGACCTTAAAGCAGAACTGAGCTCATCTAGTGGGTTGGAGTACTTCATTTTAAAGGGACTAAGGTGCACTTCCTTTCTTTCTCAGAAAGAATAATTCACTTAAGACTTCCTAAGCCTTCCTGCATTTCTAATTATCTATTAAATATCAGAAAAAAGTATTTCCTAGATGTTTCTGGAATGTTTTCTATACCCTCACACTTAGTATTTACAGCTACTGTTTTCTAGTAAACACTTGAAAAGAAGAATTTATCTTTTTCTGCTCAAGTACTCCAAGCTCTTGATGCAGACCAGGGAAACCAAAACAATGCTGCAGAGAAACTGTGAAACATGCTTCTGAAAGATGACTGGAAGGTTTATAAATCACTGAGGAAACCTGACAGCATCATAAGAACAAAGAGTATCTTTAAACAAGTTAACATGTTTTATGCCACATGAAGCTGGCCATGGAAAGTAGGGTCTTCAGAAAGCCAACAGACAGGCACATGGCATCAGAAAGATGAAGCAACTGGGTTTTAACCAACTCAATTCACTGAAAATCTCCACAAGAAAGCACCACTCCTCATGTGACTCTGCTTTTTTTCCATTTATTTAGTCTCCTGGTATTTCTCAGCCTCTTGTCAGCCAGCACCTATGACACCTTTAGAGCATGTAATTCCTCCCACTTCATGCTCTCATTCCTTCTCTCCACTAACAGCCAGTTGAGACTACAAATCTTTAATCCTCTTGCTCAACTTTTAGAAGAAATCTATAGATCAAAGTCTTTGCACAGTCTGGAAGTTACATAGTTAGTCCTCCCTCTAGTTCAGACCAAGATAGAGGGAAAGGATTAATCATTATCACCTTGCCAATACACACAAAAAATCCCTACAGCACTTCCAGTGGAGTTCAGCAATATGATGGAAAATCGTTCAGCTCTTTACTGCTGAATTTGTTTATAAGCCCAGTCCGTTTTCAGAATTCAAATAAAAAAACATCTATTCTTCTGAAGTAATTCCTTATAAACATCATGTAAGAACTGATGAGATCAGGAGTCACCTAATCCAGTATCTTATTCCTGACAAGAGCCTCAATTGTACTTCCTCTGTACTTTCCCAGCCTTTGGTAATTCACAGTTCCTATACAAGATACAGTATCTCTACATTTAGTACCCTGGCTGATTTTTCTTCCCAAACTTTTAAGACTTATAAAAGAAATGTGAATTCAAAGGTACAAACACATTGACTGAAAAATCTGCAAAATAATTTAAAGCTTAGGTTGTTACAATACTTCAGCAAGTGACAACTGCAGTTTTGCTTCTGTGAAGCATCTCCTCTATAAAGGAAAACATGACCTTGTGCAAAGGCAAACAAAGTTTTATTTGGCAGAAATACAGGCATTACATTAGCAACATTGTATTTCAGATGTCAAGATCTCCTCTGTTACAATATTCATGCAGAACTGACTGAAAAGCACAGTCAAGCACAGAATGACAACTTCCTTGCTTGTCTTAGAATTTGCCAGAGTGGAAGCAGAATGTCAACAAAAGGCCTAACAAGACTGAAGGCTTGGGACAAGGCAATCAAAAACTACATGCCCAGTTTCAGCAGCATAGTGGCAAAGCAATGAATTGACACTGCTATTCCCTTATTCACAAAAAGTCACTCTGAACTGCTGTCAAGACGTAACTGCTGTCAAGACATTCTGACTCCTATTACACTGTGGAGAAAGGAAGAAGATAAAGCAAGAGAATCTTTACTACCGAGTCATTTTATCCTTGTCTTCAGATAAGGCTTTGTATTTTCCTAATCGCTGCCAAAAGCAGTGTAAGTTTGCAATCTTACCTCTACTTTTTCCACCAGAATAATGGAGCCACCCTATTGTTTCTTTACTTACTCACTTTTAATTAAAATCTCACGTACCAACTCTAACTCCAGAGAGCTATGCTCTCCTAAACAAGTTCATGCTTTTCAGCAAGAGGCTGCTAGGGTGAATGTTACCTGTCTGACAGGGTTCAACGTATCTGAGGCACAAAAGCCCTTTCTGAATTGAGAAAAGTTTGCTCTGTAGGAAGAAGGTGGCAGCATGTGGAGTTGTATGCTTGTGTTACCTATAGAGTCCATAAAGCTAAAACAGACAGATTTTTATCATACAATTACACTGTGGCATGCCTACTACAGAAATTAGAAATGTACATAATTATATATATAATAGATATTAACACATTAGAAGGTATTCATATTGCTTATTCAGAGGGCAGAGTGGGTGGAAATCAGATTCTGCTGCACTGCATTCCCCTGGAATGGCACCAGAACCATCTTAGAACAGATCTTACAGATAACACCAGCAATTTACAGCAAAGTCCATACCAATCCACCATAGGCTCCAGCTCACTTCCTCCTCCTCCACTTAATGAGTCATAGAAGTTCTTCTGTATCAGGTGATAGCTATTAATTGCCAATCTCAATACTGGGAGAAAGCTATGTCACCACACAGGTAAAGATATATTTAGTTACCAATAAGTAATGCCTGCACTTCTGCCAGTGCAAATAGGCACATGACTTTTCAAAGCAGAAGTATGGGGATTTCTTACCAAAGAAAACAAGCATTTTAAGTTTAGAATTAAAGAAAGGCTTTTAGAGTGCTAAGAAGGCATTTTCTTTTAAGTGACAGCTAATCTGAACCTCTGCAAGTTTCAGGTATTCACTCTTACACTCAAATTTTAATTCTGTGTAGGATCTCCTCTACATTTCAGGAAACAAACAAGCCACCCATTCATTAATTCAACCATACAGCTAGTAATTATAAACACGTTTAAGGATTTCTGCAGCTAGCTGAAGCAAGAGCAGTTTTAGCAGGATTTTCCTGCTGTAATTATCTTGGCTTCATATCTGAGAAAAACGCTAGCTTAGCTCAGTACATGGATGCCTACACCAAGAGCTAACTGCCCACTAAGCTAATGCAACAGTGTTAATACTAATATAAAGAAAATTTGAGTATGATGTAGGCCAACAATGTATAATATATTTTCAGCATAGTCCAATGGCTAACAAGTGACACGGCATCTCTTGTCAAACCTTCCACCAGTGGATGCTTGTCATGTTTCAGCTTACCATCTTCTCAAAGTAAGATTACATGTTATTTTTAAAAATTAAAAGCATAATGCACCTCAAATCTAATGCCTACACTGAGTAAGATTCCCTAGTCAGTCCAGGTTTTTCAAAGAGCTCAGCATTCAATATGCACAAGCCTTTTACAAGGATGCTAGAGTGCTGCACCCTGCACAGACTCATCATTGTACATGCCCAGATAAAACATTTTGACACACTGCAAACAAATTCCCATCACATAAGCAGCAGTGTCCTAAATAAGGGTAATCCACACGTACAGTAACAAAACAGACAATATCAGCAGGAAATGGAGCATGCCAGCCTCAATAAAATGAATTCCAGATAGAAGAGCCAAATCATTGCTAAAAGGTCACACTGAAGGCCAGTTCAGAAATCCACTCCTACACAATCCCCTGATACACATAAAGAAAATTATGGTGCTGGCACTTGTGGCCACACAGAATTCTTCATGATCTAGTAGTACAAGATTTCATACCAAAGATCTGGACACCTGCAAGGCATGAAACAGTCCTTTGCATATTCCTCTTGTGGGCACTGCCATTACATTAAAAATCTGAATGCATGCAGTGAAATGAAGTCAATCTGACTTTGCAATGAATGTGACTGTCTCTTGGGTTATGGCTAGCACATTTGCTTAATCATCCAGTAAGTAGGAAAATAAGTTAGTCAACAGGACTTGAAGTTCTCTACACTTATGTCTACCCAGGAACATAAAAACAACAAGCAAAAACAAATTAGAAACTCACTGGAACTTCAGACATGCTCAGCTATGCTGAATGGCAGGAGGTATGATTTACACAGCATCTGTATATTCTGTACAAGATCACAGCTGACAGGACACTCCCAGACATTCATCTAGGTTATAAAGCCTTAAGATTGTTCTCCTCATCTATCTAAAATTGGTAACTTCCATCTCCAATAAGTTAGATTAATTTCAGGTCAGATTGACTCAACCCAATGGCTGCAAGAACACAAACCATAGTAATTCAGGACAACAGGTTTTCAGCCTAAGCAAATTACTGGTCAGCCCTTGCAGACCAGACTATTCTGTTAGACCTTCAATCAACAGCAGCAGCCTATTAATCAAAATTAAAAGTGATACCCCATCTAGAAGAACAAGTACACTCAAGTCACAGTGAAAACTGAGGTTAGGGAAAGGTTCCCACTTTACAAGCTGATGTCAACTGCAGCATTACCTGAGTACTGTAGGCTTCCACAGAAAAGGAAGTTAAGGCATTTTACATACCACAGCTAAGACTCCTGCTAAGCAGGTATGCACATCTTCAGCTAACACAGGCTTCAAGGCTTGGCCTGATCATGCTCTGCTATTAAATCAGAAGGAATACAAATAAGGTTGAAATAGGACAGGGAGGAATTCTCCAGCTCCGATCTAGTCTTGGAGTCAGACTTTCATATCCTATAATCACACATTCAGTATTCAATCATCACAGCATATTTGACTATGCCACTTCTGTGGACAGATTCCTCCGTCACCCAGCTCCAAGGCAGAGCTAGAAAGTCAGGTTATTTGGTTTGTCGATCACCACCCTGTGTCCCCAAGCCCCCACTCAGACCACGTAGAAGGTTTCAGACACAGGCTGTCCACATCTGAAGATAACCTGATTAGCCAAATCCTGTCCCCTTACACAGAAGGATGGTAATTTTTATATCTGAACACATGGAAAAATTACTTCTGCAAAATAATTAGTTTTAGGGAAAACTAGTGTTTAACCCTGGCCAGCTAACCCAGAGATTTTGCTCCATACAGCTTCAGGCAAAAGGCTGACGCCACACAAAGCTGGCAGACAGGGACTGCAGTTCCTTTTGTGGAAGGACAAACCAACACCAGGGCAAGGACCACACAGGTTCTGACAGAAGTGGCAGGCTTCTCTCCTGGATCTCTCTTCCCCTTCCAGGTTACTGCGTCTAGGTTACTGGCCCAATGCCAAGTCCAAGTATAGGAGAAAACTAACTCAAATAGCCTTTGATTTTAAAGGCATTACATCTTTTCTTAAGGGTCATACAAGGTTAGTTTCTGTTGCCTCCTGACACCAGCTTTAGAGCCTTGAAAAAATGCAGCTCCTCCTCTTCCAGCAAAAGCTCAGGACATTCTAGTCTTATATTCTGGGGGAAAATACGCACTTCAATTAGCTCTTCAAATAGCAATGCCTTAAGGACAAGAACTCATCTAACTGTAGCATGATTATTTTATTCAGCTATCACTCTCAAAGATATTCTATCTCCTGGACTACTGACTACTTCCATGTAGTTAATGAATGTACATAGTGTTTGGACACTACCAAATGTCTTGATTAAAGAAGTTTATTCCAATCATTTAACATGATTTACACCATTACTGAAGAGGCAGTAAAATGGCAAACACTTGCAATTCACTTTTGTGGTATTTAATATTCTTCACCTTCATCTTCTCCATCCATCGAGTCTGTGCCCACTTCTTCATAATCTTTCTCAAGTGCAGCCAAATCTTCCCGAGCCTCTGAGAACTCCCCCTCCTCCATCCCTTCTCCAACATACCAGTGAACAAAGGCACGTTTGGCATACATCAGATCAAACTTGTGGTCTAGACGAGCCCATGCCTCAGCAATAGCTGTAGTGTTGCTCAGCATGCACACTGCCCGCTGGACTTTGGCTAGGTCACCACCAGGAACCACTGTTGGTGGCTGGTAATTGATGCCAACCTACACAAAAAGCAGAAGAGACCATGAGTTTCTTTGTAGCATTTGGCAGTGACTATAATTAAAGAAGTCAGACAGTAGTTGAATAAAATGTTTTGCTCCCAAGAAAACAGCTCTATGTAAGAACCTAAGTTTCCATTTCTCAAAATACCAATCAGGTACCTGCATGACATCTCAATGAGAAAATATACTTCATAAGCCCATGACAGTGAAAGAGAAGTCTTGTAAAAAAAAATCATGATGTAACTGAGACTTGCCTTAAAACCAGTAGGGCACCAGTCCACAAACTGGATTGTGCGCTTGGTTTTGATAGCAGCAATAGCAGCGTTGACATCCTTGGGGACAACATCCCCACGATACAGCATACAACAGGCCATGTACTTGCCATGGCGAGGGTCACACTTCACCATCTGATTGGATGGCTCAAAGCAAGCATTGGTTATCTCAGACACAGAGAGCTGCTCATGATAGGCTTTCTCTGCCGAAATAATCGGGGAATATGTTACCAATGGGAAGTGGATACGAGGGTAAGGCACCAAGTTAGTTTGAAATTCAGTAAGATCCACGTTTAAGGCACCATCAAATCTGAGGGAAGCAGTAATGGAAGAGACTATCTGACCAATGAGGCGATTAAGATTGGTGTAAGTTGGGCGTTCGATGTCCAGATTCCTACGGCAAATGTCATAGATAGCCTCATTGTCAACCATAAAGGCACAGTCGGAATGCTCCAGAGTGGTGTGGGTAGTCAGGATGGAGTTGTATGGCTCAACAACAGCCGTTGAGACCTGTGGTGCAGGGTAGATGGCAAATTCCAATTTTGATTTTTTCCCATAGTCAACTGACAGGCGCTCCATCAGTAGAGAAGTAAAACCTGAGCCAGTGCCTCCCCCAAAACTGTGGAAAATCAGGAAACCCTGCAAGCCAGTGCATTGATCAGACTGAAAGAGAAAATACATGTGTTAAATCAATTGTGTAGACATTAAGAACCCTAAAACAAGCTCAAGACAGACAACTCTGAATACTGACACATACCAACTGTTCAAGCTTCACGAGAGTGATACTGAATTTGATTCATCCACTGATAATCAAGGAGGTGCCCCATAAAAACCACTGTATTCTTGGCTATTTTAAGCCCCTTACATATTGGAGGATGAGCTCGCCACTTCAAATTACTACCTCAAAACTTCCCCTACCCCCAATTCTCAGGCCAAGGCCATAACCATGACCAAGAAAAGCAATAACATTCAAAGAACTACAGACTATCTATCCCTTATACTGATTTGACATTCTCTGCATGCACAAAAACGGAGCAACCCCCTGTCCCAGAACTATGGCTATAATCCCATGAGTTGCAAGCATTTAACTCAGTCGGGGGAAGTGAACTGTCAAAATGTATTGCACTGCCATTCCAGTCTAATCTTCTCAGATGAAGAAACTAGACTGCCTTGTCCTCAGGAAGAAGTGCCACATGATGCTTAGCTTGATTCCCAGGAATGACAGGGACTTCCAACAGCTTGTAAAAAGAAATTACAACCATGTTTTTCAGGTCAAAGTATAGCCTGCTGCAAACTCAACTTTAATTAAGAGACAAGGGCAACCAAGTCTTGAGAATAATACCAGTTTTGATCCACAAAAGGTATACTTTTCAGTAAGACCCATTCAGCATTCTGTATTAAAGCACCAGAGGTACACCCTAGATTTTTGTGCAATGAGAATTCCTTACCTTTGTGACACAGATTCAGTAAAGTACACGCTTAGCAGCCCCCTAAAAAGGGAACTCTAGGAACTCTAACCTTCGAAGCTGACATTTCATAAATTTGCTGCATGATCAAAGTACTTGGGAGCCTGAAACATCCCAACTTACTGAGATTCACTCCTTTTCTACTGTTATTACCATAAAATTAATTCAGAAATTATAACAGCAGGAAATGCAACAAAAGTCTAAACCACAGAAGCAAACACTCCTGTTTAAACTTCCTTGCAAGAGCCCCAGCCAGAAACCAATCCTTTTCCAGCAGGAACTATACAAGCCATAATTCTCAGCCCTGGCTTTCTGACATTGAACATGAAACTATAAAGTTTTGGACACCTCATCAGCATTTTAGGCCATCTGAAAGTCAGATATGACAGGCATAATCCAACCATTCTCAGCTGGCTAGGAATCAAAACAGATGCAAACTAAGTCCACAGATTATCCTACCATGGAATAAATTAAAGCACAATTTATAGGGCTATGTATTTTTGCTAACCCAATTTCCAAATCCTGTAAAACAAGATAAAGAAAGATGTTTAAGGGCCTTCAGTGAAGAAAAGTCTTACCAGTTTCCTGATACGCTCTAGAACTAGATCAATTATCTCTTTCCCAACTGTGTAATGACCTCGAGCATAGTTATTTGCAGCATCTTCTTTACCAGATATCAGCTGTTCAGGATGAAAGAGTTGCTTGTATGTCCCATTCCTAACTTCATCTGGGGAGACAAGATGAGTAAGTTAGTTTTCTATGTAGACCAGGTTTTTCAAACTTCTGAGGGTGTCCAGAATAAGGTACCTAAATGCCTAGAGATAAAAGCAGCTGGATTTCCACCTAACAGTAGGTGACAATACTTAGTACAGTCTAAATGTTGACAACCTAAGAAAAATGAAGTTTAAGGAACTGTCCCATTTTACATACAAGTTTAAATTTTTGACTTGCCAGAGAAATTTAAAAAACTGGACTGTAGCAGCAGAATCATTCTTCCACAGTTTAAGACAACTTAAGGCCTACTTTGCAGATCAGCATCTGAAATACTGCTTTTCCCCTCTTATTTTCCAAGCCCTCCAGGATGTTGCCTTATTGCTTCTGCAGCTGTGGGCAGTCAGAGCCTACACTACTTGCTTGTCCCCTTCTTTCCCTTAATTGTACTTTCTGCCAAGGGCAGAGAAAAATCTTCAAAAGAAACAGGAGATGCTCTTGTAGAAATATTCAGTTATTCAAATACTGAGCTGTAAGCTCCAGCACAAATGGCTGTGTTACAAAGAAACCATGCAAACGAACACAAAGCATCCCCCACCAGTTACAGATTTGGAGAATGATTTAGAGTTACAATCTCCACTAGTTATCAGAAATATGCACTTACATCTAGCAGGCTAAAGTTCTGTCCTATCACAAAGGTACAAAGACACTCAGCAAAGCTTTGTCTCTGGTTTAGCTCAAGCCATCCTTGAGTTGTATGCTAATGCAGTATTGCATTCTTTAATTAAAATCAGGTGGAAAGCAAAGAGCTTTAACTACAGATGAAGTTGCTTGTTTGCATATATTCTTTTTAATCTGAAAAAGAGTGAGACAAATATAAGTACAGTTCAAGATTTAAAAACAGTTACTATTTGAACCAATTTAGACTGACCAGCTACCACTGCTGTTTGCAATCCAATACTCTAAAGTATTTCCAAGCTGCACCAAATAAAAACAATTTGGAGAAGCAGATCATTCAAAATACACGTATTTCTAAGACTTTCTACATTACCACTCCAAGTTATGAAGGACAAATATGGGTAAAAGGGAAAAATTAGTACCTAAAGAAAAAGATGCTGGTAGGGGCAGCATGAGTCAAGATAGTCCTGGGGAGGTAACAAAACTAGAAGAGTTAAGAGGATCAGTCATAGGACTATGAAAATGTGCTGGAATAAAGAATTCAGAGTTTAGGGGACAGCTAAACTAAGCTTTTCCCAGACATGCTATCCTTCACATTTTTAAATCTATCTGGGGTAGATTTTTCAAGACATGTTGAATTCCCAGACACGTTATTGCTGTATTTCTTGAAGTTTGATGCTACTTTACCACCACATCCACAGAGCCGGTGTACACGTACAACAGTCCTGTTGCTTTCACCAAGATCAGCACTGATCTTGAAGCTCCAGAAATCCCTGGTGTACACATGTGGCAGCTACAGAGCTGCTGTAGGCACAACAGACTTTCATGAACGCAGTGCAGAGGGACATGCTGCATGAATGGGAAGAATCATGCTAGCCCTGCCCAGGAAACTGGATCAATAATTTTCAAGTAAGTAGGGCAGGAATAAAGAAAGAAGGCTAGCCCCCAGAAAGGCACATGATGTAACCTTTAACAAAAAGCCCTAACTTTTATAGTATTAACAAGTATTTCCTAAGAAAGCCTTTTGCCCATCTCCCCATGCTGCACTTGCATCATTAACAAGTGCTGGAAGACTATCTTTTACTGTATGTCCCAAGACTCATCAGCTACTCACCCCCAGAGGCAAGGCAAGAGCTTTGCCACCTGCTCTCCCTCACCTCATTTCTCAGCTTTTTCTGGTTGCTTAGAGCCACCACCTGGCCAGCAGCAGAGGAAGCAAGAGCAACAGCCATGGGGCTCAAGAAAACAGAAAGCCAGACCTGCAACCACTCCTGGGAACATTAGTGCATGGCCAAGGATGCTCTGGCTTATTTCAAAGTTGTCAGTCCAGCACTCCCACCCTTGACCAGCCCAACAGCCTTCTGCTCTCCTGCAGAAGTTCATTCTACTGTATTAGCCACAGAAAGTGGTTTGGGGGTGTTACAATGAAAATAAGTTAGAGACCCCCAGGTTGGGTATACAGGAGTAGCCTAAGCCTATTCACTCATGTCCCCTTCCCAACTCTGTGTATTGAAGATAAACACAGCAACTGCACAAGCATAGGCAACACAGACCTCCTCTTCTAAGAGAGCCCCAAATCACTACTTGAGGTAAGAGCCACAAAACTGGCTCCAGCAGAATTACTTCAGGCACACACATTGAGAGCAAAAACAAGATTCATGACACAAGGAAAAGGGTCTTGTGAAACTGGGGAGGTCACACTGGGCTGGCAGTGTAGCTAATGCCACAGAATGTGGGATCAGTCAGTGGCTGATGTGTGGGATCACATCTAAACACTAAGAGCCAGTGTTGCCAGAGCTTGGGATACAGCTGATTTTCAGGATCAGAGTGGATTGTTATTGAAAAATAAGGCAGCAGGACATTAAAGTACACGTTTGGAATACCCTGAATTTAGATTAGCACTTAAGACTCATTTCTGCAAGCACCATTCAAGCTACAGAGAGTAGAACATTGTTTTAGGAAAGCACAGGAATCATTCCAATGTACAATAAGAAATCTGCTTAATGATACATATCACATCTTTTAAAAAGGTTCCTATTGTCTGCTGTACCCATTATGCCATATTGTTTCAAGAGACTATAACTAGTTCCTCGCATAGCAAAAGAATGAGGCACATCCAGAAGACCCATTTAATTCCACAGGCTGGCAGAAGGTAATATTTAAAATCTTTAGAGCTCCAGAGCACACATTTGCCAGTCTCAATGCACATAAACCCAAGTATTTTCCATCACTAGGAAGACAGAGGCAAGCTTTACGTAGCAAAAATTTAAAGCCCCAAAGCATTTTGCAGGACTAGATAAACGGATCCCTTAGTCAATAAAATGTGTAAGTTAAATCAAATCCTACAGCATGTTCTACCATCCCTCACACAGGTCACTGTATTTACCTATTACTGCTGGTTCAAGGTCCACAAACACAGCACGAGGAACATGTTTTCCTGCACCAGTCTCACTGAAGAACGTGTTAAAGGAATCATCACCTCCACCAATGGTTTTATCACTTGGCATGGTACCATTGGGCTGGATGCCATGCTCCAGGCAGTAGAGCTCCCAGCATGCATTGCCGATCTGCACACCAGCTTGACCAACATGGACTGAGATGCATTCACGCTGTGTGGAGAAAAAAGATTGGATCACTCAGCAGAAACAGCAGTTTCCTTGTTTAGAAAGCATTCAGCACACACAACTTGAACTCCCATACTGCAAAGCTATTAAAACATTGGCCTTATTGTCTTGGTGTTAGGGCATTTGGCACAAAATACAACAGAACACAAAAGCCTCTTTCAGTCCTCATCCACCTCCACCTAGAAAGACCCTTTTAGACACTGTCATTTTTACAGACTCCTTCCTCCTTGTTGTTTCTGTCCTCAGACAGGAAAAGTTTGATCAACTCTTCCAAATCCTTCAGCCAACTCCTCCCTTCGTAACACTGAATATTTATAAAAACTGATGACTACACCTGTCACCAGCCTAAGTATCCAGAAAAGCATCACCCCAGAACTCCAGCCCCAGGAGCCACATAAGCACAGCCACCAGAGGGAGCAAAACCTTCTGCAAGATCCAGGGCCATTTTGTTTAATATACAGAAAATCATAAAAGAAATTTACCCTGAACATTTCAGGAACTTTGCCATTCTGTAAGAAAGTCTTGCTTAACAAAACGCTTAGTATCACTTCATAAATATGGAATATTAGGCCTCACATCACACTGCTGTATGCAAAGTACTAAACTCCTTAACACTAGACAAAACTACCTCATTTAAGCTATGTAGAAAATAGTCCATGTCAGCAAAAGGATCTATTCATACCAGTTCATGGATTCTCAAGTTGCCTTTGATGTCCAGAGCATAAACCCAGCTTCCTTAATATTTCAGCATAGGGTTTTGAATATTAAAGCCAAACCACAATGGAACTATCTCCAAACTCCTAGTCTATCTGGGGCATTTTGTATTTAACTTTGGTTTCAAGGGACAGACTTAAACACATTCTAGAAGAGCCTGCATATAGGACAGTTTTGAATAAGTCATTTAACTATGTTCAGACCCTATGATTGGATGAAACAATTAATTTGCACCCTGAAATTCCAGCATAAGCAGGACCTGGAACTGCCTAGTCCACATCAATAGTCAATGCAGGAAAGCAGGACAGTCCTTTCAATTTCCTTGGGAACCCCAAGAAATTAAAATCTTTATTTAAAAAACCCTATCACCTGTTCTCAGCCACAGCACTGAACAGCTGTTTTTCAGCTCCCCATCCATCTCAGCTGTGTATTCAGATAAACAGCTTCCAGAAGAGCAATCCACATCCTCTTACTCAAAACTGCTGCCACACTACTCCTCTCCAAGGCCATTACTCCATCACTTTCCAGGCTGAAGCACTGGGCTTGGCAAGGTATAAAACTGCAGTTGTAGAGGACAGCCAACCTACACACTGTAAGAAGGGTGACAGGAAAAGCAGCTTCAGCATGCAGCCCAACAAGGCTGCACTGTCACAGAGAAGCCAGGCCATGGCAATGAGTTAGGTCACATCTTCCTCTCAGGAAACCAGGAGGACAGCCTGCTACTCTTTTCTACAGTGAGAGGAGAAAGAGTAGAGATATGCCACCACTTCAGTCTGGATCCTCACCTGTACTGAGGTCCTACCAGTGATCCAAGCTTTGTTAGTGAAGGGCATTGAAAGGAAGTGTGTAGGGACTAGCATGCCCAGGTAAGATGAATGCATGTAAGACACCAGACTATATATGAGCTTTCCAGCATCAAATGAACTAGCACCACTACTTCAAACTACATAAAGCAACAACAATCATTCATATTCTAAAGAGAAAATTTAAGTCTTTGCAAGCACAACTTGGGCAACACAGCACATGTTAAAAGCAGTACAAAGTTCAGCACTTGGGGCAAAGTAACAACCTGCATCAGTACAAAGAAGCAATTAACTGAGAAGCAGTCCTGCTGAAAACATCTGGGTGTTACCACAGAAACCAACCTGAATGTTCAACAGGGCATTCTCATCCTCAATAAGGCAAACAATGTGCCAGGCTACAAAAGGAGACACATGGCCAGCACACCAAGAAGCCCTGCCTCTGCTCTGCAGGAGGGTTCAGGTCAGATGTTAGAAGGATGCTGGGTGATTCAAGCTGGGTGTTAGGAAGAGCTTCCCCAGCAGAGTGGTACAGCCCTGGAACAGGTCACTAGAGAGGTGGGAAGGAATCTCTATCCTTGGAAGTTTGCAAAACTTGGTGAGAAAGTCAGTCACAAAAACCTCACCTAGCACTACTGTTAGCCCTGCTTTGAGGGGTCTCCTTTAACTGCTTTCCTGCGACTTTACCAAGTACTTTTAAGTACTATGTGGCTATTTAATGAAACACAAATCTTTGTTAGACACTAAGGGGCTCCACCTATTTTGCTCTGCATAGCCTTTTCAAGCAGAAGTCTTACAGTACCAAGAATACTAAAGAACAGAACAAAACCTGAGCCTTGAAAGTATAATCTCCAAGTTGTAAAGAGGCAAGAGAACTGTCACACATTACAATTCTGGGCCTTTAGACATCACTGGTAGAAGTTTCATAGTTAATGAAGTTTAGATATGTACTACAGACAGTACTGTTAAGTGCTGTATTCAAGCCACAAGTCAGGACACGGAATCCTTAATTAACACTAAATACTCTCCCCCATGTACATACACTATTTTCAAGCATAGAACCAGTTTCAGCAAAAAATCCCAGAGAATTTTCCCAGCCCAGCCTTAACCTCTCCAGCCTCTACTACCCATCATTTCCTTTCACTATAGGACGTGCTCCAGCTTAGCAGCACTGGCTTGTCTTCTATAACTGCCCTTTCAGTAGCTGTAGACTGCTACTAGGTGGCCCCTTGCTGTACTCTTTGCCAGGCTGAAGAAACCCAGCTCTCTCCAACTGTACACATGGATGATGCTCTAGGCCCCTTGTACTCTCCAACACAGTATTTCAGGTACAGCTTCACCTATGTGAAGTTGATGGAAAGCCAAGTTTCATGGGAATGGTTTTACCAGCTCAGATGAACTTCAACAACATACCATGATGAGGAACATGGTTTCCCTAGGATGAAACTCAAGAGAAACTGCATCCTTTGCAGAAGTGAGGGACTGCATTCACACACTTGATTCGGCTTAATTTTAAAAATGTGACCATAACCAGCCTGCCATGGAAGGGTAAGAACAAGATAAGGACATCAACACATTCATCCAATATTCTCCTAACTTCTAACCATTTTCAGTTCAACCAGTATTTCCTATGCATTCACAACCCTACAGAAGCAATCTGCTACATTTTTTTAAATCCATGTAACCTTCTGACATACACAATCTCTTGTCAGAGAGATTTACAGGGCAACCACCCACCCAGAGAAGGACCCCATGCTTGTCCCACAGGCTCCAACCGACAGCTCCCACTTGTGCTGCACAGCTCAACAGCTGATCTCTCCTTTTTATGATGTCCCAGCCCTTTATCATACCTTTCAGCTATCCCTCCAAGGCTGACTCCTAAATTACAAGGTCATTCCACCTCAGCTTTATTACACAGCCAATCTCACAAAGCCCTTCAGGAAATCTCCGCCATCGGCCCCATACCCTGACCTCTCCAAACCACCTCACACCACAGCCGGCACCTGACTCCAGCCAGGGCAAGGAGAGAAGCGGCAAGCCGCACCCCCAGGAACACCCAGGGCGATGGCCCCTCAGCCGCTCCAGGCCCCACACACCCCAAGAAAGTTTCCTCCCCCTTTTTTATATTCAACAAGTACCTGTGCGAGCACCCCAGCAGCTCAGCCCCCCTCACCGCGGTGTGCGGGCTGGACGCCCCGCCACCTCCCGCTCCGGGGGCCCAGGGAGACGCGGGCCTCAGGGGCTGATTGCACCCGGGGCGCAGAGGCCAGCGCATAGCCCGGGGGCCGGAGTCACCCCTAAGGGACCCGCCACCTCAGAGCCGGCCGGGGACTGAGGGAGAGTCGCCCCGCCACGAGCCGCCATGTTCTCGGAGGAGCCGCCACCATTTTGGGACGAGGCCGCGCGGCGGGACGCGGCACCGTGAAGGCCCACCGAGGCGGCGCGGCTCGGGGCCCGCCGGCGACCACAGCTCAGCGCGGGGCCCGTCCCTCCTTCCCCGCCGCGGGCTCAGCGGGCCGGGGCGGACCCGCGCCTCCCGGCGCGCACGGGCGGGGCCGCCCCGCCCCCCCTCCACCGCCGCAGCGGGCGGAGCGGCGCCGGGCGCCCCCCTGCCGCGGCCCCCCCGCTCCCCCGGGGGCGGGCCG
>JAVKLA010000052.1:7108695-7125795 GCA_034782735.1 Sagittarius serpentarius
ACCCCAGCACCCCGCTTCCGCAGAGGCCGCGCGGGGACCGGCGGCAGGCAGCGCTGGGAGCGGCAGACGCGCAACGGGTCTGGACAGCACCTCGAAAGCAGCCGCCCTTCTTGGGCCCACTTTATATAGGGAGGAGGGCGGTGCTGTTGGCTCCCCGCGCCTTGCTCATTGGCTATGCCGCTCTCGCAGGCGTCACCTCCTCGCGGCGCTATTGGGTGCCTACGCGTCGAGATCGTCCGCTCTCCCAATCGGAACCGGACAACGGCTGCGTGGCATGCGCCCTGCTGTGCTCCATTGGATGGCAGATACGAATTTCACCTTCCCGAGCTAGCTATTGGTCGATTCGTAACCAGGGGCGGGGAGGGGGCGGGGCTTAGTCTTCCCGCCAGAGGAGGCCAGAGCCTCCCTCCTCAGACTCGGGCGCTCGCTGGCTCCGCGGCGGCGGTCGCTGGTCCCTCGGGCGGGCGGGCTCGGCCCGGGGATTGCTGTTCCCGGAGCTACCGGCTGGCGCGGAGAAGGAGAGGGGAAAGCAGCTAGAGCCGTTTTGCCTACCCGAGGGGCGGGCGGAGGGTTGAGAGCTCGGCCCATGGGAGCTCAGAGCCGGGTGGTAGCTGCCCCACGAGCCAGGCCGCGCTGGGGGGTTCCCGGGCCCGGCTGTGCACACTGAGTCCAGTTAAAGCAGCCAGTGAAAAGGCCAGGCCGTGTGAGGCAAAGGGGCTGACCCTTGGATCACAGGGCGGACACGCAAAGACACCCGGCCCTGCGGGCAGTCTCTGTGGGAGCGCTCAGCTCTGCGGGTGGAAGCGCGAGATGTGGGCAAATATCTGTATCTTCGAGGAGAGAGCTCCATTGCGCAGTCACCGGGCCAAGCAGTGCTTATACCAACTATTACTGGAATAAAGAGTTGCACAATGGAAAGGACTTAAAGCCAAAGGGCCAGATCTGGAAAGCCATGTAGATCCTACTGAAATCAGTACCTTTGGTGTTTAAATGCCCCAATTTAAGTTGAGTGTTTAGATGGGAAGTGTAAAACCCTTGTGGTGTGTCCTAAGGGTTATATTAAGAGAAATATTAATGAGATTGCTAAACTTATGTCCTGGGTGGAAAGCGACTGCTGTAGCGTACGTGTCTGAAGTCTGATAACCGAAGCACCATCCTTCCGAGGGCAGCACAGACATCAGTTTCAGGAAATTGCTTCTTCCCCCTGCTCAGCTAAGCTTTTGCTGGCAGGATAGGCATGTGAAATGATTTTAAACAATAACAAAGCAGATCATGTTTTCCTCTTCCTGTGTGGATCTCCAGTCCTGTGAGCAGCCTGAACAAAAGTGATACTTTTGAAGGGAGTGTGATGGAGTCATGCCAGGCTGGGTCAGCTGGAACAAGTGATGGGAAGTGATGAGCCCCCTCACTCCTACTAATCTCAAGGGCACGGTAACTGAAGCCTGCTGAGGATGCTACTATCGCTATTATCAATTTCATTGCGATCACTTCAGCACAGGATGTGGAAATGAAACCCATGTGGGTGCACAGTCAGAATTACTGAAAGAAAAGAAAGGCAAAAGCCCTCTAGAAAGCAAGGATCAGAGGATCAAGAGAGAAGGACAGAGATGGACAGAGATGGAGGAAGGGGGGAAAAAAGACAAATAATATTGATATAGTTGGTTTTCCAAAGAATGATGCCAAATGTAATTAATGGCTGAAAAACAGGTAAGAGGTAAAAGAGTACTAAGCTGTATTTAGAGAATTTGCCTGTCTTCACATCAGAGGGAGGTTGACTGGGGCTTGAGGAATGGTTGGGAGTGATCACACATATCAAGATACCTATATCAAGAAGCAAGCTTCAGCAGGATCTAGCTCCTCCTGCTCCTGGTCAATAAGCATACTGTGAGTATGAAACAGAAACCTTTTTTTGAACCATGAGCTGGGTGGCTAGGCCAGTTGACATCAGGGGAGTACCTGCAGCTTTGCAATTAGTTTTTTTAAAAATAAGTCTTCTTGCTTTTACGTAATCTAATCCTCAACAAGCACAAACTATTTGCTTAGTGCTATCAAGTTGGTATATATTCAAGGAATCCCATCAACATTAAATTTCTAATAACCCCCGCCCCCATTCCAGCTAGCCTCTTGTAATACGCTCCAGTCAGCTCTGAGACCTGAACGAACTTGTCTTTCTGTTTTTTTCATCTCCTTTGTTTTATACTAATTGCTTAGTCTAACTTTGCTGGGGTATGACCTTGGCTGCAAAGTGGCTTTAGCTCAGACGGTCTCCTTAGTGTAGCTGTTCGGTAAAGATGACCAGAACAGTCCTAGCTGTCTGAGACAGGCAGAACTGCAATCTGCAGTTGTAGGTGTTGATAGTCAGATGGGAGGGATCACACCTGAAGTGATCATGAGCCATCATAGAAATTACTAATGGAAGATGAAAGAGGAAAATAGCTACAATGTTTTAGTTTCTTTTCTTCTTTTTGGAGAAAAAAAAGGCAGTTAAATGTTCTTTATTTTTTTTTCTTCTCTTATAATCTGTTACACTTTTCTCAGTTGGAAACAAAAATATCAGTACCACACAACTGGTCAGAGCTTTGTAAACCCAGTTTTGGGAATCCTTTTCCTGCAGGATAAAAGAGAAAATAGGCCAAATTGGATTTCATTCTTCCACATGTTGCAGTCTGGTTTTTTCCTTCTCCTTAAAGCCCCCCATTTTAGGCATCAGGTGAATCTGTGAGAATTCATGCATTAATTCAAAAAGATATATTTGGTTCTGGTCTTCCAAATTACTAAGGAAATCTTCAACCTATGAGCAAAGTTTGATCTAAGCTCTAAAACCTATGGAAAATAAGTGCCCACAATGATACTTTTTTTTAAATCTCATGATTTTTAAACCAGTCTTAGGAGTCTGAAATATTTGATTCATGTTTTTAAAATGCTCTGACCTGAAATAACACAATGCTCTAATCGTCCTTTCAAGCCTGCCAATGCAGTTTAGCAGTGGGTCAGACCCTGAACTGTCAATGGTAAGGTATTTCATTCTCCTTTAGAAATGTTACAGGACCATGAAACTAGAAGGGTCAGACACCTTGCAGAAGCAGAAAATTAAGATGGTATCATTTTGTGAGTGCAGTGAGTATTCTTTTCAGCTTAGCTGACAAATCAGAGATTCAGGCCAGGCTGGGGTGTTATAGTGTGCCCTGGTCCAGCCTGAACTGAGGTTTTCACACACTTAACTACTGTACTAATTGCCTGGTCTGATTTGTCTTAACAGCCATTGGGAAATGGATTTTTGACATGTACCTCAGCTCTGAAAAGTGTTGTTATTCCCGCTAATCTGGACTTACCAGGACTGCTCCAGCTCCATGAAGTATTTGTCAGACTTTGGTAAGAACATCAGGTTCTGATGCTACTTTGTCAAATTTCATACAGCCACTTGGGCAGCTGAATCAGTTCTGTCATACTGCACCAGCTGCAATAAAGCTTCACTCACGGGGCTTCAGCATGCTTCTCATGTGGCGTAAAAGGGGGCATCAAGACAGCGGGACCACACAGTTGGCACTTCAAGCCAAGTTTGCCTTGGTGTGCCTTTCCATAGTTGATGCACTGTTGAGAAGTAACCCAGTCTTACAGAAGCTTGTGTTGCTGCATACCTGGAAAAACATTTCTTGGGGACTGAAATGCGTTTGATTTAGTCTGACAAAACAATAATGTCAAGTCCAAGAGGCTATCATGTATCCAGGATTTCTTGAACACATTTTCTTTTCCCGCTGGAGATTTTTTCTGCATGCAGTATGAGAATTTTTTATATTTGTCTGGGATTTCTCTGTGTCTGGTAATGCTATCAAGGCCCACTGAGCCCAGACTTTGGCTGCATACCATGTATTCAGTGAATATGATACTTTCAGAAAATGCTGGACTTGCTGTGTATTTGTGATAAAGTCTCTGTAGCTGCACAGTGGGTCTGGGGATTCTTGAGTGTTTTGGATGAAACTAATTTGAATGTACAAGTACGCAGCTCTTGCTTTCTGTTCTCTCAGAAGTGTTGGACAAATAATGTGTGCACATTCACTTCTGTCAGTGAATTCCTAAAAATGTGATAGCCTTAACCCCATATCTGTCTGCTAACTACCAGTCTGTGCCAGGTTTGACGTGACCTGGGATTTCCATGCGCCATTTTCCAGTACTCAGATTGACAGCAGCAACATGCTGCATAGATTTCAGTGAGGCACTGACTTCTCCTCATTCCTAGGTCACAGAAAACTCATCTGGGTGTGAGGACTGATGAGTGCATGGGTACAGCTAGAGTAAAAGGTTCAGATTTCATCGCTAAGGGCACAACACTTTACCAAGACTTCATAATCCATTCTGTTTCAAATACCCATCCTCAGTCCTGTGTACTTCACCCTAGCTTTACATCTGGCTCCTTCCAGAAGCATACAGCCCCTCTGACTGTTTCATGGGAGAGAGACTCTCCCTCCCAAATGCGCCTTTAAGAAGCCCAGAAAATGAAATCCAGATGCCTGTTTGGAAAATACCTACATAGCAACAGGGCAGACAAGGGTTAGACTAGATGGGGACCCTGCATGTCCCTGGGCAGTGCAGTTTTTCCTGCTCTGGTTTAAGAAGTCACACCCCATGGCCTCCAGCCTTACACCATGGTTTCAGCCCATGTCAGGCCAGGGTTGGGAGGGTACCTTAGTGTGAGGGCCTTGCTCCTCAGGGACGGGGTTTGTTCTGTGGCTGTGAATGGCTCTTCCAATCTCCAATAAAATTGATTTTACTAATTACTTTAAATTCTAGATGTGAGGTCTGGAGCTGACCCTGGGCATTGGCTGGGAGCTGGTGAAGGGACGTGGTGTGCTCACAGCAGCTTACAGCAGGAAGTAGCATGTTGCAGCAGCTAGTTCGTTAACACAGATTTTACCTTCTGATACAGTGAATTGCATAACCCAGGCAAGTGGGGACGGATCCAGTCACTCCTCTCACCTCTCTCCCATTGCACCAGCTGTGGCCGGCTGCAATCTTTATGGCTACCTGCTCGTGGTTCCTTGTGTCATTTGCCATCTAAAATCTTCCTTCTTTCTTAGCTCCCAGACACTAGTGTTACCCACTCTGCTCCCATTCTTTCCTCATCGCTTTTCCCAAAATGAGCACCCAGGTTTTCTTTTGGTCCGGTTGGATTAAACACACCAGGAAAATACATGGCTGGGGTCAGAGACAGGCCTGAGTTTCAGAGCAAGGGAAGGTGAAACGTAGTTATTCACAAACACATCCCCTTCCCTTCCTGGCACAGGGCCCACTGGGAGGTTATTGATTTGTCAGCAGGCTGCAGGGCTCTGTGCTGAGGGCGAGATGGGGTGGCGCCTTCCAAAGCAGGGATTGATTGCCTCGATGCGTGCACAAGAAGGGGGTTGTTGCAAGCACGGGCTCACGTCCGTGCTGATCCTGGGTGCATCTGTCACAGACTGACACAGGACCAATTAGCCCTGGGCTGAATGTTAGCGCTGTTGTGCTGGTGTGGGGTCCCTCTTTGCATTGTTAATGCCTCCTGGGTGTTTTGGTGGTGTGGCAGAGAATGAAAGGTTGGGTTTAGATACGTATGTTTTAATTCTGGGGTGACTATACACATGAGGAAATTGCTAAGGACATAAATGTAAGAGTCAGACTGGATCAGCCATATGCCTGGTGAGCTCAGTATTATTTCTCTCGTGGTGGCTCATAGCAATGGCCTTGGAAAGTTTGTAAAGAGGGCCAGTGTAACAGCATCACTACCCCAGGTTATTCTCCTCACCTTCAGACATTCCTGTCTCAGAATTCCTGAACCACTAGCCTGTATTTTCTCTTCCCAAACTGTCATCTGGCTAGAGGTTTTTGTTTTATCCTGCCCCGTTCCCCACAGGTAGCTGAATGCCTTGCCAGGGTCTGTGAAAGTAACACAGAGTCTCCTCATGAATTTGGGGTCCTGTGTTTTTACAGGAACAGGTATTTTTCAGTGTTGACAAGGAATTCCTTCCAAATTGCCTTGACAAGGATCTTCATGTATTTTAGTTTTGTTTTAATCCTCCTTTGCAACACTGGGTGCAGTTCACTTGGGATCATCTGTTCGGGTCTAATCCTCCTCCTCTGGAAGATAGGCCTGACACCCTGCCTAGGGTGGCTTGCTATGGACTGTTGTGGGGCCTCCTATTGCACAGCCCCGACCTTTGGCTGTTGCAAAATACACTCTCAGCTCTGCAGAGGCTGGAGAGGGACAAGGTTCCTGACATCACGTAAAGCAGCACCTTTGTTAGCCTTTTGGAGAGGTAGAAGTGGAAGAGAAACAGGGATTTTTGTTCTTCTTTTTCCTCTGTAGACTGGGAAGGGAATGGCAGGTATGGAAGACTATTGTATGAAGCCTAGCTAGCAAGAATGAGGAAAAACAGTACTTTCCTGTGCTGTATGATGAGATTTTTAGTTGGCTTAGCACTGGCTGCGGCCGCATCCTGCCTAAACTAGCTTATCTGGCCATTCAGGTCTGAATGTCACTTATGGACCGCATTGTCAGTAGTCCACAGCTGCGTGAGCAGACAACACTGTGTCCTTTTCTGCCTGAATGTATTGATGTGAACTAAATGAATCATGGAAATCAACAGAAGACAACTAGAATGGAATGCTCTGTTTCGCTAGATTGGTTTCAAATCAGAAACCATTGCAGCTCCCTCTGTAGACCTCTCCCTGCCCCCAGGTCCAGGGTATAGAAGGGTCACCCTGTAGCAGAAAGTGTGTACACAGCAGATTTCATTTCCTCGGCAAGTTGAATGTCAACGAGCCCTGCCGGGAAAGGGAGGCAAACACTCTTGTGCTGTCCGGGCGGTGGGGGTAGGGCCCTGCAAAGGAACTGGTAGTGCAAGTGGAGGTGCACCTGGCTATCTGGGACGCACAGGTCTGAGTGGGATGCTGCAAATCTTGTGACAAACCAGTTCATATCGCTGGGCTTTGATTGCAGTGCAAGATGTTTATCCGATCACGCATACCTGTACATTTTATCTCAAGTGCTGCACGCAGCAAATGGAGGAACAATTTGGGGAGAATGCATAACAGGTGGAAATGCTTAATCCACTGATCTCAGGCCAAACCTCCATGGGAGGACATGGATCCTCCATGAGGGCTTTGGGAATGTTTGCTCAGTGCCAAGAAATATCTTTCATTTAGAGCTGAAAACTATCCAAGAGACAGGGCTGAATTAATTTCTGACCTAAACACTCCCTGTTCCGTATGGCCTGGAATGCCTTAAATATGGGAACGAGGAGTGCAGAAGACATAGCTGGAGTAGTTCATACAAGGGAAGGAATCATTCCTCGCCTGAAGAGTGAACATGTGCAGTAGGCAATTTCTCTAATTATGTGATTATGATCTGTTTATACCTGGTCCTCCCCCTGCAGGGAGTGCCAAAATAAGTGGAAGGATGTGCTTGAGTTGCCCAATTGGAAGCCCAAAGGGCTGGGCTCCCCTTTTGTTTTATGAGATTTCCTATGTAAGAGTCAGCAGAACTGCAGCAGAATGTATGTACGCAGGAGATTAACATTTCACAAGCAAGTTTAATATCAGTGTTCTCTACCTTGATCATTTGACTTTGTAACCTTAATGTGCTGTTAGCATGGCTTCTTGTAGGTAATCAATCCTTAAATAAATCCTGTTTTTAATGGCTTTAAATACATTCCCTGTTTTTAAATCTTACATTATTTGTTCTTCCAACTGTTTTAATCCTGCTCCTGCAAGCATGGACTTGACTACCTGCCCTATTTTTTTGTTCTCTGCAAGTCCACATTGCAGGGCCTGCTTCCTTTCCCTGCTTGTTTTAAATGCTGCTTCAGCCCTGACTTTCACACAGCACTTCTTCCCTGCCTGCTTCCCGGCTGGTCTGCAGTAACAAACCTCCATCTGACATTTCTCAAAGCTGAAACAGCTTCTCCATCAGGTCCACTTATTTTTTCTTTATAATTAAAAGGCCTTCTGAATTACTCAGCTATTTGCTCTGTCATCTCTGTATGGTGAGTTTTGTGTTGCTGTGCTGGTTGCTACCCCTCTGTCTCAAAGTATGTCAGACTTTGGTAACTGTATTGCCTGTATCGGTTAAACTTCTTGGCCCGGGTTCTGTTCATTACCTGGGAGTAAACTGACCCTAGCCTACAAATTTTGTGTTCTCCACCACTAACTTTTGGTTTAGATACTGAAAATATACTTTGTCCTGTCCTGCTGCAGTAATTGGTCTCTTTTTGTGTGGGTAACTAAAATCACCTATTAGACCGGGTCTCTCTCACTGTGAAGTTAACATTCTTCACCTGGTCAAGCAGTAGCACCCTCTACCAACTTAGTCGTATTTCCAGCATCTGGACATTCCTATCTGTACTGATTCTTTGCTGTGTAGTCCTTTTGACCAAGAAACCAGTCAGCTGATGGTGCAGTTAGCAAATGTGGCAAACGGTTCATATCCAGTACTGGTTTTGGCTGGGATACAGTTCTTCACAGGAGCTCGTATGAGGCTGTGCTTTACATTTGTGATGATAACACAGGGATGTTTTAGCTGTTGCTGAGCAGTACTTGCACAGAGTCAACCCTTTCTGCTCATCACCCTCCCCTGCCAGTGGGTGGGTTGGGGGGTGCACAAGCTGGGCAGGGGCACAGCGGAGACAGTTGACCCCAGCTGACAAAAGGGATATTCCAGACCATATGATGCTGTGCTCAGCAATAAAACTGGAGGGTGGAGGAAGGCAGGGGCTGCTGCTGCTTGCGGTCTGGCTGGGCGTTGGCTGGTGGTGAGCAATTGCTTTCTTTTGCACCACCTGTTTTTCTTGGGTTTTATTTTCCTCTCTCTTTGTTGTTTTTTTTTCCTTACTTTTTCTTTTAAATTTCTATTTAATTATTAAACTGTCTTTATCTCAACCCACAAATTTTTCTCACTTTTACCCTTCTGATTCTTCCCTCATGCCACTTGGAGTGGACTGAGCAGCTGGCTGTGTGGTGCTTAGTTGCCGGCCGGTGTTAAACCATGACACATCCACAGTCCAGAGACACCACTGGCAGGGCTGTCACCATCTGTGATGGTCAGGCAGCATGGTTTGGGTGAAGTGTCACAGGTCTGAGTCGGTGCTTGCTATCTTAAGTGCATACAGGATGGTTTTATAGAGAATCCAATGGACCGTTGACCAATAAAGCAGGTAGGAACATAAAATCCTCTGTGGACTGTCTCAGGGTTGAGATCCCCAGTGAACTCGTGGTGACACTGACCAATTGCAGACGAGCATCAGAACAGAGCTGAGCATTTGTTTCCCCATTAGCCTTTAAAAGCTAAATGCACTGTACGTACTGACTCGGCCAAAGAGCTCCAGGTGGTACAGTAACCTGCAGAGGGATGCGTATGCAAGGCAGAACGGCTTTGCAGGTGCTCTGTGGGACCCCCACTGCAACCAGTGCACCCAGTTCAGCACTGCACTGGCCTTATGGTGCAGCTGCACATGGCAGCAACCTCTCTTCAATGCCATCTGCGTCAATAGCAATTAAACATCAGTTTAGCTGGATCAGCAGCACTATAAATCTGGCCTGGAAGGCAGGGGATGCCAAGAAGTAGAGCGAGAGTGTCCCAGCAGACAGAAGATGTGCTTTATGCTTTGCTGCTCTAAGTACGTGCAGCACTGGGCACTGTGGCTTCACCTCTCCCAAAACTGTCTCACGTACAGGCCAGCTGCACACAGACCTTGCCCTTCGGTGCTAGCATAATGGGTTTTCAACAGAAATCCCCAGATCCCAGCAGAAGCCTGGAGGCAAGGAATGGAACCAGATCCCTGAGTGGTGCTGGCATCACGGGGCCCTTGTGGAGCATCAGCACCAAATACGGCTGCCACAGGGATGGAGCTGCCGAGGGCGCTGAGCCTCCAAATTGCTGCTGACACCTGCAGCTACATCCCTCATTCCTGGTTATTCCTTATCAAGGGAGGTTCCTCCCACCCAAGTCTGACGCTGCTCCTTTCTCCAAGCATATTTTCTCCTCAGGAGTTGTCCTGTGTTTGCCGAGTCCCAGCAATTCCGGTCTCCTACCCTTTTTGGAGCTAGCCCTTTGGACCTGCCAGAGTTTGACACAGAGAACCGAGTCCTTCTGCCTGTTTTAGAGAACAGGAGTCACAGATTGGTCCCTCCCCAGGAAAGCACGAGGCAGCAAGTTTCTGAAGCCACATCCTCATGCTCCTTTGCCAGAGATTCCAAATTAAACAGGGATTCTGCAACGAACTGTGGTCTGGATGTTTGCCATGGAAAAAGCACGCTGTTAATAATGTTCCAGGCAGCATGCGGAGCCAGGTGCTCGAGGAGGGGAAGGATACCTGTGCTGACATGGCTTTGCCTATTTTCCCTTGCTCTCAGGGCATGTCTTCCAGCTGGGTTTGTACAATGGCAGAGGGTGACTCCTGGCAGCACCCAGACAAGAGCACTCTGCCTCTGCATGCACAGTGATTAAGGCTAGCAACTGTCTCCCTTCCTCCGGGGGAATTCACAGACTCCTGGAAGATAAGGAACATGAAAGTAAGAGCGGAGTATACAGTATACAGCTGAGTATACACACACTCCCCGCTGCTTCCCCAGGGAGGAGAAGCGTGGATAAACACATCCAAGCAGGCAACTCTCCTACTGCAGCTTCTGGCCTCAGGGACATGTGGCTCCTATCGACGCCACAAATTGCCCTGAAAGACTTTTCAAGGACAGACTTTGCCTACAGTTCTGACCTGTCCTGCCAAACACCCGCCAGGAAGACAGGCTGCTGGAAAAAACACAGCTCTGGCTCTTTTGCTTTGGCCTCCTCTGGCGGCTGAACAGTAGCTGCTTTGGTTCAGAACATGCCCCACTTTCAGGCCCAGCTGCGTTTATGAGATTACAGCCTGCCTTGGGTTGTTCCACCCCCAGCCTACAGGTCTGAAATAATTATGCCAAGGAGGGAAGGGTAACTCTGTATTTCTCCATGCAAAAGCTGTATCTGAACAGTACATATTTTAACTGAATACAAAACTGGAGCCGCTTGAAGTGACCATGTGACGATCAAGAGGTGTATCCTCTGCCACAAGCTGTTTCCACCTGTGTAGCTCTCTCGGATTCGGACATGCAGTACTTGAAAAGATGAATTGCAGCAACCCCTAGGTTGGGCTGTGCCACTCTGGATTAAGTTTTAGGAAAGATGCAAGAAACAATTTTTCCAGAGCCTGCTTCCGCCTCTCAGGAGATGAAAAGTGCTGTCTCAGTGACCCAGGAACCTGCTCACTCTTCCTCACTGATTGCATTTAGGGAGCAAAGCATCTGATTTTCACTCTGCACGTGGTCAGGTAATTTTCAGATGCCAGTGCACTTCCTCTGAAGCACAATCCTGCAAAGACAGCCTTGGTTTCTCTCACTCATCTGGGGGGTACAGCCCCACAGCTCAGTAACTCTCATCTGGATTGCTAGGCTACCATCTCCCTCTTCTCCACCCTCACCAACACAAAAAGGTCCAGCTGCACTTGTAAGAAAGCAGCACTTGAAGAACCTGGCTGACTCGCAACTCAGCACAAAAGTATTTATGCTGAAATGCATCACAGAAATTATTGGTTAAAAGGAGCATAAAGTCGGCTTTTATCAAAGCCCTCATTTTCTCTTTGCACTTTTATGGCAAGTTCCACTCATCTGCTGTGGTTTCCTTCCCTGTCCCCCAGCAGCTGCAAAATACTTGGTGGTTTAGTGTTCCTTTGATTCTAGGGTTTGGCCTTTATTAACCTGACTTTGCCCGAGGCAGGGAAGCATTTCCCTGCACCATTAGTTAAAGGACCCCAAAGCTATTTCCTCTCTATTGTTTCCTTTCCTCCTACTTTTCTTGTTCCTGCCAGGGGGTGTAATGTCAGGCATGTAAAAGGGCCTTCAGAGAATATTCATAATAGATTTCAGATATCCCTCTTCTCCCAAGCACCCACGCATTGTAAAAACTGCCTGTGCTAATATGGCAGTATCTGTTCACACAGTGTAATAGTTCTGCTCTGTAGCACTGGTGGTTTAGGGAAATAAGCAAGGCAAGATATGTAGGCGATGTAATGCCCAAGATACCTCTCCTAGCAAAACTGGCCTTGTTTTTATCAATCCACAGCTCTTTTCTGAACTCTGAACTCCTTGTCTCCATACAGGTGGCAGTGGGTTCCACAGACACACTGAGCTGCAGGCATTGCAGGCAGGTACCTTAAGCCCTCCTGGCTGCCTGTGTGGGGACAAGCTGAACAGCAGAGCTCTAGAACACAGCAGGGAGGTAAACAGCAAAGTCCTCTTCCAAGCTGTTACTTCAAAGTCCGTACTGTCATAACTGCTCTGACAGAGATTTCTTCTGTTGAGATGAGCAATCATGGAGAGACCTTGGATGTTGTCAGGCCCAGAAACCAAGACCTTTTTGCTGACTTGCAGTGCTGGGAAGAGAGGGAGCCTTGAATTCCAGTCCCTGCTCTGAGCACCACTTACCTATTTTAGTGAAATGCACTTAATTTAGGGAAGGAAGAGCATGAATGTGACCTCTTGGCAAGGGATGACTTGCGGCAGTGACCCAGGACAGCTCAGCTGATCTCACAGCCTCCTGCTGCCAAAAATGGGAAGACCTTCATCCTGCTATTGCCTCCTGATTATCTCATGCAGGCTGCAGAGATAAACCTCTCATGTTTCAACCCAGCAGCCCAAGAGAAGCTTTAGACTAAGTTAGTTAGCAAATTGAACAGTCTCAGCAAGGGGTTCAGCTGCTGGCTCGAGGGAGAGGTTTGGGTACAAAAGGGAGCAGAGAGGTGAAGTTACACAAGGTGTCAACATCAGCCTAGGCCTAGGCCATGGTTTTGGGACTGTGAACCAGCCGCCATACCTGAGTCAGAGTGGAGGAAGATTGGTTTTAATCATCCTAAATACATTCACATTTATGTGAACACCTAACCACCACAAACAGGCATGCCTTAAATCCAGACTGGGAAGCAATTAGACAAAATTGTTATTATTTGTCTCCACCCAAAAGCAGCACAAAGGCAAATCCCAAAGGGACGGAGGTTTTGTGTCCTGCTGTGCACAGTCCTCACCCATCTCACTGGCAGGATCTGCCGGAGCAAGGGGTGCAGGTTCATTACTGTTCCCTCTCTAAGCAGCGCTACAGCTTAACACAAAATGGGTCTTGTGAGTAAAGTCTATGCAGCTATTCATGTAGAAGAATCCATTTTCAAATTAAAGCGACCTGCACGTGGAAATAAGGGTTTCTGCCCTATCTTGATAAGGAAAGATGGGCTGCAAGAAGAACATTAACAGGTCTTACGTAAGTGCTTCCTGCACCTGAAGGTTGGCTCTTGTCTATCCTTTTCCTAGAAGTTCCTGCAGGCAACTGGAAAACAGTTTTTCAACCTGCTAGATAAAAAGCAGTGAAAAGATTGTTTATTTGTGAGACCATCCAAATTTTTATTAGCTCTCATTAACACAAAAACTGTTCAGTGCTTCATTACATGCTCCCAAATCTGATGTTGCTGCCTGTTGCATAAACACAGCAGACCTTCCCCCTATGGCTAACATTCTTCCTCTAAAGCTCGACGAGTATCACAGCGGAACTGCCTCAGCTCAAATTCCAGAGAGTGATGCCATCTTTTTCCTCTTTACCTTCCCCCCCCCACACCTCTTAATTCTCATGTCACCTCTCAGGATACAAACTAGCCCAAGTGGCAGACTCCTGCGCACCAGTAGTCAAACTGCAGAGCAATACTGCATGGCTGCCCCTTCACCAGCACCAGGTCCCTGCCTGCGCTACTTGCGACTTCAAGGGTGTCTCTCATGGCTTCTCCAAACTGCAGAAAGCCAAGATCCTACCTGAGGCTGAAAGATCCCAAGATCTCATGGTACAAGTTTCCTCCTGCAAATTCCCAACAGACTGTACATTTCTCCTTAGCATTTCCACAGTCTGTGTGATCCTACTTTACATTTCAGAGTCACAGGAACCAAACCTGGATCCTGTGGAGGATGTACCCATTCAGCACATCTCTCCTCTCACACTGAAGCGCAGGAGGAGCTTTCATTACTCACCATCACTGAGCGACGCTGCACTAGATTCAAATTGCTGCTGTACCGATGTGAAGAAGGCCTTTGACCCGAGGTCTCCCATCTCTCCAGGAAGTGTTCTACCGACTGAGAAAAGCTGCCACCACCACCGCAGCTCCACCCCAGTGCCACCCACCAAGTACTCCCCAATATCAGGAATCCACAAGTACCATTTTTTTGAGAAGTGTCATTTACTCAGTGTTAACCAAGCTGATATCCACAAGCCTGTTCCTGCACAGTGGTGTCTTCAAAATGAAATTATTGCACAGCATGTATTTTAGTAACATGGACTATAATCTAGGTATTACAGGTCAAAACACATTCCCTAATAGACAGCAATCTAAGTGAAAGTGTGAAATTACAGTGACGTGATCCCACTAGTCCGTTGTGCCCGTGCAGAGCCCCAAGTGAAGCTCTCCTGCCCTTCTAGGTACGCTTCCTTGAGAAACCTGTTCAGTTACTGGGCTTAGGGTGCCAGAAAGACAAGAAGGGCAGGAGGAAAGCAGCACGGTTTTCATGTCAAGTGTGCATCTGACACATTTAGCAAGGACATAGCACAAGACTCACCTCCTACCCAAGTGAGAATCTTAATCACCAGACTACAGAGTTATGCCTCTCTCCCTTCCGTTAATAAATCCTGACTGCCCACAGCAGAGGTTTCTGATAAAGCAGCCCCAGAGCAGCCAACATCTTGGTTATTCTGCATTAAGGCAGAGTCTCCAAATCTTAAAAGTGAAGGTGCTCAAGCACTGGAAGAAGAAAGGACTTGCTTCTCCCTCACCCGCTGTCAGGATGCTTTTCTCGAAAATCTGCTTGCAGCTGTGCCTGCCTTACAGACTCCTGCCAGCAAAACTGTTTTAGTAGAGGAGCGAGGAAAAGGTCTCTCCCACAGCCTTGTGGCAGCAACATTGCTAATCTATACGTACAATGAATCTTGATTTTGGTGGCAAATACAACTTCTTCATCCCAGCGCAATGACAGTTGTGCCTTTACAGCTGCATTGGTACCAAAAGTGTTTATCAGCATAGTATACTGACACACCTCCTGCAGTAAGGCATGTCCTCTGTGACCCAAGATGACCACTGTAAAGCTGCTATATTATTCATACAGGGGTTTGCAAATGGAGAATGCAAACTGGACCACAATTACCAAAAGGCAAATACAGTGAGAAGCACAGCTGCGACAACCTCCTTCAATTTTCAGTCAGCTTTCTGCCCATCTTTTAAAAGGCAGAGACCGAAACTGGACACAATATCCCACCACTGGTCCTACCAGCTGCTTTTACAGAAGGAAATTCCTTCCCAACTTCTGTTTAATACACACATGGCTGTTTTGACATTCTTCAGCACTGAGACATGCAGTGGACACTGCTCGTCCAATGATTCAAATCCTTTTCAGGTTGGAATCCCTTCATTGTTGCTGCCCGGAAACACTATGATCGTGCACATTTCCTTTATTTGCCACTCAATCAGCTTATGCTGTCTGCAAACTCTACCTGTATCTTATTTTATTTCCAAGTACTCAGTTAATAAAACTGCATACAGTGTTAGCTAAAATGCCTTACACAACTTTGGGTGCCATATACTCTTACAGGGTACAGCTGTCAGGTAGGATGATGTTTTAGAGAAACTAAATGTTAGGGTTTGGGACAGGGAACATTTCTTCTGCAAATCAACAGAAGATACAGCCTTAAACCCTGTAACTGCTTTGGCTGTAGTTCAGACAATTTAAGCTGCCACGATGATTCAACGCAGCAGTCCTGTCCTCCCCTTGCCCTTGTGCCAGCACCCACATTTACATGGCTGTGTCACAAACTGATCAGCCTGAAAGACATCTCAGCACATTTGAAAAACAGCAGCCACGCAAGAAAGAAGTGACAGAGAGCAGCCAGACAGTGGCAGATCAAGCTATTTGGCAAAACTGTCACGGTGAGACGTCCCTGCAGGTCACAGGGGACCCTCCCACCAACGACATCCTTCCCACGTGGGCTCAGGTGAGGAGCTGGCTGTGCCGGCGTGGCGCTGTGCTTCTTGGTGCTGCTCAGTCCATGCATCTGGGCTGTAGGTCAGTCAAGCCGTGGGGCAGGCAGGCCCTGGTCAGTCAGGGGAAGGGCAGCCGGGCCGGCAAGCAGCACGGCGGTGGGGTAGCTGAGCCGCCATCGGTCCGCTGGGCCTTGGCTCAGTCTGTCGCTGTCGGGCAGCAGGGCAGACGGCGGCCGAGCCCAGCTCCCCAGGCAGGTGCCCAGGGCCATCACCCCTGTCCCCAGCCCAGGCGACAGCGCCGGTGTCACTCGTGGGCCACGCGCTCCAGTGCCACGTAGAAGCTGTCCTTGTCGTCGAGGCAGTGCCAGCCGATGGGCCCCGCCTCGCAGTCGGCGCACACCAGGAACTTGACGTTGCCCACGTCGCGCGTGAAGCCCACGTTCTCGAAGGAGAACATGTCGCGCACCAGCCAGTGCTCCCGCACCACGTCACCGCCGCCGCCGCCGCCCGCCGCCGCCGCCTTCTTCCTCATGGCGGGCAGGAGGAGCTGGGGGAGACACTGCGTCACCTCACCGCCCCGCCTGCAGGGGGCGCCCGCGCCGCGCCCCGCCCCCGGGGGCGCCTCTCCCTCCCGCCTTCCCGCCGCCTCCCTCCGCTCGCGCCCTCCTCCCTGCCCCCGCATCCCGGTACCTCCCGGCGGGCGAAGGTGGCGGCGCCGGGCAGCAGCACCCGCGACCCGCAGCGCTGGCACAGCACCGCCTTCAGGTTCCGGCCCTGCGCGCACACCAGCTCGGCCGAACCCGGCGCGGCGGCGGGAAGAGGAGAAGCAGAGGGAGAGGGAGAGGGAGGAGGCGGCGCCGCCGCCGGCTCCATCTCGGCGCAGGCCGCCGGCTCCATCTCGGCGCAGGCCGCCGCCATGGCCGCGCAGGCGCGCTGAGTGCCGCCACCGCCCGCGGGGCGCGGTCAGGGCAGTGATGTCAGGCGGCGGCGCGCGCATGCGCGAGGCTGTGGCGGTGGGCGCCTCGGCGGGAGCGGG
>JAVKLA010000052.1:7129213-7153835 GCA_034782735.1 Sagittarius serpentarius
TTGTTATTAGTGTCATTGTTAGTTTCTTTCTTTCTGTTCTATTAAACTGTTCTTATCTCAACCCACGAGCTTTACTTCATTTTTCTGATTCTCTCCCCCATCCCACTGGGTGGCGGGCGAGTGAGCAAGCGGCTGCGTGGTGTTGAGTTGCCGGCTGGGGTTAAACCACGACATCCAGCTATGCACAGATGCAGACATTTGGAAGATTTATATTGTTCATTATCTAGCTGGACATGCCAGTTCCTCTTCAAACCCTTCAGTACATCTTGTCCCAGAAAGGCAGTGATGGGATCTGCTGGCCACCATCATGGGGTCATGTCCTGCTGTGACACAGTTCCAACGCTGGCGCTTCAGTCTGCTGCCCTTCAGCAGAACCACACACTGGACATGGGTTTTTTTTAAGCACTAGTCACTTCTGGAGCTGGATCCCCACGAGGCCTTTGCAGGAGAGCAGGGCTGGTCAGGGAAGGGAGAGGAGCGACTGACAGCTCCAGGTTTTGTACCGGAGCCTGGAAACTCCCCCTCCACGTGCCCATCTCCCTGAAGGTGTCAAGAGGTGCACGGGGTACGACAGATCCACGTATAAAATCAGGGAGTGCTTCCTCATGAATACTGCACTCTCCCAAATGGGGCCTTTTACCTTTTTGGTTCCTTACATACTTCTCGCTGGCTAGAGTGACAGAAAAGTTGATCCTGAGGGAGACGTGTCAGGAGAGGCTATTTAAAATCTAGAATAATGGGTGAGGTGTTTACTAGGGGATCAGGCAGCAGGGAGGGTATTCAGTCATCGAAGGCTGCTGGGGCAGGACACTGCAGTTTGCCTTGAAATCAGCAGAAGGTGTGTTTTGTAGCTACACCATTGACGGATGAATTAATACTGGACTCCATTCATCCCACATTTCCATGGTGGACAAAGGAGCTGTTATTTTTTTGCAACTGCAGGCTCTATTATAACAGTATTATCACAGTCTTCCTCATCTCTGCTGCCACACTCTTCTCACGCAGATCTTGTCACAAATTCACCCTGTTAGCAAGTCCTCCAGGCCTGATAGGTTTTTCTGCCCTGGATCTCAACAGATGGAGCAGTTTGTTTTTTACTATCACACTGAAGCTGCAGGGCAGAGGGACAGCTGACAGTGGCTGCCTGGTCTAACAGTGTTGGTACATACTCTCCACGCAGTAGTTAGACAAATGTCTTGAAGGTAGAGAATAGAAGCTAAATTCCCACTGGCTCAGGAAATATTTTATTCTTTATATTTTCATTAAAAAATAAACATAGGAAACAAAACCACAGAACACTTGTGTGATAGAAACAAACGCAGAAGGTCAGAGCGTTGGCTGAAAGTGCATATTAAGTCATGCTACCACATCCCTGATCCCACCCTGTCCCCCAAGCAAGGAGTCAGCAGTAAGCTCAACGAGCAGCACTACACAGAGCCCAGGCACTGCGGGGGCCAAGCGGGCGGCAGAGGAGAGCCCGTGCTCCCAGGAACAGAGCAAGGCAGGAGACATGCTGAGGAGAGAGTGCTCTAGTGAGCCGGTGATGAAGCTCTCACTTGGGGTTTGTGGGGCAGGCGAAGGATAGCTAGTGTAAGAGGATGTGGAGTTAGGAGGCAGGAGAATAAACAGCTGAGAACAAAGGGAAAATGGAATCGTGGCTGTCACTCCAAATCGGCCCGGGAAACAAAAATCCTAGATAAAAGGAAAATCAACACAATGAACTTGACTGAAAGGCTGATGAGGATGCACTGGACACAGCTCTGTCCAGGGACAAACCCCAGTTGCTCACCAGCAAGATCTACAGGGATAGTGGCAATTGTACCTCTACTTTCAGGGCCTCAGCCTCTGCAAGGTGACCTCCCCACAGGGGTGGGAACAAAGGCACTGCCGCATCACAGCAAGGCTCCTGCTGTCACAAAATGCAGCGCTTTGTAGCTGGGTCTGTCAGGCTTTTTGAGGGAAACATGATGTGATGAACCTGGCTGAGCACAAATGCTTCTACACCAAGCAATGAGCTTTTCCTCCCGCACTCTGCCCCCTGCAGCCTCAGGCTTTTGGGTCTCAGTAGTTGACAGCTTTAATCTGCGACTCCTTTTGTGTGCAGACCTGTGAGGAACCTGCAGACACAGCTACAGTGCAGGACCCTCTTATACATGCTCACTCAATTTGGCTCTGCACCCATGTGCGCTTGAGGAGCATGTTTAAACATTCAGTATGTACAAGATGATTTGAAGCTGGAACATAAGAGCAGCTGGATTCACCCTCACACATCCACGTGGCTGAGAGCAACCAGAGGACCCGCGTGGTCCTGCAGTGGCTGAAGAGACCACCCAGTTGTATGTACATGTCCATGGAAGCGTTCACCAGGCTGGCTGATGCCATGGCTGGGGCCATCTCTGCTCTGCCGATAGACTTAGCCACAGGAACAGCAGAGAATGCAGCTTCTCCTGACCTACTTCACCACCTTTCTCCAGCTTCGCACAGAGCCCCCGATTTCAAATGACTGCTGAGATAACACGTTTATGCACATGCTCTAGTCAGAAGCAGCACAGAAAGCTGCTGTTCTGGTGCCTATTTCCACAGCATCCACAACTCTCAAGAACAGTCACTGCAAATCGCTTGGGACTCTTTCTCCAGCCGAGACTTTTTAGGATGTTCTTCTTTGTAAGTTCCCTCCAGATCACTTCTCCCGAAGGACGCAGACTCCAGCGTCACAGCGCTGCATCCCCAGGGAGGTTACCACTTCCCAGTTGTCAATGATGGGATCATAACACTCAATGCTGCTCAGCAGTGAGTTGCCATCGTATCTGCAAGGACAGAAAGTTACAGGTGAGGGGTGCCGCTGAAGGAAGAGGTTGAGGCGTTCAGAGCCCTTCCTGGGAGGCTGGACAGCTGCGTACAGCAGGAATGGACTGAAATGAAACCACTGCATTAGGCTCCCTTTTGCTGTCTGCTGCCGCTCTTCTGCCTGTCTTGGCCCTGCTCCATCACGCTGCCTATTTAGGCTGGGCACAGTGACTCTGTGGGCTGTCTCCTCTCATAAAGCTTGAAATGTAAATTCGAGGAGAGGCCACCTGAAACAGGGCAGCAGGCTGCCTCACCTCAACATGCTTGTTCCAGCAAACAGACATGCAGGGCACCGCCCTCTCCAGCCCAAGGCAGCCGCTTACCCAGCGATTGCATACAGCCTTCCCCGCAGCACAGTGGCCCCCACATAGCAGCGGGGAGTTGTCATGCTTGTTACAGTTGTCCAGGAATCAGTGCGAATATTATAGGCTTCCACGGAGGAGAGATGTGCTGTCCCATCGAACCCACCAACTACATAAATATGGTCATTCAGCAGAGCCACTCCAGCCCCTGGAGAGAGAGAAGATGGCACAGTTACACCCATGAGCGACACCGTCAGCACCGTGCCCGGGGCTCGCTGTTACAAGCCTGAACTAGGCCATTTCCTCTGTCTTCAGAGGACCTTCCCTTATGCTTAGATCTCCCACAGAAGAGCTGTCATAACCCTGTGCTTCCTGTTGTTGTTGTCTCCGATACGATACACGAAAACCTGTAACTCTACCAAATGCTGCTGAATCTCTGGCATAAGGGGGACTGAGCAACACTGCAGCCAGGGCAGCACTAGCAACATGAGCTGTTCGCCTTGGCTGAAAGACACCCCGACCCCCTGAACAGACCAGCACAAGGCTCGCTCTGCTGGCCGGCAGCTGGCTGGGACTCTGTCAATACAGAGACAGGTTTCTCTGGTGTCACCGGCTCCCTGGTGTCACCCAGCCCCTGGCTGTCGCAAGGAGAATGACGCTGCTCCATGTGAAGCTGGAGAAGGGATTTCTTTGACATTGCTCCTCTGGGAGGCAGGGAAATGAAAACTGGTGTCCACTGCACAGTCACAGAGGCCGAAGTGGCTGAAGCATCTCTCTGAACAGTTGTTCTCACCTGACCCAGTAAAAGCAGTCAATAATACAGTTGGTCCCAACTGGGAATTTATGACAACAGCAGAAAATAAAACTCTGCCAGCCTCTGTCCCTCATCTGCAGCCCCCCTCAGGTAACAGGTAAAGCACCAAAGAAGGCAGTAAGGTAACAACGCACTTAGTGGCCTTAGGTGCTCTTGCCAACAGCCGTTGCTTTTTTGAGCAGCATCTCAAGAGCAGAGTAAACCCTGCCAGGCTGTTACCACCAACATGTTGCACTGATGAATACCCCAAAGGAAACAAGCCAGCTACCCTGCAGCCCTTGGGCACTGATCTCTTTCTTCTACAAACAGGATGTAAGAGACTTTCTGCAACCTCACTTTCACTGTCTGTCCTTGCTGAGAGCACCAAAACGGCTGGGAAGGGCCAGGCTGCCCCAGTAGGCTCTCTGATGGCTTCAGCGAGGAAGACTTCAGCAGAGAAGAGAGACCAGACCAAGGCCTAATTAAGGAAGTTGGGTCTAGCAATACAATACGGCCATGGTTTCTGAGAGGTGGCCTACCTCCAGAATCTGTCCTAAGAGATGAACTGAAACAAGGAGGAGACAATCTCTGTGAATAAAGGCAAGATTACTTTAAGCCCTGGTCTTTCTTGGACTTCAAAGACCCGCGTGCAGACAGCTCTAGAAAGTGTCAAAGCCTTGGGGCAAAAGAAGTCCTACAGGGTCCAAGGTCACCAGGACGGATGGACTGGAACCGATACCAGGATGGAGGCTGCAAGTGCAACTGGTATCTTAGCCGCTAGTAGTTAGTACCACAGAGTGTTAGTACCACAGAGTGACAGCACAAAAACCTGGGCCAAAAAACATTCTTGGGCACAGTCCCGTTTCAGATCTCGGTGCTCCAGGTCAGAGTACTGGCTGAGCCAGTGCCAGGGTCAAGAGCCTCACAACGTTCCTGCTCACTTCTGGCACTGAGGAACCTGCTCTGCGGGCCGAGGCGCTGCTACCAAAAGCCTCCAAGCCTTGTGGGAAGCTAGCACGGACCTGGGAAACACTTCTTATAAAATGCTGTCCCCTTGATCTCTCTGCTTCTGGTCTTGCCTGAAGCCATCTTCTCTGCTGCACACAACAGACCCCTTGGGGAAATCTGTCTCATCCCTAAGCTTTCTAGAGATCCATGGATAGGTTTTGCATGTTGCATCTGACATAAGAAAACCCACAGCTTTTATCTCGTGCTTGAATGTGGGGTCTTTCCAGACATGGAAAGCAACCAACTTCTAAATCAAAGCCATTCCTGGCATATGGGAAATACTTTCCAACCCACACTTAACAGGAATAGCCCTGTCACAGGAGTAAATATTTAAAGCTTGGGGTTTTGGTGAATGCCACTGCAGGCACAAGAAAGCTTAGACGTTTTTAGAACAGAGACCAGTTTTAATTGAGTAACCAGCACTTGTCCCTAAACAAGAACACTGCAGCAGAGGGCAAACAGAAAGAATGCTGCCTAGGCTAACTGTAAAGGACATTTATTGAAAGAACTAGAGAAAAAGCAACTTCAAAAGGGTTTTGAAAGAGGGCCTGTAAGCACAGCAGAACTACTCCATTGAAACCACAAAGCTGTGGAGGCAGGGAGCACCCTGTCCATCCACACGTGGCTGAGCAAGGCCATGGCTGCTCACTAGCATGGCCGTGAAGGTCTGGGGCAGGTGGCCTGAGGCGCAGTGTGATACCAGAGGGCCGGCACTTGAGCACACAGGAGCTGCACAAGCCCCGCAGGAACTCCTTTGAGAAACGAAGGACAGCTGAGACAGAAAGTTATTCCAAAAATAGGATTTAAACTGTATTTTTCCTAGATACAGCTGCCAAACTTAAAGCTCAGATAGAATGGCAAGCAGGAAAGACAAACTAAGTGTTGGTGGCGGGTAATTAATGTGTGACTGCACCATGTTTCAAGTCATTAGCACAAGACTGTTGCAGCGTGACACTGCTCTGGCAGTGCTGCTCTCTGCATTACTGCTGCCCCAGGAGCTGAGGCCCAGCATTTCACAAAGCAGAGAGCAGGTGAAGAACCAGCCTGCCAGAGCACTCCTGCCTTTGCCCTGTCCTGCGCAGCTGACAAGCACCGACTTAGGAAACTGTCGCACTGTCTTGTGCTATGGTCTGTAGTTTGTTCCTTGCTAGCTTTTCTCTAAGCCGTGCTAGTTATGGAAGTCACAGAAGACTTCCTCTCCTGCCCTGTAACCTATAAACCCCCACGCCCCCCGATTCCTCTATAGGCATCTTAGCATGGGATAGCGACATCAGGCATGTGAGAATTAATCTTTCTCTTGGGGAGTTAAGTCAGCATATCTTCAAATCATCCTTTCTCAAAGTCAAACCACCCACTGGGGCGAGTCAGTGTCCTCCAGGGCAGCAGAACAAACCAGCAGTGACTGCTTCCTCAGTGCAGCACCAAACATTTTGACCTCAAGGCACTGTGGGCTCTTACCTGAGCGCTTAGTGGCCATTGGGGTGACATTTGTCCAGTGTCCAGTGTGGGGATCATACCTCTCTACAGAATTCAGTATGTTCAGCCCATCATAGCCACCTGAAACAAAATACAGGAGCAAACAATGGGTCTGACTTCTGGAAAATGTTTCCTGTGTAAGGAGCGGTAACACGCCTGGTTCATTCTTAGCACAGTGTTGCACTGCAATCAGCACAACTCACAGCAAGCCGGGGCTGGCAGAACAAAGGGGATCCCTGCGGCTTGCGATGCCAGACCAGAGCCAGCTCAGAGCGAGCTCTGCCCCTGCACTGCACAGGGCCATGCTGGGAGAGAGCATCACCTCTCCAAACCAGTACAGCCAGGTTAGCACCGTACTGCCCAAAGGTGCTGCTGGGCGTGCTGATGCCATCCTGCTAAGGCAGATGTACAGCTTACAGACCTGGCGCTGGCCCAGGGTCTGTGTGCTGCAGCCCGCAGCTGACGCGAGGCGGCTACACAGAGCATAGGCTGAGATGTCTCAAAGAGTTGTTTCACAAGAGGATACCAAGAAATCTCATTGTGCAGCTGCAGCAAAGGAGCAGCGTGCTGCATCTGCCTCAGGGGACAGCGTGAGGAAGAAGAATTCGGGAGAGGGAAGTGAAACCCTTGAACCAGCGTCCAATATCTGTGACTCCCCAGGAACATGACTGCAACAAGTGCGGGTACAGCGCTGGGTCTGCCTTTTCTGCGGCCCAGAAGGTGTATCTACAGAACAAGCTTATTGAAGTCTTCAGGGTAGTTTGCCCTCTAGCACTCTCACCATGTTCACAGCTGGCGTGGCTCTCTGAAAATGAAATGAGTGCTACAGAAAGGAGCTAGAAAACATACGGCTCAGCATACATTTCTGGAGCACTACAGCCAACACTGCATTATGTGGAGCAGATGCACCCTCTGTCCTGTGCCTATCTGCTTCGTCTCTAGGGCATTTTAGCCACTGCCCAGTCCACACAAACCTCAGCCGGCACCGCTCATCCCCCGCGCTTCAGCCGTCCCTCAAATGTTGGCTGATTGTGTCCAATTTGCTTCTGACAGCATTTACTGTAGTTGTGTGGCCACTCCAGCCTAAGCCACTGTGACGGTAACAGTGAGAACAGGCTGCATTCGCCAACAGAGCTGTGCGGGGCCCAGTGCAGTGAAGTTAAACCTTCTCTTCTAACCTGGACATGATGTAATTGGTACTCCCCACAGACAGCATCTGCACTGTCCTTTCTGTAAAAAACAAGTATTTGCAGAATGCCTAGAGGTCCTAAGGGTACGTACCGAGGCAGTAGATAACTCCATTAGCTACAACAAGCCCCGCTCCTTCCCGTGCTGTCTGCATGTCTCCCAACATACTCCACTGATCAATGTTTGGGTCATACCGTTCCATACTGGTGTGACGTCGGCTTCCATCAAACCCACCGGAAACATAGATCATGTCTGCAATGTTAGACAGAGGTTGGACTCAGCGAGTCATTTATCAAGCTTGCACATGGAGCAAGAAAACCCTCACAGATGGAGCAAAACTACAATACGGACTGCAAAATACAGGAAAAACTACGGATCTTGGCACGTTCGGAGCAAAGACAATCCCGGCCTCCTCACCTGAGCTCACTGCATTAGCCTGCATACAGACCCAACAAACAAAACAAACAAAACCCATCTGGCCCTTAAATCTGCTTCTTGCTGATAGATGAAAGAGAACACGCACACCCATTATTTTTTTCATGCTGCAGAACCTACTGAAACACTGCGGTGCCCAAACCCTGCCCGTCACTAGTGTCATGTCCGCACTTCCCCAAAGGAAATGCTTACAAGGTAGTAAACACACAGGTAGCAAAGGGAAAGAAGATCCAAAAGACATGTCTGGATCATCAAGATCAGCCCCTTACACTGGAGAACCTAATTCATGCAACGCTTTCACAAATCCGTCATCTTCAAAGCAGCTGCATTTTTAACAGAATTTTCATTATAATAGATTATTAACAATCTACATTAATAACATTTAACCAATATTAATTATTAAGAAGATATTCTAATATAAGCATTAAAGCACAGAATATTCATTAGTGACTGCTGTTTTAATGGCTAGAAAACTTCCTCTCATTTCCACACCAACTTTTTCCTGGCCTGTTTATAACCATTTGTTCTTATTCAATTCTTATATTGCCCATCTCCTTTTCGTGCCAAGTTATACTCATAGAGAACAATCATATCTCCTCTTGGCCTTTGCTTCGCCAGCATAAGCAAGCTGAAGTGTTCTGGTTCGCTCAGTAAAGCAGTTTTCTTCTTCCAAGTCTGTCCTAAGAATCCTTCTCTGCACGTGCTCCAGTTTCAGCCTCTCTCCAGTGCTGGATGGTTACTGCTGTACGTGGTGTCCTGTGCTCAGTTATATGCACCACTGTCACCACCTCAAGAACTTCCCACTCCATAATCCCTCAGAGTTCCTTTCCCTTGATGCACAGAGGCAGGACGTAAAAATGAAGCGGAGGCAGAGCTCCTTTCAGGATATGTGGGCAAGTTTTCCATTTCTACATCCAAATGATGAGAAGGCAGAATTTCAGACTCACCTCCTCCCTCGGAGCCATCCCACTCTGCACATACCAGCTCAGGGCATTTCAGGACGAGAACTGAACAGGCTGCACTGCCCTGTCAGTACAGTGACCAGGACGTACCTCCGAGGGTCGTGGCTCCTGCCAGGCCTCGCCGTACGTTCATTGGAGCCACGGAGTACCAGATACCATCCTCATCTGATGTATAATCCAAGCACTCCACTGAGCTGAGACGAGAGCGACCATCATACCCCCCAATCACATAGATCCGATCATGCAGGGACACTGTAGCAACATAGCGCCTCTTACGGGTGATGCTCTAAAAGAGTAAAAAGAACAAAAAGGTCAAGGAGAGGAAATAGCTATGATGCATGGAGACCAACTGCTGTTCTTCCATCCTCCTTTGGAAAATGGCCCACTACCACAGAGGAAAACAGCACTATGGATTTAAAGGATACAGCCTTAACGACTGCGTCTTCCTTCCTCTGCCTGTACTCTGTCTCTGCCATGCTCTCTTCTCATGGCCAGGTCTCTTTGCACTAAAATACTTTGCATTAAATGTCATTTATCTTATGCTGCTACTGAATTTTTGATGCATCTCAGAGGTTTGTGTGCCTCCCACTGGCTCCCTGCAGAGACTGTTAATGGGAAAATGTGGAGACCCGGAATATTTGATGAAAATACCTGAAGCTTTTAGCCTCCAAATAGAACAGAATTTTGGGACACCAGGTGATACTGGGTCTTCTGTGATTAGCGGTATTAAGGAAGAGGCAGCTCTCCACCATTTCACACAGATAAAGGGGATTTTAAATTTGGGTAGAAGTAGTCCTCAGTGCAGGAATTCTCTCTACCTTACTGTCTCCCATTATGCTCAGAAACAATGAAACCAGAGAGATCATGCAGCCTGCCTGAAAGCAGGACTGATTATACTGTTCCTACTGACATTTCAATTATTATCACTGACCTTAAAGCTTAACACCCCTTCAATAAGAAACATGATAGCTCTCACTCCCACAACAAAGATGTGGGTCTCTGTAGGCTCATCTGATATGAAATATGACAACCACCTCTTATACAAAGCTTACTCAGCAAATCTGCCAACGTGAAGCGGTTTCAGCATTCACTATGTAAACCTCAGCAACTCTAAAAGAATTTCTGTCAGAAATTCTAAGCAGAACGCAAAGGACAGCCCAAAGAGGAGTGTTATATAGCTGATGCTACAGCATCAGTGTTTGATCACAGCCTGTTCAACCCCGTGGTGGTCAAAAATGGTCCCTTACTGGCAAGAAACTCCACTCCTGAGTCTTCGGGTCGTATTTCTCCACAACATCAATAGGTGACTGCTGGCTGCCAAAGCCGCCGATCACAAGCAGAACTTCATTAGCTCCTAGAGCAAAGAGGGAGAGCAAAGTCAAGTCAATCCCTTCACAACCAAAGGGTCAGCTCAAGGGAATCACCTGAAGAAACACGGAGCCTTCCTTGGTGCAACGAGCTGCCTCTAAATCCCCGTTTTCATCACTACTCTGAAGCAGGCACCTAACCTGGCTACAGGCACTTGGACTCCCTCTGTCCTCAGCGGGCAAGAAGAGAGAGAAACTTTTCCAGGGTGCGTGGCAGTAAGACTAACTCAGGTGTTAGGAGCTGTCTGCTGGACGGCTGCTCCTCCTAATATTAGAGGCACTTTGAGAAGACAAGCTGGCTAAGTTAGGTGCTGAGACGTTGGCTCGTTTATATCTTCTTTTGTCTTCTTTCCACAATTTTTTCCCAAACCTCTTACCACCCCATGAAAGCTGAAGGAGGATGGCTGCTTCCCTGCACCCTCCTCACAAAACAAGGCCTTCTCCCCTGGTTTGCAAGTGACATCCAGACCAGACGGCACCTTTGTTCACCACTTCACCAAGAAACAAGTCAGGCTGACTGAAGCCTGAAAAATTAATGAAATATTTTCCCAGGAGTTGTCTCTTAAGTCTTATGTAGTTTATTTCAAAGTTGCCTTCCCTCTACTTTCTTTTCTCTGAGATGGTCCCTGAACTTCTCTTATTTTCTCCCTGACAGTTAAATAAGACTTGTGACCTGGAGAGTTTTAACTTCCCTTGTAATGATTGCCTTGAAGGTAGGCTTCTCTCATAGAAGAGCACCCCCTGGATCCCTTGGGCCTCTTCTGTAACACAGACTTTTATTGGAGTTTAGAACTGTCCAGCTTTTCATTGCAGAAGGACTGAACACCAAGGAATGAAGATTTAACAAGACCCTGTCTGTCACAAAGCGTAACATCTGCCACCTCAGGTTAAGAAGAACAATTAAAAAAAATAACTGGGAAGGATTCACAAAAGAGCTCCAACAACAACAACAACAACTTGGAAAGCCTCCTGTCCAGTATGACAGCTAGAAGCGCAATCATTTCAGTTTATCCCATGGAAAGTTAATACACAACTTGATCACAGTTTATAAGTGAAACAAGACAAGAGCATTGCTGATAGCAGATGGTACTGAATCAACTAAAAAGGTAGGGGTGAATCCAGAACATGAACCTTAGCAATAACGTGCACAGTTTTAACCTGTACAATTAAACAATAAAACAGTTTTGTGATGTCTCTTTTATCAGGTGAAGCATTTCAACTAAGAACAAAACAAAACGTGTCTTTTTCTAAAATGACAGGTTGAGGTGAACTGCATGTCACTGAAACCGATGTAGAATGTTCCCACAGAAACAGGAGACACACTGTGGCCTGGACTGTGCTGGAGGCTGTAACAACATTCCCTTCAGGCCAAAAAAGTTTAATCAACGTGTCTCTCTGACTAACTTAATTTGCCCTCTTCCTTTAGTGGTTAAACTGATTTCTGTCCCCTAAAACAGTGTTAGTAACAGGAAATGGCCATGAAGGGTTTTCAGGGTCCCTCGCCACTATAAAGACAGCAGCACCTGAGAACACGCAGGTAGGTTTGCTTGCAGGAAAAGAATTGATGGCAGTGCCCCGTGAGTGTCCCCAGGATAAAGGCATGGCAGAGACAGTCCTGAGAGACTGAGTCTGAAGATAACAGAGGGGGCGTCAGGTGAGGAACAGCCATAGTCATAAAGAAGCCATTAAAATACTTTTCCTTCTTCTGTAGGTCATTCCTACTGTTTATGTTGCTCTCAAGTGCTTACACCCCTAAGCCAAGCATTTTCCTAACAATTCAGTGACTGTGCTTGGTAGGAGTTACTGAAATAGAGGAAGAAATCATCATTTATTTGCCTTAACAAGACTAGGGAAAAAAGAAAAAAAAAGTCCCTCTGAAAGGAAAGCGGGACCTCTCCATCTCACTCCTTGTGCCTTGCCCTCTGAGATTCCCTGCTGTAACACAGCTGTCTCTCACCTCATGGCTCTTTTTGTTTCTGACACTGATACCTGCCTTTTTAGACAGGAAGAAACTCTTCCCACACTTCTTGGGCAGCCATGTGCCGGGACACATGTATCTGGAGGCACTAACAACTCAAAAAACTGGTTTTATGGTTAAAGCAGAGGCCTGGGCTTAAAGGCAACTAACTAGTCCCCACATTGCCATGAAGCAATTGTGCTCTGAAAAAAACCACACCTCTGTCCTTTGCTCCAGTCCCCTTCCTGTACCACTGGGGACTGTGGATTGACAAGTTACTGCTGTGAAGCACTTCAGTGCAATTACAAGGCACTAGATATGGTGTGTAATACAATACCCGCCAATGCCCCAGACCTTCTCAGTGTCCTTTCCTTTGCTGCTCACCTAGACGTGCTCTTGTCCTGGGTCCTTGCATCTGACTCCGGAGCTCAGGCCGAAGATGAAATTTCTTAGCTTCGTCTACGAGGTCTCTGCACTGCAGACTGCATCGTATAAAAGGCTGAAGAAAAACATGAGTCACTGGTGCATGCAATGTATTTTAAGATCCCTCATAAGAGCTGTCCTAAAGCCAACTCTCATCAGTTCAGACAGCATAAAAATGACTTGTGTGCAGGCTGTGGTTAGTAGTGTCATGATGCAAATACTGCACGCAAGGAAATGCAAAGACAACTGAAAACTGGACTGCAGCTGAAAAGATATGGCTCAATTCTCACACAAAGTCTGGCACTGCAGTTTCCATAATGAAAATAACTACATTGGAAAACTAAGGAAAAGCCACTTCTGCTACATTTAAGCCAGCAGAAGTGTGTCTGAGAAGGGGGACTGGCAGTAAAATGACACCTGAAATCAGTTTGGCTGGATCTGCCCCACATCACCAACTCTCAGCACGCACCTGCCATCAAAGAAGAAACAAGGAGCACAGCACAATGAAGCAGTTTAGCTGGATCTATTAGTTTGACGTAGTAAGGTCTTCTTTAAAAGAAGCAGGGGGGACCCTGCAGCCCAAGGACAGTCTCATCTCCTCCTTGCATAATGCCGTGTAATTCCCCTCCCTGGCTGAGGGCCTGGACCGACCTCCCCAAATGCTCAGCGTTCAGTTCCCTTTGGGCATTTGGTGCTATATGCTGCTGCAGTAAGATTTATTTTTACAAGTTCTTGGTGCTTGTGCAAGAAGGCCAGGGTGTTCAGAGCAGATGATGTCACACAGGGCCAACACTCTACTCTCGATGCTGCCCTGAGATGATGATGTCCCACCAGTGTGTGTCACTTCCAGACTGGAGAGGCCATCCTGTGCTGTTAGAAAGCTGAGGCCCTGTACACACACTGTCTTACATCTGTTCCAAAACCAGCCTAATTGTTTTGGTATCAGTCCCTTTCATGTTAGTTTCGGTTTAAAGTGGACCATAACAATCTGACTAAACACACTTTAGTTATGGCACAACTTAACTGCCTGTTAGCTGCCCTTATTTAAGAACATCCGTAAAAAGGCAGTTACATCACATTAGAGACGAATGTTGCTAAATCAGCCATTTCTCTATGTAGAGAAGTCTGTCATTCAACATTCAGCACCTGTCAGGTGACAAGGATTAGTAACCACTGATTACCTCACATCACCAAACCAGAATGCTGGTTTGAATTTCTCTGTGCCTTCCTGTCAAACCTGGCATGAGGGCAGCATCACTTCCTGTTTGGAATTAAACTTCCATTGCAAAAGCTTAATTATTACTTATCATCATCCACATTTTGGTTTGCCTCTGCAACACCCCAGCCCCACAAAGCAGCAGTATTAGGTAAGGCTCTTAGCTCTGTGTTGGCCTGGCACCTACACAGCTGCTGTCCTTCTTGTTCAAAGGTACGTGCTTGCCATCTGCACCGAAAACAACTTCTGAGGAGCCGTTTCCTCCCTAGGGTCGCATGCCAGCAGCCTTCAGCCTAGCGAAGGAGACCTGCTAGAGCTTACGAATGAAAGGCAGAAAGCACCTGTTAGAAACTGTAACGGATGACAATGGAAAGGTGCTACGCGTATCAGAGACAACTGACTAATTGCTCTGGATGGGGCGCCCTTCCAGCTGAAAAGCAGGATGCTGTAACTGCTGGCACAGCAAACTACTTCTGAGTAAAACAGCGGGCACTCCTGCTGAACAGGGACAACTCCATAGTGTCAGCATCAAAAAGCATCAGCAGAGAAAGCAGCTTTTAACGTGTTCTGTTAGGACAGCAGGAGTTTAACCAGGGAACATGGCAATCACACACAGATACTGCCTCCCAGCTGTTCTGTGTCCATGGGCCCAGGCTCCCGATACCTCAGTGTCGATGACGTCTGTGATGTAACGGGGGGTGAGAAGCGGCATGCGGACGTACTGCAGCAGTTCTGGCAGCGATGCTTCCCGTTCTTTTTTTGAGTGCTTCACCCAGTTTATAACTGCCTCAAAAACCGGCTCTTCAGAGTCCACCTGGAAAGAGGAAGCAGACACCGATCAGACTACAGGATAATATTTCAGCTGCTGCCATGGAACAGACAACTTCCAGGCTGTTGACACTGCTTCACAGCTAGCAAGAGAGCAGGACATTTCAAGTAAGAGTCTGTTACGGAAATTCCCATGAGCGGTATTTACAAGCACTATGAAATTCCCTCTTTTTTTTTTTTTCCTTAAAACTGCATTTGTTTTTGCCTTACAGCTGAGATCAACAACTGGCAGTACGAGTGCCAGAAAAGTGAGCTTTATGGTACGCAGCAGAGCCAGAAGCCGGGAGCCACCGCTGTTGAGAGAGCGCAGTGACAGGCAGTAAGTCGCAGGGCAGCTCCCCCGACTTCTCAGTGGAGCAGGAGTTAACGGTCCTGCAAAACGTAAAGTACCATCATAAAGATGATCAGAATCACGTTTCCTTTTTATGGAGCAGTGTCTCACTTAACCCCCTGCAGCCCTGTGCCCACGCACTGCCCCTTTAACACCCGAGCCATACCAGGTACATTTAAGGGTTTTTTGTTTCTGTCCACACTTAAGAAACCACAAACAACCGGATTTCAGAGTGGAGAACCTCAGGGCATGAATGTTACTGTTTATTTCTACTGTTTATTTTGTTTGTTGACTAGTTTATTTCTCTCTCCATTTAGGACCAGCATACGCCAGTACTTGCACCATTTCCAGAGATCATACTGACTAAACCATCTACGTTTGATACTTCTAGAGAACCTCAGGTGCTTTGGACACCTATGACTACCAAAAGCGAAAGAACTGTAGAAAGCTCTGTAATGTATTATTTAGGCTTGGTTTTCTTTTTGCATATCTTCAGATTATCCAACGTAAAAGCAAATCGGACATGAATTTATTATCATGAGGTCTGTTAACTGTTATTAAATATGAAGATAAAAGGAGATACTGTAATAAAAGGATTGAGCCTTCCCACTGATATGTGACTGGTCCACTTTGAAGTTCAGCTTGAAGCTGTCTGTTGCAGAATGTTCTGAAGCAGGGAGCCACAGAGGTTAATTATGTAAGGCAATTCTTCCAAGCCATTCATTTATATTTATTACAGTGTAATTTGAAATGGCCTCTTTCTATTTGAATTACAGGGAAAGGACAATGAGAACTCACAAAAGGAGAGCAGAGTACCTTATTGTTTCCAATTTTCCCCACCTCCTCCTTAAATGCAGTAATCCCACATTGTTTTATTCCCTCCTGAACTGGCTGTCCTCTGATATATTTAACATTTTTCTTGATCGTGAAATCATTTCTGTTTTCTGATAAACGATGAGTAACTCTAATCACAGCACCACAGTGAGGACCTGCTGTTATACTTCTTGAACAGCCAAGGGATTTTCCAAGGGTGCTCCCTCAGTACCCTCCAATATAGCACATCACCTCTGCAGTGGCACAGCAACACCTAGATTTGCTCCCTTCACCTTCTTAAGGTATTACAATGAATGCACACCTTGCTGTGTGTCTGCAAGGCCTGAATCAGTCCTTCCAGTCCACAATGAATTTTACTTCGTCTGTGCGGATCATCTGATTAGCTTGGCTGGGTCATTCTCAAGTTTCTCATTATTTCCTCTTCAGTGTCCAGAAGCATTATATCAGTACTCACCACAACCCACATAAGCTCAAACCCTCGGAGCGTTAACGCTGCGGCTTGTTAAACACCAAACACACTCAGCCCTTCTCCAGTGCCGATCTCAGCCTGTGCCAGGGTCTTTCACTGCTATCTTGCATGCTCTTTCTCAAGCAGGTTTATTAACAACAGGATGTCAGCTTGGCTGAAGGCCACTTTCAAGGCAGACTTTCAAGGCATACATCAAAAATTCTCCTCTGGCTACCCTTGTATCGGCTTTTCAGGAATTCCACCAAAGATATCGCTTACATTGGTTTGCTTCTAAGAGTTCACGTTACTGTGAACTCTGAACAGTGATTGCTTCAATCACTTCTTTTAGAACTGAAGCAAACATCAATTCTTGACAAAGTCCATCTCAATAAAAAAAAAATAAATCAAGTCCCCTCCCCATTACCAAGGAATGTTCAACTTATTCATAGAGTGTCATGGAAAAAAGTATTTGACAGGTTCCAGCCAAATAGTAAATCCTCCACAAACCAACCTTAAGGGAACTAAATCTGCATATAACTCCCTGAAGACTCAGACTACCCTGCTCTATCATGCATTCTGCTGCTTGTAAAAGTAGAGGACACCCAAATGCCTGGGATGACACATGCATTCCTTGTGCTGCTGAGTAGCATGCAAAGGTCTACAAATAGAAGTTGAAGTCTTGGGGGTATCTCTGAAATGTAGGCATTGAGACAATTTGTCTTTGTAACCTCTGAAAGCTCCTCCAGGGAAAGGAGGAAACAAGGGAACAGGAACTCTGCAGAGGTAACTAACTGTGACTGTCTTGCAAGAAACACTTGTGTGACAACAAATTGTTACATAGAAGCTACATGTTACTGATCAGTTTCAGATTATATGGCTAAAAAATTAGAAGCAGCTTCTTGGAAATTAAGTTTCAAATTCAGGAACTGTGTGAGAAGTCCACCCTAGAAGTATGGACTGATTTCTGACTGGTTTCAATGTTTTACTTCAATGCTTTGCACAGTAACGGTATTTTTCAGGTTTTACCTGAATTTCATCACACTTGATGAGCTTTTCAACCTCTTCTTGATTTAAGAGGATAAACTCTTCATGCTGAACCACCTCTGGAAAATGTTTCTGGCTGAAGACCTCTGCAGCTTGCATTAGATCAACACAATTGTGTGTCTCAGCAAAATCCCGAATGCCCAAACAATTTGATGGATCCAGCTGGCTTTCTAGAAACTCACAGCAAGCTTGTTTCACACCTACGGAAAATTGGAGGGGTGAATGAGCACTGCATGCTTACTATCAATCCACTGCTTTGGAAAGGGCTTCAGAAAAGAAAGTTCTAAACAATAATGAAAATCCAACTCAAATAACAAGCTTAAAAATACTACAGAAACACACACATGCAAGTATTTCTTTGGAGGGATGTGAAAACACTAAGCAGTAGACCACGTGTTTGGGCTGTTTAGTTCTCTGGATATTCTGTTTAAACACAACAATTAAATAAGTCTTATCCTAGGAAAAGACTCAAATGTGAGTTGTACGCAGCTTCATGGATTATAAACAAAAAATGTATATGCTAGTGGATATACCAGATTTCTAGGTTTTCTCCCATGTCTTTTTGATAGTTGCCTGGGATCTGGGATAATTGCCTGGGATAGCTCCATAGGTGCATGTGCAATGACATCAACCAGTTTGTTAATGACCCAGACATACTATGATGGCAGGTCAAATGACATCTAGGATTTGCTTATTATTATAAGTTGACCGAGCTGTAACATTCATGTGCTATACAGCCCACAATTCCTCTTGGTAATTCTCACACAGAAATACAGTAGCCCAAAGCATGGAACAATAACCTGTTTTATCACCTTTTTTCCACCCAAGTCAGTTCCTCTACCAGTGAGACCACAGCGCACAAGACAAGAGAAGTCTGACAAAAGTACTTAGACATATCATGCCTCCCACAATCTGTCTTCCATTTACAGAAGGTCAGACAAACCAAATCTCTAAACAGCAGCAACTGTGCAATTTGTGCTGATACTTGGCAATTACCTTTCAGCTGAAGCAGACATGCCGCTGGGAGCAATTCTTGGACATTTTCTACTGTCACGTGAACAGTTTCTGTATATACAAAGTCTAGCAGGATTTCCATGGTGGAGGCTGTCAGTCCCTGGATATCTACATAAGGTTTATCTTTCTCTGAGAGCTGTAAATCAGAAGGGAGACAAAGGTTTATTTTTTAGTAATGTGACCAAAAAGCCACCAATGCTCAGCAGTTTTTAAAATGGGATCTGTCAGAGAGGCTTCAACACAGGTTTGTCCTTTCTCTTCTTGTGCTCACTGAAAGAATAAGGGGAAGGAGGGAATTTCCCTATAGATTTCACTTACAGGGTGAATAAAAGAGACAAAGTTCATTACAGATCAGGAGGACCGTCAAACTGCATTGTAAAACGAGCAAGCTGAGATCAGAGATAGCAGAAATTATGTGTCATTTGTGCACGGCAACTAACCTCTCTCCTCCATGCAGGAACTCCAAGCTTTATTACAAGGAACAGTCCAGGGGGATTCCTCCCTGGGCTGGATGTGTACGACATGCTGCTGTTTACATGGAGTTCCCACCTCACCACTCTGCTCTAAAACCAAACCAAATAAAAATCACAGAATCATAGAACCACAGAACGGTTTGGGTTGGAACAGACCTTAAAAATTATCTAGTTCCAACCCCCCTGCCGTGAGCAGGGACACCCTCCACTAGACCAGGTTGCTCAAAGCCTCATCCAACCTGGCCTTGAAAAATCCTTCCTAACTGTTCAGTTCCTGATCCATTCTGCAAGCTTATGGTGAAAGTTCCTAAAAAGAATGACTATTTCTAGGCCAGACAGTTCAGAGTTAAAGGTTAAATGTAGATTTAGCTTAAACATTTGAAAATAACATGATAGTACATACAGTGATGGTGCTTAGACAATCCTGACTTTCTCCCCTCACCATTTTATCACCTCTAAGATACATAATTTTGGAACAATTATTTTTTCCAAGGAATGTTACTCTCTCAACAGTCAATCTTTGGGAACAGTAAATTCTGCAAATCCACAAAATTTGCACCTCTAGACGTACAAAACTGAGATTATATTTCACAAAGCATCAGCTTTGTGGTTCAATGTATTCATCATGAAGCTGCTGGCACAGCATCTGATGATTCATGAACAACGGACTAGCAGGGGGACTCACTAATCACACCCTGCACATAGCTGCAAGCTTGTCAGCATGAATGGACCTCAACAGAAGGATGTCTCCATGCAGCGTGCTGAAAAACCAACCTTTTTTCCCATGACTTTTGAAGAAGTAGTCAGTATCAGTGCAAGCACGATTCAGATGAAAGCCCTTGACTTTTCTTGCCAAGAAGGAGCCTGACGCTGGTTACAGACAGATTGAGCAGAGACTTTGTGAACTAAAAGTATGATCACTTGGCTTGGAATCTGCCACAGTTGGGGAAAAAGGAGGTAATACAGAAGCAGAGAAAATAAGAGCAGTCAAGGATATTCCTGCAGAGGCATTCGATGACACAGCAGCAGAAGGGAAAAGAAATGTCTCTGCTGAGACTGAGCCATTTCTAAGATGCAGAGATACACTTCACGGTAGAGAAGAGAAACACAGGAGGTAATAGTAATACTCAAAGTAATTTGAGGGAAGAGGCCTTTCAAGTCTGTTGACAGTGAACGAACTTCATGGCATCCAGAGTCAGAAAGGAAGAGCAAATTACCTTGTCTGACCTGCTGTATGACAGGCCATGCATTGCATTTAGAAGCTAAAATGAGTTCCTAACTTGGGCTAGACAAAACATTCCCAAAACAAGACTAAGCTGTTTGGTACAACAGATCAAGGACACAGACATCACCAAAGGTTGGAACTGATCAGACAAGATTTTCATAGGATTCCAAAAAGCAAATGGAGATGTAGACCATACATACTTAGAAGAAAGAGGATAAGAAGTTACAAACATCTATTGACAGGAGATTACAAGCGCACCAGACCTCCTGGTAATGTATTACACTGCATCAGGTAGAAGCTGTAGACATCTGTTCTTCACAGATTGGCCTGGAGCTGGTAAAGAAGCTCCTGTCCCGACAACCAATATTCAGCAATCAATAATCAGCCATGCACATACTCTCTTTATACTGCTGACCAAAACACAAACCATGGGGACAACACTAATACTACAGAGACGATCACCTCCTGCTTCCCTTGTACTTCTGCTACACTCCACTACACGGTTGTTATTTGGCTCACAGTTTACTCATGTGCTGAGACTGCTTGGAAGGAAGAAAATATTTCAGGTAACTTCACACAATGTATGTGATGCAGAATAACTTGGGATCCTAGCATCATACCTTAAAGAAGGATCTCAGAGTGGAGAAAACTTGATTCTGAACATCCCATGAAGACCCTGAGCTGTAGCTCCTGACTGCATATGCAGTGTTAGAGGACTGCATACAGTGCTTAGCGCTCTGCTGTTGGGACAGAGAGTCCCTCTTTTATCAATACATCCACATATTTGGATTCAGAAGCAATGCAAAATTATGGTCATACAATGCTAATCAAAACACAGTACAAGCAGCTTTCCTTTCACAGGTGTTTGTGGTACAAGACATATCTCTGCACCTCTGCTGTTAGAATTTCAGATTAGTTTCTCCCTTTGTTGTTTAGTATCAGAGTTCTGCTAACCAGCAGGAAGTAAAGCAGGAAGAGATTGATACTGCCTAATACAAGCACATTTCTAACACGTCATAAAAAGCATGCAGCAGTACAGATCCAGAAATCAACTGCAGCATCCAGGAAAACACATTCCCATAATTAAGGAGAGTCACTTGGAGACATCAGGAGTTTTACCCCAGGATGCCTAAGTTGCTGAAAGCCTTAAGGCAGGGGCTGCAGGTCATGGCTTTATTGTGAAACATAGTGTTGCTGTCTCCCATTCCACCCATAAATCATGCAACTCACTCTGCAGGAGAATGGGCCTAAAATTTTGGAACCACTTTCTTATCCAAGGCTACTTCTTGGTTTTGCTTTCACTAATGCAGATACACAAAAGTATATTGTAATAAACCCCTCCAATTTCTTCTCACCTATAGGGGAAAAGAAATGCTGGCATGACAGTGCTAATATGTGGCTCACTGCATCCTGGAAGGTGTTCACAGTACAGTGAAGATGACCTTGTAAGAACCTGGAAACCGAAGTTGTTTGTTTTCAGAATAAGAATATTTCTCCACATTCTAGGGGGAAAACCCCTTCAATTTCTAGAATATACCCTCCAAGAGAAGACAGACTAATTTCTTTCTGAGGTGAAGCCAACGACCATCTCTTAACACATCCTGAGTTATGCTAACTAGTCCAAACAAAGACAGAAATGCCAGTACACAGCTAGGATCCAAGGGAGCATTTGCTAAAACTGCTCTTCAGTTTTCACTACAAGGATGAACCGTGTAGGTAAAACTGATGGGTTTTTCAGTTTTCCCACACTACTCAGCACAGGGGTAAAGAAAATTGTTGTCAAAAGCCAGTTCAACAAGTGACCAGTGGCTTCTCTCATTCCGGAAAATGGGAACAGAAAATGGGAAGAAATTAATACTAAGTAAGATTGAGAACTTTTTAAAGTAAATGTTAAAGTCAGAAGTGAGAGAAGGAAAGAAACTAGAGACACATGGATTGGCAACTGCCGTTCTTGATGATGATAATCTCTGATGACAGTCTCAGTGCTACACTGGCCATGCACAAATGTAGCATCATGAATGACAGTGGGCATAAGCCAGAGATCAGTTCAGAACAAAGCCTTGTGCAGCCCAAACCTGTCAAAAGCCACACGTGGCAGCTAGCCAAGTAGTCCCCAAATTCGCAGGAGGCAAGCGATGAAATGCACAGGAAGCCCTCGCAGAGACTGTTACTCCATTACACAATACGGCATTTTGAGTTCCCTCAAGCTACAGCCATGGCCAAAACACTCTGTACCCACAAGTGTTTGGAGAGCGACCAAACGCTGTCCCATCACACTCACCAACATACTTGCCACTGACACACATAGGAAGCGGGTCCACTTTGAGGCTTACCAAGCTGTTATTTCCTGGAAAGAACGCTCTCCCACAAACACTTGGTAATTGTGTGTGCCACTTGGCAGGCTTGTCATTTTGGGGTTTCCATATGAAAAAGCAAATTTGGAAGAAATACAAACTAAGCAAAAGAAGTAAAACCCTTAAAGCAGCGGCAATTTGGGAGCATGAGAGATCGAGCAATCATGCCCACTGGGCACCGGACGCAGTTATTTTTCTAGGAAGAATTACATCTATGAATTAAGGTCACTACAATGTTACAGTTAAAATGAGAGGATAAAGAAGGAAAGAGAGACGATCTCAGCTTAGATCCAAAGCACACCAATCCTCAGCCTTTGTTAGCAGCCACAAAGAACATTCTGTAGCACACAGAGTGATCGGAACTCTGTAGACTGCCTAGATAAAGTCCAGGAAGTCAAAAGCATTGACAGGAACATGGAGGCAAACACAAAGAAGCAGAGGCAGTCTGCTGCACTGCTGTGCACCTTGAAGCTATTGGTAAACAGAGAACTTCAGCCACCAGGGACTGAGTTTGCTTTGTGTATTTTTTTTTTTTTTTTAATTACATTGCCTTTATGCAGAGAAAGAACATAAATCTGACAAATTCACAAATTTCATTAAGACATGGAAAGAAAATGTATTGGTATGTGGTCAGTCCACATATGTCTTTTTTTTCTGGTTGCTTTTCACAGGACCATATAAACTAAGACACCTGCTCACCCGACACGGCACTGAAAGAAGCAGGCACACAGACAGCTCTGCCAACAGTGTTCATTGCTGGATAAAACAAAGAAGAAAATTATTCTCTCCTGCAAGGACTGCTGGGCTAGCAGGGAGGTCTTTAGGACCTTTGAGCTACTTAGCAATTTTTCTCCCTGCTAATGGGGAAGTTGCTAGGATGAGGAAAGCATCTTCTGTAGGAAAAAGCCACAAAGACCGATTCAAACTTATAAAAGATAAAGCCAGGCAAAGCATCTCATATTTAACAATACGAATGAGTGCTAGCTTTAGCTCAAGTATTACCTCTCAGTGATTCAGAAAAAGAGCATGCAGGTAGTGCGAGTCAAAGCAGAAAGTTCTGTGAGAGCGAAGGTCCTCACAAGTGAGGTTTGCCGAGTACAGCAACTGGGGCTTACAGTCTCACCCCCAAACCCAGTGCTAGAGGTTACATCCTCTTTGCAAGAGCAACGGCACAACCCAACATGTACCAGCCGATCAGCCAGTGTGAAAGAGAGACCAGAACATGAGTTAAACACCAGTTTTAAAGGGCTGCCTTAATTTGCCGCCCGCTCTAAGGTGCGCACCACCGCTTACACAGCTTTGCACTAGGGCTGGTACCCTCTGCAAGAAAGATGCCCGGAAGCATGAAGACCATAAACCACCACTAGAAAAAAATCAGTAAATGTATCAGAGCCTTCTGGTTTGCCAGCTCAGCCTGGCAGCTTGCTGGTCCACAGGCTGGTCACACAGCAATGATTCAGGACCACAGTCCCAACTGCAGCCTGTAACTCCCACCCTGCCATGGTAACAGGCCCTGGGGCCACCATGAGGAGACCTAGAATCACCACGAGGGGATCCAGGGCCCCCAGGAGAGGATCCAGAGGGCTCCAGGGCCACCACAGAGGGATCCAGGGCGACCACGGGGGTGGGACCCAGGGCCGCCACCGGGGAGGGGGGATCCAGCGGGCTCCAGGATCACCACAAGGGGATCCAGGCCCAGCTGCTGAGCAGCTTGACAGAGAGCAGCCCAAGCGCTGGGCGGCCCTGCCTCCTCCACCCGCCGAGCACCCAGGGCCGGCGGCAGCCTGCGGTCTCGGGGCGCACCGACCTCGCTGGTGAACATGGCGCAGAAGTAGTCGCTGCAGGCGGCCAGGACGATGCGGTGGGCCGGGAAGTCCTTGTGCTCCACGCGGAGGGTGACGTCGCAGAGCGTGTTGCTCTTCCGCAGGGCGTTCATGGCGTTGAGGATGGACTTGGCGTGCGAGTTGGTCATGATGTCCTTGGGGGGGGCCATGGCGCCCGGCACCTGCGGGCACAGCCAGCACGGCCACATGTCACGGCCCGCCCGCCGCGCCGCCAGGGGGCGCCCGCCCGCCGCGCCGCCCCTCCCTCCCGCCC
>JAVKLA010000052.1:7154454-7174262 GCA_034782735.1 Sagittarius serpentarius
ACGGGCTCCTGCCACCGCCCCGCCCCGCCCCGGCCCGGCCCGGCCCGGCCCGGCGCCCCCCCACAAGCCGGGGGTGAGGCCCCAGCAGGCTGCTGTAAAATCCCAGGCTTTTTAAACGAGTGCTATTTTTGAGCTCTTCCCACACACGGAACTCAACATCTCCGGCAGATTGCCTCCAGCTGACAACCCCGAGCTCTTGGTGGCTGCCGCCTCCGCTCCCCCCCTGCCCTCAAAGCTCATTTCCATCCTGCCAGGTGGCTGGGGATGCATTTTAAAACCTGGAGCCGTACATATAGTCAGGTTGTCGGTATACAGTCATTCTGTATAAAATTAATTCAGCTAAATGTAGAACAAATTCTGAGTTAAGAAATCTGTACAGGGAGATACCATCCTGGCCTGGAGGCTGATCGTTGATTCAGGAACTTCCTCCTCAGAGAGGCAGGATCAGTCTGTTTTGAGGCTGCATGTGGAACAAGCGTTTGGAGGATTTGTTAGACCTTAGTCGTACTAATCTAGGAAGCAAAGGACTGGCAAGATCCAGCAGCTGGAGATGAGAAATCAGTGTTTAGCCAGGAGGGCTGTTAACCCCTACCTTCAGAGTTGGCAGATGCTCTGCCGTGTAGGATCTTTAAATCAGCATGCAGCGCCTCTTTCTCTAGACACAGGTCAAGCAGAAATTATTGTGCTGGAGGCAGGTACCAGGAGGTGAAACTATGTCAGACTGCATCATCATACAGTCCCCTTGGAGCTTAAAATCAAGAGGGATGTTCGACCAGAATGTCAGAACAGACTGTCGGTCCACGAGTGATGCAGCCTGGAGTAATGGAGGTAAAAAGGCAGCATATGCCCGCACAGTGCTTACCTTCACACTACGTGCTCCTCATTTCCCAACAGACACGTCAAATCAGTCTCTGCATCCACCTCGTGTTGATTTCCCAAGGATATATATGAAATCTCTGACAGTACTGAAGACCTGTTTAAAAAAATCCATGACTATTTTTTTCAAGATGTTCTTTTACATCAGGAGAAAACCAGGGTAGCCACAGTAAAAATTGTGTATTGAAATTAAACGCTATATCACAAAGGATGAAAAATATTGCACAGAAAGTGGTGTTATACTTTATGAAACAAGTACACATTTTTAGTTTTTGAATGTTGACAGATATATTGAGTTGTTCTCCACATTAATATTTTTTGTATATTTTTCATTTTAAATAAGTATTTTAATATAGGAAAAAGGAATTAAAATAGACAAAATAAAACCTGTCAACTTTGTAAATGTGTAAACAAGAGCAAGGTACATCATAGAGCTCAGAAATAACGTACAAATAAACTTACCACAGTAACACCATTTCAGAATAAGTGAGTATTTGTAGAGCAGGGGCTCGGAAAATGAATATGTCATCCCTGTGTGTGAGAATGTGGTTCCATCACACAACGATGATGCTATCTAGAACACGCTGTAAGACTACACCACGCTCTCAAAGATACCCGCAGTGTACCTGGACAAGGCCCTGAGCAACCTAATGTAATGTTGGTGTTGCCTCTGCTTTCAGTAGGGTGGGACCAGAGACCTCCAGAGATCTCTAGACCTCTGATATAAATTGTGCTTTGAGTCTATGTTAATGTCCACAGAGCTAAATTCCTTCACTTGACTTGATAGGACTTGTTGTCCTATCCTTGGAGTGTCCTCTGGGATTGCATAAAAAGGTCCCAGCTAGTACGGTGTGGGGAAGAAACTTCGGAGAACCTTATCCATAGGCTTCCTTTTGGGTTGCTGGCTCAAACTTTGAGACCTCTTGCCGCTGGGACAGTGCCAGCCCAGTAAGCGGGAGGAGGCGCCTGTGTTGTGGCATATTTGAAGAGGCAGTTGGGATGTGGTGGGATGGGGCCTGACACGGAAGTAGTGTTGGTGGTCTGTGTGGCATGACTTTTGGGGTAGATGGTACTGAAACTCAGGTGTGGCAGACCTGTTGAGGCCAGCCGGGGCCTGGCTCCTCGTGCCCCCAGGACTACCCTGCAGAATGGCCTGACCAAAACACAGCACTCATGGTGACTGAGGTGTTCTCCCACCCCTGTGCTAGGATATCAAGGAAGCAGTTACCCGGCAGATGCACTGGCTTGGCTCACCACAGATGCAATAGGTCCTAGCTCAGTATCTCCTGCACAAGCTGTGCTGAGAAAGCTGCTGTTATACTGCCTCTCATGCTGCAAATCAAATGTAGTTTACGCCAGAATTAGTATACAGAGACTGTGTCTCCACGTCACGTAGGCTAAGGACACTGAGACGAGATCCCCATGAAGCCTGTCGTCTCAGGCTGTGCTCCAGCCCTTCTTATCTCAAATGTACTCAGTCTTTCTCCTTAGAAAGGTAAGTCAGGCCATTTGACTTGGGATCAACAGTGCAGAGCTCAAATTCCCAGCCTGAGACACTCCGCATTTACAGTTTCTTGTGGATCATGGTTGAAATCTCTCCTGTCCCTTCCTTACTGTCATGTACATCATAGTGACAAAAGTTTTCAGAGCTGTCAGTGGCCATCAGAGTAATCTGAAATGCAACACTTCTGCAACTGGCTGTGTGTTTTGGGAAAATGACTGATGTGGCTGAGATGAGCATAACTCTGTCATAGGGAGGCACAAGGATTTCAGGGAAGAGATAAATGGATTTTGGAAGAGGTGAGAGTGCACCCAAGACAGGACAGAGCCATGCCAGACTTGTCTGCCTTCGTATACCCCAAGAGCTCGCTGTGTCAGCGTGAGTCGCAGGCACTAGTCTGTAGTGTCAGAGGAGTAAAGATGTGCAAGAACTCCAGAGAGACAAAGTAGATGTGCCCAGGACAGATCAGTAAGAGCTTTAGCCTAAGTACAGGCAAAATCATTATAAACGAATTTTGATTTGCGAACAAACTGATCTTATTTGAAATACTTCTTAAGTTATAAAAAGCATTTTGGAGGCTTAAATGCAACAGAACTAATGTACTGTTAAACATTAGGCTGATGTCTTTCATTATTTATTCTCAGAGAAAATATTTTGTGTTAAACATTCTTTTGATTCCCCACACCCTCTCCAGTTTTGCATACCAGATCTTCAAAAAAAAAACCAACCAGCAACCCAAGAAAACCAACCAAAATGCAGCATTTTTGTTCTTAAGAGCTTCCATTTTTTTCTGGACTCTCATACCTTTGGTCACACACTGGACAAATTTGTTGTGCTTGCTGGGTACAGAGGATTGTTTTATTGTTACGGCAGGAGGAACGTTTTGGGGAAGGCAGAGGAAGAAAGGCTGGAACTGGGTTGACTATGAGTCACTTAGGTCAAAACTGACAAAAGCCACCACCAGATTTGGGAACATCCTCTAGAGGATAATCCTGTACCAGCTAGAGGCACTCAAAAGCTACAGCACTCGAAGTGCCTACTGGCTTCAGCCAGGCGTCGCACTGAGCTGCTCATCTGAGGACCTGTGAGTCTGTTTTCAATCCTTGTTTTGCAGTTTCTAGGAAAAAATTACTGCATTTCAGCTCTTGGTACAAGCCTTGGGTTAAGAAATGTCTTTATTCTTCTCCAGTCCAGCTGCCTGATGGATGTTCCTCAGTTGAAAACAAGGCAAGATTTGCAGGAAGAGGTGATTTCTTATATCAGAGCAACTGACATTCCTGGAAAAACAGGCCAGTGTTTGGGCACTCAAGCCCTCCTTCAAGCCTGGAGCAGAAGCAGGCTGCTCCAGATTCTTCTTCAGCAGTGGTTTACCAGTTTGGGATGGGCAAGATTATTTTGGCTGTGATCACGGAAGAACCCAGACTCTTTGATCCTCCACTTTTTACATGTTGATTTACAATCTGGCTTTACTGTGGAGCAAGCCAACTGGATCCCTGGGTGAGAAACTCAGGCTTGCTGTCGGGGGAGTCGTGGAAAAGGGAACCAGGCTGGGCTCCGTCCTCACGAGGCAGCAGGGTTGTGACTATCACCGTTGTGGCCCATGTTCACACATAGCTCTCCCAAAATACTCCCCAATACCTTTCACTCTTCCTTTTATGCTTTCTCTGTTTCAATATCCCTGTACAACAGTCTGTGAAGAAAACATGACAACCCCCCCTCTGCTTTTTTTTTCTTTGCAGAAAAGCAGTTTTGTCACTGTTTCTCATGTCTGGAAGAGTCTTGCTGGAGCTGTGAAGAATGCTGGGAGCCACCTGGTAGAGCAGCACAAGGTCACTTCCCTGGGTATTGGCCAGGCTGGATACACCTGAGGGCAATGTAAATATAAATGATAATAATAAAAAAACCGACTCAGGTTAGCAACAAGTCTGCAGCTGTCCTTCTGGGACAGCATGTCTTTTCATGACTGCTATGTAAAATCTGTGGAAGGGAGACTTCCAATGAACCTCTGGTGATACTTCATAAATGTAGAGCCAGGACAGACAGAGGGGGTAAGTGTGTGTGGGCACTAACAGCATGAACAGAGAGGGCAGAGGGCAAGGAAACATGACTCAGTCTAGGGCAGATGTGCTGCTGGAGGTGATGGTCACTGTCTGCAGCCCACAGAAGGAGTCAGAAGGATGCACGTCCCCTGACTGAGCAGAGATCCCCACACTGTCATCTCAGAGCTTTGCCTTCTCTGGTCAGAGAAGCAACAAGGCTCATGTCAGGGACACTTCTTTTAGAAGGAGCAACCATGCAAGACTGGCTAGAGTTTCAGTTCAGCAACAAGATGCATCAGATGGAGGGCCTTGGCTGGGTCATGATCAGGTGCATCTCCAAGAGAAGCTGCACCTGACCCATCACAGCTGTCTTTCTTCTAGGGCTACCCCACTCATCTTTGCTGAGTTTTTTTTCCATAGGGGACTGATAGCTGGCAGGGAGTCAGTGTCGGCCTGGCTCACTGATGGACCGTGACAGATGATCACTTTGGGATTGCTGCAGTCTGTGAGCATGGAAAGATTCACAGCAGATTAAATTTTTTCCTCTAGGAACTGCAGGGTGGTGTTATCTTCAGCTGTCTGCAATATGGCTGTTCTAGCCCTTCCCCTGCAACTGGAGTCAGCAGTGGAAATCCTGTGATTATGATTGCCTTCTCTTTGCTCTTCATGGCATAAAGTGGGGGCTGTGGTCCAATGAATGTAAACTTAACAGGGAAAACAGTCGCAAATCCAACATCACTCAGACAGTTTAAGTCAAATCTCTGATCCTCCCCCAAGACACCATTACATAACCATTATGTAAACTGTCTCAAAAAATCTATGAAATGCCTCTTGTAAAAATACCCCACCTCCATCATGGAGCTATTGTGAAAACATACTGAAGAGACCAGAAATACTGCCAAGGAGCTATCAAGAGTAAGCCCGAATCCCTACAAAGGAGCCATTGTAAATAGGACCATAAAAAATTGAGGGATCATTGTATAAATCCCTTCAAAAGGCCCCCATGAGAATGCTTCCAAAAATCACACAAAAGATTTTTAATACTGGATGCTTTGTGGGATATTTTGGTTGTGTTTTTTTTTTTATGGTCCTTTTAATGGGGTGTTTATGGCTATGCTTTGACATTATAGATCACTTCCAAAATGGCTTCTATATGGTGTTATTTGGGGCAATTTTAGAATCACCAAGATGTTCACAGTAAATCCATATGGTTTGACTCCAGGGCAGCTTCACAACTGCCTTGACAATTTTCACAATTGTTTCATCAGTAATGCCCTATGGGCATTTTCTAAATGTCTGTTCAATGGGATCACTCAGACATTCGATAAATTGCTTTTGTGGGGCCCCTTAGATCTATATATTTTCAAAATTGCCTTTGGCTGTGGTTCTGGTGTGCTGGATCTGTAGTTCAGAATTTTTTCCAGCTTTCAGAAAAGTCACAGAATACTTCCTGGGCTGGGGCTTTGGATGATTTTTCAAAGTCTTCTTGGCTCTGTCCCTTAGGTGAGGTCTTTGAGACAATTTAAAATGACTTTTGGATATCAAGGTTCCAGCATTGGGGAGTGTCTTCAGGAATATTGTAAGAAATGTCTCACAAGTTTGTCCTGAGAAGCGCTTTAAAAAGCATCCTATGACATCTTATGCTCATCTTCAAAATAGCATGTGTCTCTGGGGTGTGATTTAGGTGTTTATTGGACGTGATCTGTCAGGTATGTTCAGAATGGTCTGGAAGCCCACGTGCAAATGAGTACAGCATCTTCCACAGACATTGATAAGGAAGCTATAGTGATAAGTTATAAAGATGTGATATAGTGATAACCATAAAGATGCAGGGAGATGCGTTACTGCACAAATGTCCAAACACCACGCGAGGGCAGAGTAGCTCCAATCTGCTCTAGCAACTCTAGAAAGAAAGGATCTTCCCAGCATCAGTGTTCTAAGAACTCTATAAACGCCATGCATGTGTCTGTGTGTATGTGGCGGTGGTGGGAAATACCTCTGGTATTTCTTCTGAAGCACCCGAGCAGGAGCTAATGCTCCCTCCTAGCTTACCGGCCATCCAGGCAGGGCAATATTTGAGTGTTGTCCTGTTGTGTTACTCAGCACTTTATCCAGCCTGGATCTGAAACATCAAAGGGAGCGTCACTTTTTTGCCATCTGTACCTGGGAGCACGTATGGCACACAAGCTATACCATCCGCTAAGTGGGATGGCTGTGGAAGCGTGTCCTTTCTGCTGTATAGCCGGGTGTGCTGCGCGAGTCCCGCGTCCCTGACCTGTTCCCCAAGGTTGAGTTCCCAGGCGTCAGCACTAGAAAGCCTGCACGCCACGAGGGGAGGTGATCCCCCAACGTCACCAAGCGGTACTTGTGGACACAGGGTCTGGAAACGGTTCCTGTGCCGAGGGCTTGACACGGTGCTCTTGCTGCTCCCTGAGGAGCCCACCTGCTGCCTGTCACAGCATGCACTGGAGTTGCTGCCACTGGAACCGGTCTCTTTTCACCTTCTGCCACACATTTAACCCCTGTTCCTGTTTCATAACCCATTTTACCTGACTTTGCTCCCAGTGGCTGTGCAATTGTGCCTTAGGGGACATCTGCTCACATCTGCACTACTGATGGTTGAGCACGGACTGGAGAGTGAGCCCTTGATGGCTTGTGAGGAAGTGACTGTGGGAGCCAGCACGTCTCTGCTGCTCTCTTGCCTTCATCTTTATAGAGTGGGTTTTCACCCAAACCAAGACCTTCAGTTTCACACACAACCTTCAATCTTTACCTCTTCCCTAGAATACCATCATACGTGTGTAATCTCTGCTCTTTCCCTTGCATGTCCCTTGCTGGTGGGGAGGGCTGGAGTGCCAGACTCAGGAGTCCAAGTGATTACATGGGACAAGTAATGAAAAGAGAAGGACGACGGTGTACCTAAAAGGCTAAAACGAGAGGATCAGAGTGAGGGTAGTGCACAGAACATCCCCAGCTTGCCCAGCACTCCTTGGAGGGGCTGGTGCAAGCTGCCCAGGAGGTCTCTGTCCCCAGATGGGAGGACACACAGAAAAGAATTAGCTTTTTGCCCCCCTTCCTCTGCAACTGAATTTCATTTTTCTGGTATTAGGGTTAGCCAGTACGTTGAGGGCCCCAGTGCTGTTGATGCAGAGGTCCCGTGATTTTGTGAGGCTTCAGACAGGGATTTCATAGGCCAGCACATGGGGGGAAAAAAGCAGAAAGAGCTTCACCATGAGGTCTAATGGTCTTTTCATTTTTGACGAAAGTGGTGGGCAGGTCAGCCAGGGGAGGTGGTGGAGCTGCTAGTTATGCATAAGGAAGAACTGTTTGGGCTATGATGGTTGATGGCAGCTTTGGCTGCTGGAATCACGACTTGGTGGATTTGAGAGAAGTGAGGAAGGAAAGCAGCAGGGTAACAACTCTGACACCAGGAAATCGGGCTTTGGCATATTCAGGGGTTAGGTGAGATTGCAATAGAGGCTGCCCTCAGAAGGCAAAGCTGCCCAGGAAACTGCTAAATTTTCAACGATGACCTCCCCAAACAGAAGAAAGACCCAGCATGATCGGCAGGGAGTCAAGCAAGCATGGCAGAAGGCCAGCATGGATGAACGGGGAGCTCATGACTAAGCTCAAATAAAAAAAAATGAAGTGCACAGAAAGTGAAAGCAGGGTTGGGCTGCCCAGAAGGAACATAGAAACATTACTTGAATGTGCAGGGGTGGAGTTAGGGAACGTTGGCCCACTGCTGAACGGGTTGGGTGCCCTCTTGACAAAGGACAAAGAAAAGGCCCCAGGCTTCACTAGCATGGCCTCCCTCGTCTCCATGCCTAGTGGCAGAGTTCAGGAGAGAGAAAGAGATAAAATTATAGGTCACTTAAGGAATCTGCACATACCTGACCCTGTGAGACCAGACAGGCTGTACCTTAGGGCACTGAGGGAGCTGGCTGATGTCATTGCAAGGCCATTCTGCATCATCTTTGAAAACTCTTGGCAGCTGGGGAAGGATCCTGATGACTGCCATGGAGAAGGCACGTGTCACAGTGCTATTTCCCCTGGCTTTTGCAAGGTTTCTGACGCAGTTTCCCATACATACTTGTAGCAATGCTGCTGCAGTGAAGGTCAACCGCATACTGGGCTGCATTAGTAAAGGTGCAGCTAGCACGTGAAGGGAAGTGTTTGTTCATCTCTATTTGGTACTTAGGAGGTAGCACCTGAAGTACTGTGTCCATTTTGGGGTCTCCCAGCATAAGAAAGACATAGACATACTGAGACAGGAGAGGCTGATAGAGCTGGGTTTCAGCTTGGAGGAGAGAAGGTGAAAGGGAGATCGTGCTGTCTGCAACGACCTAATGTGTGGCCATGTCAGCGGTGCACATTGAAAAGGCAAGAGGTTATGGACACAAATTTCAGCAAGGGAAGTTCTGCTGCAAAATTTTTCCCCATTTGAGTGGTGCAGCCCTGGGACAGGTACCAGGGAGCTGGTGGGTTCCTCATCCTTGATGAGTTTCAGAACTTAATGAGACAAGGTGCTGAGCAACCTGATCTTGCTTTGGGGTTAGTCCTGCTTTGTGTACGGAGTTAGACTGGAGCCTTCTAGAGGGCTGGTCTGACCAAAATTATTTTAGGTTTCTTTCATCTCTCTGCATACAGGGCTGCATTCTAGTTTAATCTAAACATCCTATTGAAGACCATAAAAGCTCCAGCATTTATGTATGTTATATTATGGGGTTTTTTTATATTTAAGTTTTCTCTGCCTAGAAACTCTCCAAGATCTTGTGGACAGGTTGGTTGCTGTTATAACATATCTGGAATAGTATAAATTATTTCAAAATCATAAATTGACATTGAGGGATTTTCTGTTTGGTGTTGTTATGTTTACTAACATGTCTTCATGTTTTGCTTACAGGCTTTTTTGTGTAGGGATAGTGCTCCAGAATCTTTATGTAGTTCACCAGACCAAGGTGAAACTTCCTTTAGCTGTGTTTTGCAACTCAGAATGCTTTAAATGTTGTTTCTAAACCAGTCTGTGTTTTGATGTTAGATACAAGGTCCAGGGCATATGGAACTATGTCATTTCACATTTTATTTGTTCATTAACTAAAAGGCCTAGATAGAAGTGAAGTAAAACTGAAAAGGCAGATGTCTCCATGCCTATACACTAGTGAAAAAGCTGATGCTTTGAGAATCTTGCCTAGATATCTGCAAAATTTTTCTGTAAAGACTTCTCTGTTGATATTGCATTCTGGACACCTGTTTCCTCTAGAATAAAAAGGTAATACCCACCTATTTCTAGTATAGGCTTAAATATGAGACCCATAAGGCTTTTTCTTTTTACTGTAATAATGCAATGGGGCTGTTGACGTGCTTTGAGTGATGTGGTTGTTGGGATGGGAAATGGATAGGAGTCCTTTTATGCAGGAAAGATTGCTGCCATAATGTGCTTTAAAGTTTTATGGAGCTATGTTTCTATAAGCCATAATTTGTGTCCCTGAAGTTCTGGTAAATAAGAGATCATGCTGCAGAGGAAAAATGAACTCACCAGAGAATGAAAGTTCCCCACTACTATGCCAGAAATGTAACGGAATTTATTTTCTTTTTTTTTAAGTCCTCAAGGTCCATCACGTGTATACGTGCACCGAGAGGCCCCACAAAGCTTTGCCAGACAGGTTGAACATGCCTGTCCTTAATGGCTGTCTTGCTTGTGGGGTTGGCCTGCAGGTCTGAACCTCTCCTGTCTGATGCAGGGTAGTGGGAAAAGCTGTAGGAGGCTCAGACTCCCTCCAGAAAGGTTATTGTCACCTTGAAAGCTACCTGCGCTCATGGCTATCACTGTGGCCCTAAACTTTGAAATGATCCGTAAAAGACGGCAGTGTAATCTGGAAAGGGTCATGCAATATGCTTTGCGGTCATATCAACTGTGCTGCATGCAAGAAATATTTCTGCTGATGGGATGGACTGTCTGGGGCACAGTACTCAATTAGCAGTGGGCCCGTGGTGCAATTTGAGGGTTTTCTGGCTGGGGAGAGGCAGAACCACACCAGAGAGGACAGAGAGAAGATGCACTAAGATTGCTGGGAAGAGTGTGTGCACCCAGCAGGAGCTACCTGGGTGCCTTGAATTAGCTGAGGTCCAATTTCTTTTTTTCTTTCCCTTTCAAATCTGGAAACTCTCCAGCCCGCACTGAAATGGCCCAGACTCACTAAGTCTGGTAGGATGAATGTCATCCACCTCAGCAACCATTATTTAACCTCTTCTTTCCCTATTTCTGACTGAGCTCTAACCTCTGGTAGGATCCTTTTTTTTTTTTTTCCCTTTAGGAAGTTTTCACTGGAGCAAGTGTGTCATGTGAAAAAGGGTATTTTCAGCTTGGAAGGATTTGTTTCTGGAAGGTGAATTGCATCTCACCCTACGGTACGCGCATAGTGAGACAGCTGTAATTTCTGCCTTCCTTTTAAGCATGTGGGAGGCATTGAGAGGTGAGGGTTGGTTCTCTGGACACAGTGTTTGGAACACAAACCATCACTTTGGGATGAAGAACTTTATATGCTGATTTTTCCCTCTTTTTCACTTAGCTGATACAATTCTCTTCACTATAAACTCCCCAAGGCTTTGTTAACAGCAGTCATTAAGGACTGCTATGAAGGAGGAAAAGGGGATTTGAGGATGTATCTTTACTCCTGATCACAGCTGAGACAATGGTATACCAGATATCTCAGGCGGAGGAAGCTGCTGCTAGGTACTGGCAAAAAGATGTCTGACGACGTGAAATCTCAAAAGCCAACTGCTGGCATTTGGTGGAGGTAAGTCAGAGGCTTTAGTTAAATTAGAGATGGAAATACCCCTGCCAGAGCTGCTGTGTAGAGAGAGGTAAGAGTCTGTGAGTGACCTAGGGACAGGATTTAGCATCTGTTACTTGTGATCTGGAACACAGACCTCACGAGGTGTGCTTCTCAAACACCTCTCCCTATGAGGTGCCTCTTCAGACTTCTGTGGCTTTGCTCTCTGCCCCCCTTCTCCTGATACTGACTCCTAAAGATATCTGTAGGCTGTTTGCAGATAAGGGAGATTAGGAGATAATTGCCAACTGTCTGCGCAGTACAACTTCTCTGTTGCAGAATCTTTCTGCTGTTTCTTGTTCATGTGGGAGTATGAAGAAAGCAGTGGTGCAGCATGTGCTGTTGCCTGACTGTGGCTTCTCGTCTTTGTGTTTCGCTGTTCTTTGAAGACTGGGATTTTCAGATAAACTTGAGGGAGAAGGGGCTCTCCAAAAATCCCAACCTCAATGCACTGGTTCAGTGGAGGTCTGGAGGACAGACGAGGGCTCCTGCTGTCCATTATGTGATGGGAGTAAAAGCCAATGGACCGTTGCTCTGCTTCAGCCACAGGAACAGTCAGCGCTGCAAGTGACAGGACCATCTCAGCCTCTGTTTGATGGGCGCGTGCTTCCCTGGGAATTGGAGGTTCTCTTCACATTGACCAAGATGCAAACTTGTCAGCATTTCCCCATCATTCTCGTGCTTTCTGCAAAGCATGCAGGGCCTCAGCCTGTCTGCCCTTATGGCACGGATCTCCTCGGCCTGTTCCACTAATGCTTCTGTCTCAGACAGGCTCTGTCAGGACAGACCTCACAGTCAGATCAAGACCCTTGTCCCCCGCAAGCCTCAGGGGCTCTGGGATGTTCCTTATACATCAGCATTTGTCAAAAGAGAGTATTGGGCTCTTCAGAGCTTTGCTCACTTTACTTACACCTGGGAGCTTCAGATCTGCAGCACGGTTTTATTTCTGTGTTCTTATGATTCACTTTGTTTTGCATGGGGTGATGAAGAGGTGTGTGTAGCAGGAATCGGCTAACAGAAACAAGACTGAGATGAAACAGGAGGAGAAGCGGTGCAGCGAAGTGAAGATGGAGAGAAGGCGGGGGGTAAACGATTTGAACAACCAGCCAGTCACAGCAAGGCAGAGAAAGGCCAGCCAAGCTCTAGAAACTGGACTGGAAATTGCTTTGCCTTCTTGGCTTTTTTCCCTTTGCCCCTAATATAACTGAACATGTGTGTGTCCCGGGTGAAATTCACTTCACTATGTTCCTCAAATGTCTTCAGTGTGGTGGCAAAAGGAAATGTGAAACTCTGGCTATGTAACTTTTCCAAACCAGAAGTTTAAAAAAAAATAGAGAGAGGAGAGATAAAGATCGAAATGTGAGAGTGGGAGAAGAAGGAAGAGAAGAGGTGGGTTGGAGGAGATGGGAGAGGAAAACAATCCAGTTATTTTAATTGATTCATTCAAATGGCAAAAAATGCAGGAGAAAAACAAAAATTAAAAGCATAAAAGGCTTTTTTCCTGAGGGCTTAGAGCTAAAACAACTGCAGAATTTTTGGTGCAATTGTTTTTCTGTTTTTTAACTGACTCCGTTATTGGGGGGCAGCAAAGCAAAGGAGAGGAAGAGCCTGGCTGTGAAGCACTGTGTAGGAGCAAGGACTCCTTTTGGGTGCCCCTTTAACCTCAATGGCAAATTTGGACCCAGCTTCACATCTGCTTTTTCCTTGAGGATTAAGGTCACTTTAGCTGTGTTGCTGAAGGCTGTAGTTTCCTGAACAGCTGATGTTAGGAAAAGTCAGCATTGCCACCAAAACAACTCATCTGGCTCCATCCTCCTCTCCTCCCCTGGTTCAGGAAATCATCCATAATGAAACTAACCTGTTTTTGTTGTTGTTGTTCAGAATTAACCTCGAATAGTTCCTAGGTGGTGTGGAGCAGCTGCTGGGTTTTATCCCTAGACTGGCAGCAATTCAGGATCAGTTCTTCCCACACACTGCGGCGTAAACATGGATGTAGGATGATGTTTTTGAGAGGAGAAGCTAGTTTGTGCCTCTACTCACAAGGTTCCTGTCCCTCCATGCTCTCCTGCATCTTGGCTGGGAAAGTTATAGTAAGAAGTGTTAAAAAGTATGTTTGGTGATATGCAAACATCAGGCCCTCCAGTGTTTCTGGTCAAGTGTTATGTTAGGATGAGACCGACTGCGCATCTCCCCCTGCTTCCCTCCTTTCCCCCTGCAATGTGATTAGGAAAACCTGGGCGTGCATGCCGGGAGCGTGCTGTCCCTGAGCCGGACGATGGGAGAATCAGGACCATGGGTCATGTCCTACAGGCTAGACGTTTTCTTGGTCTCTAAGGCTATCCCAGGCTGCTGGATAAGGAAGGGAGACAATACCTCAAAGAATCCAGTCTCTCCCCAAGCAAAGAAAATGCTGTCATCAGGAAGAGGGGAAAATGCATGTTTAGTTTGCAGATGGCTTTGCTGTCAGCTTGATTTATACTTCAGGAAAATCAGCTAATCGGTTTAAAGAAAGAGATCTTATAATATTTATGTATGATACTGACTGGTTGGCCAGTCCCCTCTGGTTTTAGGTTGTTGTTTTTGATGCAGTGTTAGTCATTACCTTCGAACACAGTGCTTTATTCCTTGTGAAGAATGTGTCTCCTCTGTCCTCTGGTGGGTCTTGCTTTTTATTTTATTTTATTTCAGAACACTTTGAAAAGGAATAAATAAAAAATGGATTCTGATTATCCTGATTGTCAGAGTCAATCCGTTTGTGATGATAGTCATAAATGACTAAGCAGTTGCTAAGCAGCAACTAAGCAGTTGCTTAATACTGTCAAAGGAAGTAATGTGGCAGCCTGGCATTTCTGCACTTTTATTTTTGGGTGATGGAAACTGCAATGAATAATGAAAAGGCACGTTTGATTTTTTTATGGGGAAAAGATGTCCCATTACTCTCCATGTTTTGGACACCAATGTCCCTGTCTAGAGCATGCCTTGTTTCCCTCTTGGAGTTATGACATTATATGACATTAGCAGTAGTTCAACATAGGTAACATTCACCACACAATATACATGAAGAGCACTACTGTGTCCCAGCCTTTACACAGCCATTGCCACACCGTGCAATCAATAACAAAATTGTAAATCCAAAGAAGATTATTTCAGCATTTTGAGCAAATGTCTTAATTGCTTGCTATTAGGTTCCAAAAGAGCCTACAAGGAGACTTCTTGCCATAGACTTGATCCCTTTTAGTGTTCTCACAGCAGAACTGGCACCTTTCACCTCTTAACTGAAGCTTTACGTGTTCCTCGGCTTGTCACGTGCTCCTCCATAAACATCAGGTCTGACTTCGGACACTGAATGCAAGAGCATCTATGGCTCGCTTTTGTCTCAAAGAAAAAAGGGATGAGTGCTATGGGCAAAATGGTATCAGGTGAACCAGGACGTGATGTTGTAATTTAAAATAAGCCATTCTCTTCCTGTTTCTTATGGTTCCTAACATTGAAGTTCCACCAGTATAGCTCCAATTACTTATTAATGCGTACTTGTAAATGAGATTGACATAACTGGATTTTGATACTTCACAGTGCTGAGATACCGGCCACGGCAAGTGGAACTGTGCTTGTTGGGCTGCTGTGGACGCCAGAAAAAGTCCAACATTTTGGCAAAAGAAAGACACATGTCATGGGTTGACTTGGGAGGTGAGAACCACAGCTCTGGAAAGATAAGAGAGGTAATATTGCCATGCTAATCCAGTTTTGTGTTCTCTCTCTAACAGACAGTGTTGAATGCGGTAGAGAAATCCCTAATCACCTTTGTTCTGTGCTGAGAAGGCTTGGTTCCTGCTCTGCATTAAGGCTGTAAATAAGCCCAGCTCTACACACTGCAGCAGAGAATAATTTCCTTCCTTTCTCAGGATGATGCACAAGGCAGTTCAGGATGGGAGCTGCAGGACTTTGGGGTGAGGCAAGGTGTTTTTATATAGACATAAGTGAGTAATGTGCACATATTCATGTTACTGGATATTTGTGTGTGTGTGTGTGCATGTTTGAAATCAAATATACATACAATAGCATTTACAGAATATAGAAAGGCAGAGCAGCCCATGTAGAGTCTTTTCTAGACCATGCATAGGCTTACGTAGGAAGAGAAATAATGCCACGCATCAGTACAAGCTGGAGGCTGGCTGGCTGGGAAGCATCTCTGCAGAGAAGGACCTGGGTTTCTGGGTGGACAAGCTGACCATGAACTAGCAATGCACCCTTGTGGGAAGGAAGACCATCAGCATCCTCGGCTGCATTCGGAAGAGCCTTGCCAGCAGATGGAGGGAGGTGATCTTTCTCCTTTACTCAGCACTGGTGAGGCCACATCTGGGCCATTTCTGGACTCCCCAGTACAAGAAAGGCATGAACTCACTGGAGAGAGCCCAGTGAAGGGCCACAAAGATTATTAAAGGCCTGGACCATCTCTCATAGGAAAGGAAGATCAGAGAGCTGGGATGTTTACCCTGGAGAACAGAAGGCTAAGGGGGATCTTGTCAATGTGTATAAATACCTGATGGGAGGGAACGAAGCAAGTCACTCTTCTCACTGGTGCCCAGTGACAGGACAAGAGATGATGGGCAAAATTTGAAGCACAGAAAATTCCATCCGAACATAAAAAAACACCCATGAGGGTGGTCAAACACTGGAATAGATTGTCCATAGGGATTGTTGAGTCTCCCCATCCATGGAGTTACTAAAAATCTGACTGGACGCAGTTGTGGGCAGACTGCTGTAGCTGACCCTGCTTGAGTAGGCAGGTTGGACAAGGTGATCTTGAGAAGTCCCTTCCAACCTCAATGATTCTGATTCTGTGATTTTGTGATTATTCTTGATGTAGATTTGGAATAGTGTGGAATTATTCTTAAGAATAAGTGATAAGAATGATATAAATACTTAATCTTTAAAAGCATACTATGCCTGATATGTTCTTACCCACCACTAGCACAACTAATATAAAAAAGTATGATATTTAATAATGATATTATTAAAATTTAGGAGAAGACAAATGACAGGTAGCCTTTGAGCAGGCAGAAGAAACTTATCTTTAGTTTAGATTAGTTTAGTTTAGTTAGAAGTTTAGAGAGGGAGAGGAGACGATGATTTGGAAGTACTTGGCAAGAAAGAAAAATTCATACAAAAACTTCTGGGTGGATTTGAATACAGATACCCTCTTGTGATGAGATGCAAGGGAGAAGTGTAAGATGCCAATTAATATCACTCAGATAGATTTACTATCACGAATAGTTTATGGCATTGGAAGTTGGGAAAGGAGAATAAAAATGCTCCCCTAGCCTGCAGTTCAGCACAGCATATAGTCTTGGCTCTTGCTGGGCCAGTCAAGAGATTGGTGCTTTGCTCTCCCCTTCAGGCTGTTCAAGGAAGCGCTTGAACTGCTGTTCCTCACTTTTGGAGGGAACAAGACATCATCTGCTGCTTCTGAGCAATACTTGCCACAGGTAGCTAATGCAATGCAGTCTCTGCATCCTTGTTGTGCCTCAGAACCAGATGAAGGCTGAGAGGTGGGAACCGTCAGAGATGCACTTACTCCTAACTCCCATGAAGTGACCAGCGTTTCAAGGGCTCTGTGATTCTGGCATGGGGAAGCTGGCTAGCCCATGTGCAGGGACATACTACTTGCTCTGTGTCCCAGGTGTGTAGCAGCTCCTGCTGCATCCACCTGCATCCAGTATTTAAAGGGCAGAGTGCCCTAGCTGGAGTAGTTCTAGTATTAGGGTGCTGTCTGCACTCTTACACACGCACCTACTGTCTTGAGTGGACTAAACGAACCTCAATCCCAAGTGGGGAATGCTGCTTGATTCCCTGTGGAGCTGCAGAAAGGGCATATCCCAGTGAATATTTGGGAAAGAAAAGAACCAGTTGCGGCATTCTCCAGCTCCCTCCATCGTTCACTCCACACTGAGGCCTTACTAGCAGTCATACAAATCCTACATGCTTGTTTCCAATCGTAAGTGAATACCGAAGTGCTTCAGAAAATATGTCTTTCTGCATCTTTAAGCACCTGTGCATCATTAATATCTGTCCCCTGGGAGCCCTTTAGGAGAGGAGACAGTGACCATTACTTAACGTCCCTCTGCCTCAGCCAAGCCTTAATTCTTTAAGCCTTGTGGGTCTTGGGGGAGGTGCCACAGAAGAGGTCAAGGTGTTCAACTCAGTTTATGACTGGCCAGTATTTGAGTGGGATTCTTCTTCCTCAGTATTTGCAAGGAAGTTACTCCAGTTTTGAGGCATTGAGGAAGCTGGAACTTTTTTGTTTTTTCCAGGTTGGCTTTTCACATTGGGAACTCAGCTTTTCCTGTGATTTTTCCCAAGGGACAACTTGACCGTTTTTTGTACAATGACATCCTAGATACATCTGAAGAGAAGACAATGAGCAAGATCTTGAGTTTCCTGGTATACCTTGAAACATAGCTGGAGAGATTTTGCACATACTTGCTTTCATCCAAGGTTTAAGAAATCTATCAGAATACTTCCCAGAATACTTCTGCTTCCCAGCAGAATACTTCCCAGCGTAGCAGTGGGAGAGTGTACTGCCCAGAGCAATAAGAACAAGCTGTTAGCTCTTCAACCCCTTGCAAGCTTGCCTCCTCTGCACCATGTTCCTGCCTATCACCTTTTGAAGTGGTGCCTCTCCCTCCTCTGGGTATGGGAAGCGTACAGCTGGAAGCAAGGTAGATTTCAGACAGATCTGTGGCTTTGACTGCATTCCTGGGAACACCCAGTTACCAGACTCATGTCTGAAGGCTCTAAGCGGATAGGACAGCCAGCTCTCTGCTGCATGAAAGCAGTGTGGCCTTCACACAGCAGAGAAGGAATGAAGTGTGCTATGCCATTTTCTTGGCAGCGCAGGATGCCACAAGGTGCTTGCTCCATGCTCTTCCCTGGCTCCCTGCTCCATTTGGGGTCAAACCCAGCGTACCTTGTAGCTGAGAGTCCTCCGTGAGGTCATCCATCAGTTCTCAGCTTTTTCTATGCCAGTCTGCCCACCTTTGCTCCATCCTGAAACTCTGACAGAGACCACAGAATGCAGCAGATACAAGGGAAACCTACACCATGGACAGTGGAGCGTCAATGTCACAATGTCTTTCACTTTGAGAACAAAAGCCAATCTGTTTGGTCCTCTTGATGCTCATGCTGTGGACTGTCTGTGCCTACACCAGCCAGCATCCCCTTCCTGGGGTCTGTGCTGGAAGAAAGAGGTGCCTGGGGATTCAGTGCTGGGAGCACAGTGTTCACATGGAGAAATGTTGGGTCTGGGTGGCAGGAGAAAGGTCCCAGCAGGAATTACAGCTAACAAAATATTCACAGACAAAAATGAGATGAAATGCCTCAGTTTTGCTTCTAGGAGCTCAAACCAGCAAACTGTGTGAATGAGATACAGCCTGGAAGTTCCCAGCCAGGTCTTCAACAGTAATGGTTCTTGGAGCACGTTTGGAAGAGATTGTCTGAAAATGTGAATATGGTTTTGTGTCACTGGAGAGTAGGGAAAAGGCATTTGGTAGCTCAGGGTATAAGCTGAAACTCCTGAGGTCAGCTGCCAGACCTGACACGTGGTCTGTCTCAGTCTTGAAGACTTGCTTTCTCCAAAATGCCTATCTTTTTCTTTGGCCTCCAAGGAGGCTAGTACCAGATATCGCAATCCCATGCAGAGCTTGCTTCTCATCATTTGCATTCCCGTGGCAGTGGCAGTGCTGCCATTCCAAGCATCCTGAATCATGGCCCAGGCTTCCAGAAATCACAACCTTGGTGGAAAAAACAATGAGATTGAAAAAATAATACTATAGGGTGCTTGCTTCACTGACTTTGTTTCAGAGGAGTTGTACATCTACAGCCATGAGGGCTGGACAAGTGAAAAATAGACATCTGAGGGTGCCTACAAGCTGTCTCTACATTGTCCTGTTAGACAATGCTTCTGGGTCCCTCAGGGCCAAAATCCTCCCTGAAACATGCTGTCTCTCCCCTTCAGGGTGTCCTGACAGTGCCTTGCTGACGTGCAGGGGAAACCTCAAAGGTGCCCAGCCCTGACAATGGCTTCCAGAGCAGCTCCGCATGTCATCCAGCTACCCAGAGGGCCTCTGCCTGGAATACGCCACATCAGCCAAAATGTAACCCACAAGGCAGTGAGGCCTTTTCCTCCTCCCTTTCAACGTGTCCCACCACTTCTGTGCCCTCTTGCTTACTCAGGCTGTTGCAGGCAGTACCTGCAAAGTGCGTCACCATCAGGTCCCGGAAACCTCTGGTGTGCCAGAGGGGACCCAGGACAACCAGCTGAGTGGGGGGGATTGCCAACCCACTCTATCACACTGAGAGAACTCTAGCCTTATGATGTTGGGACTCACAGCCCAGCTCCACTTGTCCAACCATGAGGTGCAACTCACTGGCTGCTGTCTGGGGCTGTGTCGTGGTTTAACCCCAGCCAGCAACTCAGCACCACGCAGCCGCTCACTCACTTTCCCCCCAGCCCAGTGGGATCGGGGAGAGAATTGGAAAATAAAGTAAAGCTCGTGG
>JAVKLA010000052.1:7174362-7187334 GCA_034782735.1 Sagittarius serpentarius
CCCAGAGAGGTGGTAGAAGCCCCATCCCTGGAAACATTCAAGGTCAGGCTGGATGGGGCTTTGAGCAACCCGATCTAATTGAAGATGTCCCTGCTCATTGTAGGGGGTTGGACTAGATGACTTTTAAAGTCCCCTTCCAACCCAACCTATTCTATGATTCTAAAATTACCTGGAAAGTTCTTCTCCAGCTTGCCTGTCTCTGAAAATATCATCAGACGTAATGGCTTTATATTGTGTTAAATGCACAAGTAGGTAGGCTTGTCTCAGAGACCTGCAGTCCTAGAAAAAAGGCAGAAAGTGAATGAAACACACAGATGTAAGACAATATTAAACAGCACCTCTGGATAACTGAAATCATTACGGATACGTATGAGTAGCTGATAGACAAAATAGCCCAAGTTAGAATTTTGAGGATTTGTAGGAATGAAATGTTGGAGGCTTTGTTATTGTGTACAAAGAATTGACATTATCTGTAACTGAAGGATATGTACATATGTTTAGCCTGAAAATTTTGATTTACATCCAAAAATTAAAAAAGAGTATGTTTCAGAAGACAGATAATCAGTTTAGACCACAAATCGTTGCCATGATCATTTAATTTACTGAATGCAGCACAATGCATAAGAAAATCCAGCTGAAGAAAAGGGTTTTATGATGCTGACTTTGTCCCAACCAGTGGATGTTAGAGTAAACTGAAGTATCTCCAGTCACTTCTAACATTTATAGGAAATAATACAGTTTGGAGATTTCTAAATACATGGACACCTACTTGCAGTTAAGAAATGCAAGAAAATACAAGAAAAATACTTTTCCCACCACATTGTGAGATGGTTCTGTCTTCGTTAAGGCTGAAAATGGTCCTGACCTATTTTTTTAAAATACCGTCACCACATACATACTGCTAAAGTAGCAGAAAAAATAAATGTGTTCCCTTGGATGCAGAGTGCATGTAAAAGCTTTTATGTGTTTAAAATACTTTCTTTTAGATGATGTTTAATAAATGCAGTATATGGGAAAGGCAGAATTCCCTTCTTCCCCACTCCCCTTCACAGTCAAGATAACAAAAAGGTTTCCTATAGAAATGAGCTACAATAGCTTCCAAGAGTGCAATGACTTTGTAGACAAATGCACAGTCATAACACACAATAGTTCACATTTAACACTGGACGCAATAATTATTTTAATGAGAAAGATAATGGCTAGTCAGGACACTGGAGCTAGTCCCTTACTATATTAGAGAAATGTTTTGTTAGTTTAAAATATATCATAAGCAGCCCCCCAGACAGTGAAGGAAAGAGCTTACGCTCAGTGACCCAACAGTTACCATATCTGGTGTGTAAAGCACAATGGGCACTGAGCATCGTCCCATGTGTCAAGTAAAGAACTCTGAATCAGAGCGTTCCAGCAGAATATTAGTTCTTTAAATTAGTGCTATGGTCTAACATTGCTACAGAAACTGCACCATGCTGAAAGGATTAATCCAGGGGTAGTCCGAAGAACGGGTAGGGAAATTCACCCTATTTAGCTAAACGAAGTCTCATTATGCTCACACATTTAGTGAATGTTCTTGAAAATCTATTTGTGGTGCACCTTAAGTAGTCATATGTGATTATGAAAAGAAGACAGCAATGCCACTAGCTCCACCTGATAGCATTTTATTTATTTTGCAGAGGACTAAATGACTGCAGTAGGAAAAAGCAGTGGCAATTCAGGACAAAATCTAGCATTCACAAAGCTTTTTCTTTCATTTTACTTTTTCTTTCTTTTGCTAGTAGGCTGCAAAAAAGGTATTACACTATTTTTCTTTGTAGGAAAATATATCATGCTGGAGTCAACAACACAAGAGAGGCAAGACTGCTGCTGCTCCATGCTCCCAGATGCAACCAGTAGCGAGGCTGACGATGTGTTCCCAGCAGGCGCACGCACACAGAGCCCACCTATACACTACACATATACATATATACATTCGCTGGCACCATGGACACACAAGCCCTCCAACCCGGGGTCTGACTCTAGTCTCTGCGCTCATAGCCCCCCCCCACACACACACACACAAAACAGAGAACCCCACTAAACCAGGAAAGAATTAGAAAGGAATTTAGTAAGATGATGAAACAGATTGTGCTGGTCAGGTGCAGGGCATAGCCAGACAAGTATACTGACTAACAATCTATTTACACACAACTGGCCCTTTCTATCCGCTTCGTGCTCTATTTTCCCACACTTGTTACTTGCCAAATCACCTCACCTCAGCCCTTCCTTCTTCCTACCTTTGGTTTCTCCCCTAAGCATCTTGTAATAAATCTTGCATAATCCCAAACTGTTCTTCCCCTGCATCCCATAATGTGTCGCACCCTTAGGCAGCAGTTAGTCTGAAAGGTGACCTGGAGAGTTGTTGCAGATGACTAATCTTGATGGGTTTTATGCCTGCACCATGGGGCTTATGGCTGTGCTGAGACAGCCCTGAGAGGGGCCCGGACAAGATGTTTGCTCCTGGGAGGTCTGTAGTTTGGATCCTGCCTGCCCTATGCTCCTCTGGGTTTGTGGAGATGGGCTCTTGATGGTCTGGTGGCTGCTGTAATGGGCCTGGGATCAGCTCAGCAGGGTGTTATTTGGGCTCCCCATACTGCCATTGTCTCTCAGAGGTCCTCTGTGGAGCAGATAGTCTTTATCATATAACCCAAGACTTTTGAACTACAAGAGCCAGTGAATCATCATGTGTCTAAGTATACTTCAATTAATACAATGGACTTGAATTTCCAAAACTTTTTGAAAAGGCTCCTCACCAAAGACTCTTGAAGAAACTAAACAGACAGGGGAGTAATCCTGTCTTGGATTATTACATGATTAAAAGGTAGAAATAAGGGGTTGATTTTCACAAAGGTCACCAATGGAATAATGAGGTGAACATTTTACAGAATAAATAATATTTTCCAGAGTTATTTCTGCTAAAACACAAATGAAAAGTGAAAGGGCAATAAAATCACAGAAGATACACCGTGTTGGTAAGTGCAATGGAATCCTGACTGTGCAAACAATCTAACAGACTCAGATTAGGTATTAGTGTGCTCAGGAAAGAAATTTTGGCGCACCCTGTGGACAGATACCTGTTGTTCCGTTAGCATGATGGTGAAGCCAGCAGAATTTTAGTAATTATGAGAAAAAAGGAATACAGATAAAAATAGAAAATGCCATTATGCTAATGTATAAATGCATGGTACATATTCTTCTTGTGTAATGCACAATTCTCTTATTATCCTGCTTTGAGAAGGATACAGTGATACACAGAGTGAGATTGTTGTGGTTTAACCCCAGCCAGCAACTCAGCACCACGCAGCCGCTCACTCACTTCCCCCCCACGCAGTGAGATGGGGGAGACAATCGGAAAATAAAGTAAAGCTCGTGGGTTGAGATAAGAACAGTTTAACAGAACAGAAAGGAAGAAACTAGCAATGACACTAATAGCAACAAGGAAGTGACAATAATAATAAAAGGATTGGAATACACAAGACAAGCGATGCACAATGCAATTGCTCATCACTCGCCGACCGACGCCCCAGCCGCACTCCTCCTCCCCACCCCCACCCCCAACCTGCACATGACGTCCCATGGTATGGAATCCCCCTTTGGCCAGTTTGGGTCAGCTGTCCCAGCTGTCTCCCCTCCCACCTTTCCTGTGCCCCTCCATCAGGGTGTTATCAACATTCTTCTCATAATAAACCCAAAACACAGCGCTGTACCAGCTACTAGGAAGACCATTAACTCTGTCCCAGCTGAAACCAGGACAGGCTCTTTGGCAGCCAGACCTCTTCCAACCAGGAGCAATCTTGCTAGAGTGAGGGGGCCCAGACCTAAACTTCTCTCTCACTCCCTTAGTTGCATACATCCCCTTCCAAAGGCTGGAATCCAGGGGAGCCCTGTCTCCAAAGAAAAGAGCTCACAATGCCTCAAGGACCTCTGGTTGCTGTTGGGAGGCCTGTGCTAACATTTGGTGGCCTTGAAGAGGATCATCTGGAAGGGAGGTATCCAGACAGCGTGGTATCTCACTGCCGAAGCTTAGTCCAGGAGGCAGAAGAGCAGCCTCATGAGTTCTTGCTGGTGGAGAATGGGAAGCAAGAACTTCCTTCTGGGCTTGCTGAAGTCATTTCACACCTCTGTTGGTTGACCAGCAGTGGTTTACATAGTCCAGGCTGACTCCTGATTGCCCGTGGGACTGGGTAATCCAGGCTGGTTGTGCTCCCTGTGGAGCAGCGGGATTTACTCTCAGTTACCTAAGGACTGGCAGAGGGCTGAACTGCCTGAAGGTGGTCAGCCTGGCACCAGTAAGGGCCAAACCAGCTGCTAAGAAGGGAGATGGAGTGGTGTAGGATTGCTTTTATGTTTTTTTTTAATAATTATTGAATTTAGTGTTTGGTAGGGTGGAAAGCCATATGTACACTGTTAAGAGATGTGATGAAAGGCACTTTAATGAGCATTTGCCAGAGAGTTCATACTCTGGATTTATGGCTTGCAATAGCAGAGGGGAGGATGCTAGTTTCTGATTCCTGCATCTCTGCAGATCCATAAGCTCTCACTGCTTCTCAGACACCTCTGTGGGTCAGGACAGAACAACATGCTCTATGTTTATGCTCCCTTCTTTCCTCTTAGTAATCTTGCAAGGATCACAGCTCAGAGAGCGCTTCAGGTTGTATTTTCTCTAGATGGGCTCTGAGGGTCTCCTCGTGGCCCTGGGGAAGCAGAGGGAACAGGTCTCATCCCTGCTCCGTGACAGGCTTGTACTCAGTTAAGCAAGGAGACCGGTCTGTGCAGAAGTACCGTGAGGAAGGGCTCTGAGCCTGATGAGAGCTGGCTCTGCAGAGTAGAAAAGAGGCGCTGGCTGGCGCATTGCGCATGATCTGTATCCAGTAGCTTGGTTCTCTTTGGGGTAGAGAGCTCTTGAGTGGCCATGAGATGTGCACTGACTTTCAGGGGCAACTGTTTGACCAGAGCTTCCCTGGAGGCAGCCTACAGGCCCTTGATGGGAAAAGGTTCCACGCTGAACAGCGATGAAGTGCTTCTGTGCTTTACAGTGTGTCTGCTTTCTGAGCTCAAAGCCCTTTGGGGTGGCTTGATGCTCTCCCAGCCCCTCCTTCCCCAGAGGTGCCCTGCAGCTTGTCCTTGGCATAGGCAGTGTCCCCCTCACAGGTGACACCCTCTGGGTGCGTGCCTGAAGACACAAGTGAGGTAGAAGACAGGGCAGAGTGGGGATTATGGGTGTGCAGGGCGTAATGGTCAGGACATACAGAGGCAGCACCTACTGTGGAGGCACTGAGAGACGGAGCGAGGTGCTGTAGGGCTCAGTTTGGCTGTGCTGGGCTGTGCTGTGCTCTGGCACAGACAAGACCAGCAGGGCTGCTGGCCATTGCTTCGTCTGTGAGAAGAGGGGGTGGGAAGTCCCACATTGACTACTAGGGGCCCACACACCCCAGAGGGCTTTTACCCAGCCCCACAGTGGAGTTTTCCACAGCTTCCTGGGGAGATGTTATTGCTCTTGGGAGGGACAGTGCCTGTGCCTGCATCAACCCTGTCATTATCTCAGGGTCTTCCTGGGTTGGGCACTCTCACATGTTCGTCCTCCTCTTCAGCCAGCAACAGAGGTGATGAGCATGAGCCCCGGGAAGCTGGCTGTGCCAGACTCCTACCCACCTTGAACTCAGACTCACCTCTTCCTCTGTGTTCAGGACCATGAAGAATGTAACGCTGTTTGCTAGTTGGTCTACCCCATGGTCACCACCTGAGACACCTATGACAATGCCACAGCGGGATGTGCCCAGCTAGTCTGAGGCTATAAGGGGCAGGCATGTTGGATGAGGGCTGTAATTCATGTAATCCCAAGAGGAAGCTGTTGGCTCTACACCACAGCCTCTCCAGCCACGGCAGCCTGTGCACGCACACTGACGTGTGTGTAGGAAGTGTGCATAACATCTATGCGTTTTGGGAACCCTGTCTACCTGCTGGGACAACCGGGGACTGTTTCTGCTACACTGACCATGCAGCATCCCGCTTTTGTTGTTCCAAGTACTGCTTAGCTCCTGCTAGTATGATGTCGTGTGACTGTTCCCTGATGGCCCAGTGCCCATGGAGAGCTCATGTGCTCCATCCAGTGGGGACAGCTGTCTGTCAAGTGTTCATTTGGGTACCTTAATGCCTGCTAGTGTGGCATAAATACTCCCAGCAGCAGCACAGTGCAGGGGATTTCAGGCAAGAGTGTTGCGGTTAATCTGTGAATTGTAGTGATGCTCATTGTGTCAATGTCAGTGGGGTTTATTTTGGGGTGTCTTATAATTAGGGATTTCCTCATGGAGTTAGGATACATGCTGGGGAATTTGGATTTATGCTGGGGATGTATAATCCCACTTCTGAGGAGCACTTTATTTCTGCAAATCATACAAGGTATGAGCCTTTCCCAGTCGTATGCACGTGAGCAGCCCTAAGGAAATGGAAGAAAATGGCTCAGTGTTTTTAATAAGCCAAGCATGAGAACTGATTTTGAGCATCTGTAGGACATCAGAAGTCTGGATCATGATTCAAGTATCACAGCAGGGCATGTTTTTCATAGTTCCCACCTGAACTGCGTAGCAGAGCTTTGGATTTTGTCACTAAATTTGGGGTTTCCATCCTTTTCTCTAATCTTTGGATCTCGTTCGTCTGATTTCCTGGGGATCTCTCAAGTATTTCTTCTTGAGATAAGACTACAGGGCTCATGTGCAGAGAAGGGAAGCAGAGCTAGGCTCTGGCTGGGAAGAGTGTCTTTGCATGAGAGGCTCTGTTATATGATGTCCTTAAACTTTTTTGCAGCTGACTCTGTCCTGCTCATGTACCCAGACAGCAGAGCAGCAGATCACAGGATGCAGCCAGGTGGGTCTGGTCCCTGGGGTCTGGCGAGGAACACTGATGGTGTAATTCTGCTGCATAAAGGCAGATGGTTTGGCTCTTTCCTCTGAAGAAGAGGAGTGGGGAAGATGGTGCCAGCTCATGTGGACACAACACAATTTCCCAGTCCTCACTCAGGCAATACAAACAACATCCAAGCCACAGCAGCCCAGCTTGGCTGAGAGAGGCAGGCAGCCAGCCGCTGAATGGACCAACAAGGTGCTTTTCACATGCAAGAGGACAGAAGCCAGCCACTGGTCAGCAACGGGGCTCATTTATTATCTCACAAGAATGAATGACATACAGCTGCAGTAATGTCAGCAGAACCAAAGCTTTGCCCAGGGCCTGAGCTCTGACTGCAGGGCTCCCTGCTGTGTTGGGTGGCAGTGGGAGGGTTTGTGATGGAGAGGATGGATATGGGAGATCCCTGAGCTGCAGGGGGCAAATCTGAGACGGTTCCAAGTGGCCTGTGTCCTCCTGATGCCATCATCCCACAAGGCTGATTTCTGTTCCCTCCTTCTATATGAGCTGCCCTTAAAATAGGGGAGGGCAAATGCAGCCCCCCAAATGGCTATTCTGTATGGGGGATGTACCCAAGCACCAACAGCCTCTTCCAGGAGTGAGGTTTGGGGGCAGTGAGGGAGCCAGACCCCATGTTCACTGTGCCTGACCAGGAGCCAGGTGAGCACAGACAGGAGTGCCCCAGGTGTGCTGCAGCATGCGAAGGGGGAGAGAGCGACGAGGGTGGAGGCAGCCCGGTGTTCCCTTGGGCGCCTTGGCCAGGTGCTGCCGAGAGACCTCAGGCGTAACACATAGGTTTCTCCGGGGAGGTGTTTGGATTTGGCTGCCTTGGTGTTCAGAGACCCCTTGTTAGACACTGTAGGTTAGATGGAAGGAGGCCTCAGCATCCCCAGCTCCTGGTATTGGCTGAAAGTGGGGGTCCTTCCCAACCCATGAGGCACCCAGTGGATGAAGCAGAGCCTCCCAAACCAAAGGCGGTCCAAACCTCAGGTGCACACATGGATACACTGCTTTTAACCCACTTCTCTTCCAGTCGATGGTGTGGGGCAGACACAAGCCCATTTCCAGGGGTCTGTGGGACCTGTGGAGGGCCCTGGAGGACAAGGCTTGAGGTCCCTATGGGTGGCCACGTCATTGCAGTCGGCCATTTCCATGTGTTTCTGCCACAGAGCAATGGCTTTTGCTTGCTAAGACGTCTCTGCGTTGAGAAGACATGCTTGGCTTTGCTGCGGGCTCCTCCTGGCTTGCGATGCTGCAGGAGGATGATGAGGAGGGTCTCCCTGACCCATCTCTTGAGCTGGTGGGGCTCTCTCCCAGGCAGTCCCTAGCAGGAGAAACACTCGCGCAGGGGGTTTATCTCCTCCCATAGCCAGCCCTGAGTATCTGGAGCTCAGTCAGAGCCCTTCCAGGCGTGTGGCAGCTGGCGGAGCGGTGCCTGTTGCCCAGGCAGATATGATGGGGGGTGAGGGTAGATGGGTTGTACTGGTGCTTTACATGGAGCAGCCTGCTGTCACCTTGCTGGCCACCCAGCACTGGGGCTGGCCCTCAGTGTGCGGTGTGGGGCTGTTTGGCATGGCTACTCAGAGGAGGTTTATAAGTGAGACGTGTAGGGTGGCGTGGGTGGGGAGGGGAAGAAGGTTATCCGGAGGCTGCTGCTGGCTGGATCTCGGCTCTCTGAAGTGATCAGCACCTCACTGTCATTGAGGCAGGGACAATGCTCAGAGAAGCCCCTCTCCTTCCCCCTGGTGCCCACCCTTTGCTGGCAGGGGACAAGTGTCATGGAGGGGAAGCTGTAGCTGTCAAGGATGGGGTGCACTCCCAGGGCATCAGGTGTCTCAAATATGTGGTCAATGTCGGAGAAGCTCACCAGAGCCTGGGTGGAGTCATAGGAGCTTTTCTCCATGTCATTGACCCCGCAGGACTGGGGGTAGCTCCCCTTGTCCTGGCCCTTCTGCCTCAGCAGGCGGAGGTCATCTCTGAAGTGGGGGTTGAAGAGCAGGTAAAGCAAGGGGTTCAGGCAGGCGGGCAGGGGCAGGACCACAAGGAGGATGGATTTGATGACCTCTGGGGTGATGAGGAAGAGGTTGAGCATGGAGGAGAAAGTGAGGAAGGCCACTGGGCAGTAGAGGAGGCAGTTGGTGAAGATCAGCCAGGCCACATGCTTGACCATGGCACAGTCCCAGACAGCGCTGAACTCCCCCTTCAGCAGGTTGCAGTAGAGTCGGATGTAGGTGCCTGTGATAGTCAGGAAGCAGAGCATGTTTGTCATCACCAAGGCCACAGTGAAGCCCAGGGTGGCAGGTTTCCCATCTGGGATGGGATACGGGAGGCAGAGCGGGGATGCTCCATATTCCCCAATGGAGAAGAGAGGCAGAATGGCAGCCACAGAGGACAGCAACAGGCAGCAAAAGGCAGCAGCCTTGACCTTGCCTAAGCAGGGTGACTTTCCATAGCCCCGCACACAGGAGACTGAAATGCTGCACTGCACGGCAGCCAATGTCAGCAGAAAGATGGCAGCCTCAGAGGCAAACACTGACAGGAATCCTGTCACCCTGCAGCCTGCGCCGGTCTCCCATTTGGCGCCGTATTTGGCAAACTGGCCGTAGGTCAGGGCATCGACAAGAGCCAGCATACTGCAGTAAATGCCGGTCAGCATGTTGGCTCCAGCTATGGAGCCAATGATGAACTTAACTGGAGAGAGGTAACTGGTGGAGGCAAAGACAGCCAGAATGACCAGCCCATTGCAGAACACCGAGACAAGAACGATGACCCAGACTCCCAAGCGGATGATCCAGCTCTCAAACAAATGTTCACAAGGCTTGAAGGGACCTGGAAGAAAAAAACCCCCAAAGTTATATCCAGAATATAGCACTTCACTCTAGTGGTGCTGCTCAGAGCGGTGGCCAGCTCCCAGCCCTCTCCTGGCCCCACCATCCTGTTGAATGCTGAGGGCTGGAAAGGAGCATACATCTTTGTCTGCCCTCTTCCGCAGCGGCCTCTTGGGTCTGTCCCTGCTCTCCTGTCCCCACACTGGGGTGCCTTGGGCATCCTCTCAGATCTTGTCTAGGGCAGAAATGAGGTGGAGGAAGAGTTCATATGTGAAATGTGAGAAACGGCAAACTTATCAGAGCTCCTAAAATGTAAAAAGGCCAGAGCCTGGCATTACCACCCCATGACTGTGTGCACGGCAAAGCCTTTTTGCTCTCATGTCCCACCTGCCCTATGCTGTTCAATGGGGCAGAGTCTGAGCTCCAGGTAGGCCTTTGTCCAAAGGAACTCATGACCACAACGCCCCACATTTCTGTGGGACTCCAGACCCACTAACACTCCTGGTGTCAGCCTGGTATTTAGGCCACTCTGCCATTAGCTGCTCCTTCTCACGTATGCCCTGGGATCTTGGAGTTAGTGGTGTGGAGACGTGCAAGAGATGGCAGGATGCTGCAGCCTGCTCTGACATTGCCAACCTCTGCCCTTATGCTCAAGACTTTGGCTAAATAGTGTCTTACTGTTTCTGCATGAATGATCCCTGCATGGAGGGGATGGCCAAGATGAGATGAAGTGTTAGAGCAGGAGGGAGAGACAAGAAGGTCAAGGAAGAGAAGGAGGGAGCTGGGGTGGCAGGGAAGGCGCAGAGGGGCCTGGGCAAGGAGAATGTGGGAGGATGTCATGAGAAAGAATAGTAGAGGATGGATATGGCGAGAAGGAGGAGTGAGTAAGGGAAGGTCATGGAGGGGTAAAAGGGGACTGGTGGTGGATGCTGTCTGCCAAAGGAAAAAGAGAAAAGGGAGAGAGTGTAATGAGACAGAGTTGCATCTGGGAGGGATTCGGATGTTACAGTGAGGGGCTCAGGGTGGGAGCTCAGCAAAAACAGAAACAGGACAGGCCAAGTTTTAGGCAGTAGAGAGCAAAAGAAACTAGAGGAAACTGAGAAATCTTGTTCAGCACAAAGAGCGTGGAGGTCTTTGGCTGGCTTTCTCAGAGAGCCAGCACTGCTCTACCCAGGCAGCAGAGCAAAAATCTTGTTAAATCTGCTAAAATCTTGTTCCTTCTTGTCTCTTTTGCAGCAAACGCAGTGGGACAACTGGTGAAAACTCCGTCTCTGCCAGTGTCCCGCTGCTGCGCGGCTGGAGCCAGGCCTCTCCAGCCTCCAGCTGTGCTCGTGTAGGGCACCACTGAGCTGTGAGCGGCGACAAAATCAGAAGGCAGCTTCCTCATCTCCCAGCCAGCCTGTGCCCGCTGGCATGTTTTTGATGGAATTAAGGAGAAAGTGGCTGGGTGCAGTTTAGCACCTCCCTTCTCTCCCTTTCTCAGGAAATGGAGTAAAGTACCCCTGCAGTTTGCAGTGCTGCAAGTATGATCAGCAGATCGAGGACAAGGTCTTGTCATGCAGTGTTCTGGGCTGGCTGGGACAAAGCAAAGTCTAAAAGTCTTGCAAGGGAACAGGAACTTCTTGAGAGCCAGAGTGACTGTGGGCAAGTTGGCGGGTAGAGAAGTTGGTGATACCTGGGATTCCTGGTCAGGGATACCATGACCTTGTCCTCTCCTCATTGGAGGGCAGCTACATCCGAGTGGGAGAAGGAAGGCCCTCACTTGTACCCAGTTTGGCCAAAGCCCAACCATTCAGGCTTCTGATCTGCACGTCTATGAGACGCTGCAGGAAGAGTCGTGGGATCCTGGGGATTTAGAGAAGCTCAAAGGATCCCAGCTGTGTTCAAAGGGTTTCCCTGGCTGCTCACCGGGGTTTGGCGTGCACTGAATAGTTGGGTGCAACTTTGATTCCTCGAGGTCCAGCTGGAGGTCATCTGCATCTAGGTCATCTGGGGAGAAAACGATGAGAAACGGTGCTCAGAGAAGAACGAACAGGGCCATCAGGGCTACCTGGGCCAGAAGCTTTTCCCACTGTCTCTCCTCAACACAGACCTTCCTAGCCAGTTCCCAGCCCACAAGTTCAAAGTAGCTGCTGGTGTCCAGTTTGTCCCCTGCAGTCACTGCTGTAGAGGGAGAAGGTCTTGTAAACATTGGTGGGTTGCAATGCGGCCAACCCCTCTGTTTTTAGGTTACTCCCAACATTTGAAGTGTAAGAGCCCCAGATCCCAGAGTTGTGTGACTGCAGATCCTTCCTCCCAGCATGCTTTATTAAAAATAAAGAAATACTCTAGCCTATGTGGTTATAGAAAACAAAGCCTTCAAATGCATCTTCTAAATGGAAGATTTCTGGGCAGGCGTTGTCCAACATTAGTTCATCAACAAGGACTTTGGAGCTTTGTTCAAAGAGAGCTGTTAGCCTCTACTTGCAGCACAAATCCTTCGTCAGCAACCACCACCACCAAACAACTCAGAAACAAAAAGACAAGAGAACCCAACATTTATTGCTTTATTTTATGTCCTATGATTTCTTGGGACTGTGGTGCCTTGTTTTTAACCCTGGATGTTCACAGTCCTGGGTTTGGTTAGAGGCAGACTGATTGCCCACGCCTGCAGACTTTGGATCCGTGGGGTTTATGCAACCAGACTGCACTGCCCCCAGAGTCCAGCCTGCTGGGCCAGCATCTCCATCACACTGGCAGCTGCACCCTCAGCCAGACTTGGGCTCTCTGAGGGTCAGGCAGACACTCCCTGGCTGAAGGAGAAGCTGCTGGAAGAGAACGGGCCTGAGACCTCAGCTGTGTTTTCGATGGCCTGTAGGTGTAGGTATGTAACGGGTTTATGTGGCAAGGTTTTGGTAGCGGGGGGGTGTCACAGGGGCAGCTTCTTTAAAAGTTGCTAGAAGCTTCCCCTGTGTCCCATATAGCCAATGCCAGCCGGCTTTAAAACAGACCCGCCGCTGGCCAAGGCCAAGGCCAAGGCAATCAGTGACAGTGGTAGCGCCTCTGTGATAACATATTTGAGAAGGAAAAAAAATTGCTGGGGGTCAGAAGCCGCAGCTGGAGAGGAGTGAGGACATGGGAAAGAAACATCTCCACAGACCCCCAGGTCGGTGAAGAAGGAGGGGGAGGAGGTGCTCCAGGCGCCGGGGCAGAGATTCCCCTGCAGCCCCTG
>JAVKLA010000052.1:7187434-7257711 GCA_034782735.1 Sagittarius serpentarius
TTTGATTGGCAATAAATTAAGTTCATTTTCCCCAAATTGAGTCTGTTTTGCCCATGACGGCAATTGGTTAAGTGATCTCTCCCTGTCCTTATCTCGACCCACAAGCCTTTGATTATATTCTCTCTCTCCTGTCCAGTCGAGAAGGGGCAGTGATAGAGCGGCTTTGGTGGGCACCTGGTGCCCAGCCAGGGTCAGCCCACCACAAGGTCATCACCAAGGAGAATGGCATCCTGTTAATCTAATCCAAGACATGCTTTTCTGCTTTTCTGCTTTGTTGCTTGTTCCCCTTCTCAAACTACTGCTGATTCACAGCTGCTGGCCCACTGCACCATCCCCACCCATGGCACCAGCACAGCCTTCTGCCCCCAGTGGAGATCTTTGGAGGGTTTTCTGTGGGCAGGAGGAAGGGGAAAGGACGTGGTTTTTTCTTGCTGCAGCCCAATAGCCAGGGAGCTGGATATATGGCTGTGGGATGAATTCTCCCTTGGACGGTACGGACTGATGCTGGTGCTCAGGTGTGCACCCGGCAGCTCAGACACTGGCCAGGAAGGCGAGTTTCCACAGTGCTGAAGATACAGCTAACCTAAGTGGCATTTAGTTGCCTAATCTGTTTAGAAATGGTGCCTCTCATGAGGTCTGCTCCCTGCCTGTGTTTGAAAATACGACTGGGATTAATTGATTAAAGAATGATGACAAATAACGTGCTATCTTTAGTGCCTCCTGACAAGCATTGTGGCTTTCTCGGCTTCAGTGAGCTTTGGAAAAAAATGCCATTCGTTAAATCTGTCTGTATAAGAGTTGAAATATTACTGCTGCTTTGGAGTCTGGCAAGAAAACACTCACAGTGGGATGGAAAAATATTTCCTCCTTGTATTTTATAGTCTTATAAGTCTCCAGTGTCTTTTCCATCCACCGTGTGGAGGCTGTGATGTGCAGTCACGATACTCAAATCAATGCAGAGACTTGCACTTTCTGTGCCCCCCGCCACCCAACCCATGGTAATGTTAAAATGTAATCTGCCTCCACCCCTTTTCTCTTCAAAGGGCCAGAATGCACAAAGGCTGTTTTAAAGCATAGGTTAAACATTCGCATGGAGTGAAGGAGCGATCCTTTGTTTTGCCTGGACTACTGAGCTAGCGGTGAATTGCAAAGCAATCCTTGGCCAGCACAGTGGGATTCAAAGCAGAAAATGTACCTCCCTCTGCTGGAAATCAGTACTTCTCTCAGCCTGGGAACTGTAGACAAAAGAAAATGGCTGTTGTGTTCTAGCAAGGCAGACTGCATTGTTTTTGAAGTAGCCCTTATTTATCTGAATTTTGCTAAGGCGCCTCCACTTTCTGAGGAAAAAAACCACTTTGCTAGTAGTGCTCTTTCCACAGAAAATGGTTCCCAGCTGGCTGTACGAACACCGAAGTGAGAGGAAGAGGAGGAGAATTGCTGGAGAAGGGGCAGAACAAAAGACACTGGGCTGGGTGATTCTTCCCCTTTAGTATTGTCTGCCTTAGCCGGGGCAGTCCCCATGTGGGGTTTGCAGATAATTGCTCTCTCCCTCAGACTGAGAGCATGGGTGGCTGCAAGGGGCCTGGGCAGGTGCTTTTCGGGGGACTGGAGTAGCCTTCTTGAATGACAGAAGCAGGGAAAGTGTAGCTCTAAGGACTCTCCAGGGTTTGCTGGATGGTTGCAAAAGTTAGTCAGCTTTACAAGCTAATGGAGGTGCTGGACTGGGTAAAGCAATGTCCCCTTGTCAAGGATAACCATACAAGTGTCTTCTTTTCTTGCTTTCTATAGCTTTGTTCTATTATTGCAAACACATGCTTGTAAGTAAATACATCCCTTCTGTCCTCAGTGGTCCTGAAGGAGGGTGCTGGCACTGTGATGGAAGTGCCCTGTGGCAATGGTAGTACTTGCACTTTGCCTGTCCTCCCTCTGCAGCCAGTTTTGGGAGGGTGGGAGGAGCGAGCTGCCGGGGAGCCTTGGGTGGATGTCCTGTGTGACAGGCCCTTGAGCCATCTCTGAGGTGCTGCCCAGCCACATGGGACAGGCTTGGCGCAGGGGGTATCTGCTAAATGCCACCAATTATAATCCAAAGAGGCATATCCCAAGCACCAAGAATTTTGGGAACGGGACCTTAAATATCTGTTGTGACAAGGTGACAGGGTGATAAGGCATGCACTAACCACACTCTTTTGGGCCTTGGGTGGCTGTTTCTCAGTTGTGAATGGACGCACTTGGGTGAGGTCTGGGGGGTTCCCGGGCATCCGGGGCCCTGGGAGGATGGGAAAGAGCTGAGCCGGCCCTGGGGCCGTGGCACCACGTGTACTCTCTGGCTGGAGTCAGTCCCTTGGGTGCTGGGCTTGGCTGAGGGATGGGTGCTGGATGCAGGAGTGGAACATGCTGTGGGAGGCAGCATTGCCTGGCTGCTGGAGCAGGGCTGTGCCACCAGGGACCCATGTCTTGCCCCTACATGGCTGCCTGGGACAAGCTGCCTTTCACCACCTGGCTGCGAGGTTTAGCGGATTTGTTCGTAAAGGGCTCCTCAGTCCCTTGTTGGAAGCGCTACGCAAGGCTGAGAGGGCATGGCTATCTGGAAGCGTGCTCCATCCCTCTCACAAGTTCTTCCACAGCATCCATCTGCCCTGACGAGCCTGGCTGTACACTGCAGGGACAGAGCCCCGAGTTATTTTCCCTTAACGAGACCACTTTATCTCTTGCATGGAAGGAATGTTTGCGAGCTCTTTTCCTCTTTAATGAGGAAGTGTTACAGGAGTCATATAACACAGCTAAATACCACTGGTGGCCATCAGAAAGGAAGTGCTGGGGAAATAAAGCAACTATTAATTAAGTAAAATAGCAATATCACAAAACCCTCATCGTCAAGAGTAGACCATGCATTGCTGAATGGTACGCAGTCATCTGCAAAAGCTGCACATAGCAAGGAAGGATGTTCTTGTGCATTTCACGTTTGCACCTCTGCAAACGTTTGATATTTCAAGACAAATCCAGTACTTTTTAAGATCTGAAAATGTGAGCCTTTATGAGCTGTTAATAGCCTCATCTGGTATTTAGAATCACTCAGCATTTCCCTCTGGTCCCAATATCTCATCAACACACATAGAATTCATGAGGCTGAGACTGGCTTGGAGGCCTGGGAGTCTGTTCTAGGTAGTGGTCTGCTGACAGGGCCAGGAGAGAGTATCCTTTGAGACATCAAACGCTTTGGTGCCCGGCAAGTGCAGGTCCGCAAGCAGTACTATGGGCCCTGGCCACAAACCAGGTCTTTTCACAAACGCTGCAATTTGCTGGGCAAATACCCCAGCTATATGCACAAGGACTGTTGAAGTATGGGCTGCATTAATGATGGAAAAACTGACCCAACCAAGAAGAAATTCCTGCAGCAATGACCGTAACATACGGCTCCTCTGTACTGTCTGCCCAGTGCAACCACCAAGTCCACCATGCTTCCAGGAGCCACATCATGCTGGTAGGAATCACACTTGCTAGCCTGTGGCTGGACTTTCTACATTGCTAAAGCTTATTTTTAGTCTGTGAAGGATCAAGGCAGGGCAGATGGCAGGAGCAGGGACGCAGGGCTTGTGACTCACTGGCTGGCTGTGTCATAAAGTGTCTGGGTCATCCTGCCTCCCATCACTGCTGTAACACAGAGAATCCGACTGCTCTGGGTCAGTATCTGCCTCCAGACCTAGTCCTGGCTGCTTCGGATGCAGGAGGAGATTCTGCGGAGCCCCTGGTTGTGGCTGGGCGCACGGTGGTCCCGGGAGCAGGTGGGCCAAGTGCTCCCCGGGGACTCAGTCCTCTCCCCATCTCCTACAGGCACACAGCACCATGTGGTTTTGCCTACAGGGCAAACACATAAACAAATGCAGCATCCAAGCTGTGTCCTGAAATGCTATTTCCACTCTCCATCAGTTACAGAGGAAGCAAAGGGGCTCGTGCTTTTCTTCACATTATTCTGAGATTCTTTTGCAAAGGGATCACAGCAGCTTTCTGCTTGGAGCTGCTGTTGTGCTGCGAGACTGGGTGCAGGAGGTGTGCTTTGCACACTCCTCTGCTGGCCTCATGCAATAGATTTCATGGAGGTCTATGCACAAGTTCGCTTTAGAGCACAGAATAAATTGACTCTTGAACAGAAAGTGCTGCTCATCCTTAACTGTGGAGCCACTTCTGCCCTGCATAGGCTAGCCCCTATGCTGAGCTCATCGTATTCCCCAAATGTCTTTTCACAGGTTCGTACCTAACCCTGCCCTTTGCTGTTAGCATGAGGGTATGTGCACACAGGGAGCACACACAGGTCTCTCTACCTCCAGCCGGCTGCACATTCCAGTTCTTTGAGTTCCTTCTGTTATTCAGATTGATCCTAGGGTCCACCCTCTGTATGCTGTAGCAACAAAGACTGATGTCCTGCCAAAGGCTCCGTACTGCCCAGAAGTCTAATGACTAAGGCCAGAAGCTGTCCCATGTAACCTCAGCCACCTTTCAGTGGCTTGGGTAGCCTCCCTCTATAGTCAGCAAGGCCAAATTAGCAAACGTGTCTGTGCTGTTGAGGACTGCCAGACCTTTCTGTTAGATTGTGAAGGTTTGGACGCGCCAGGTCAGCTCGTTCTCCAATGCAGTGACACTAATTGAAGCCCTTTCACACCAACTGGCCACTGAAGCTGGAAAAGGACCAGTCTGCCTTTCCTGAGGCAGGTGTAACTCACTCCATGGCTAGCAGTCGGACTACTGCAAGTGCAGGATCACATCCTAGCTTGCAGTATGGCCCTGCCCATGGATTCATCACCATTCAGCTCGGTTTACTTACAGTGATTATCAGCGTGACCTGGAAAAAATTCCATGGTCCTCTTGTGGGGATCCTCCTCCTCAGGGCTCGTGTCTTCTGCCTCCCATTGGTGGGACATCTTGAAGAAGCTGCTGCAGCTTCCATAGGCACAGCACTGGTAGGCATAAGGTACCTCGAGGACTCTGCAAAGGGGGAAAGCAGAACTTTTACCTGTGTCGCTTCCATGATCTGACTCTCCGTTGCTTTGCACTTTTTGCTTAATTTCCATATGTGACAAAAGCCAGTCTGTCAGGTCATGGTTACATTGGAGTAGGACTTTGCTCTGGTGAAGAACTCCATGTAGGACAGGGTGTGGACCCAAGTCACCCCACAGTGTCTCTGCACTGCCCCCCTTTTGGTGGCTAAGACATTGTCTGTCAAAAGGATGTTGTCAAACACCAGGTTTGGAAACTGCACTAAAGCTCCTGGATAATTCCTAAAAACATTTCTGCAGTTCTCTCTGATTGAATTAGCCTCTCTTTCCCATGCCCTCTGGCAATATACCATGTGCATGTGGAGTCTTCATTTTTTTACCCCAAGGCCAATTTTTGCTGGATATCTTTTCTGTTGTTCAAGGTGAGAACCTTCCTGGGAGCTTGAGCAAGCACAAGGTCTCCATTGCTTGTTGCTGAAGGTCAGAGAGGCACCTCCAAACTTCAGTTCCAGGAGCGTAGCTCACACTTGTCAGCTCAGGCAGGAAAATCTCAGGTCTCTCAAGTGTAGCACGTTATTTTAATATGCCTGATTTCTACTTGAAAGTAGAATTGTTAGTTGTTAATTAGCATGTATTACAAGGTTAATTAAACAGCAGCTGAACATCATCTGGATGAAATACCAGGCTATCAGTCAGCAGCTGCATTTTCTTCAAAGACAGCAAACTCCTGCTTCTTTGCTCGAAGTCAGGAAGATTGCTGATGAAGGCAAAGGAACCTCAGGTTTTCCAGACAATTAAAGTCTTCTGACAAGATCAGTAAATATGGTGAAACTCTATATTCTAAAAATATGCTTTTGTTTTAAGTTCCTAAACATTTCTGGCTGAGCCCTGGGAGGCTATGGAAACTCTTGTATACAAGCTTGTTTCCTGTTATAAGCTCCAAATTAAATCCTATTATTGAAAGGTGGTAGGGAGGTACAGATCCTCCCAGGATGGCTAAGAACTGTTCTCAGATGATTCCTTCAGACATATGCCCCAAGAATAAGACTACTTAATGGCAGTACCCCAAAATTTAGGAAATGTTAATGGGTCCATCGCCTGGCATGGTTCAATGAACCACTCCTGCAGACTCAGTCTCTCTGGTACAAATCCAAACCAGCTCCACAGATGTCAGTGGAATTAGCTTAGAGGAGGAACGCCCCTGGAAGTGCTGAACTTGACCCGCTCTGCACAAGGGACTGCCATCTCGGGTGTGGAAAGCCTTCCAGAAGCTTCTGGGATCCTCTGCCGTTTGGAAACCAGTCATGCAACAGATCCCAGCTATGATCAGTCAAAAAAGCCACAAGAGAAAGCCCTGTAGGCACCACTGCTGAGGCAGACTGAAGTGAGAGCTCCACGCTTCTCATCAGACCTGAGCTATTAAGCCCAATGACGGTGCAGTGGCCTGTGACCCCAGCACAGTTGTGGGTGTCTAAATTTGAGAAGCTGCAGCCTTGGGAACCCATACTGGATGAGCAGGAGCAATCAGCTCATGCATCCTTGGCTCCAAGGGATCTACCTGGGATTCCCAAGCAAAAGATGGCTTCACCTCAGGGGAATTTGAGTCATCTGGACCATGGACCCCTCAGCCTGAGGGCAGGTGCCAGGCTGGAGACCCACCACTAAGGGAGGGTCAGGAGAGCCAGAGCCTGCAGTGCAGTACTGCGCTCCGAGCCTTTTGCAGCCTCCTCTTGCTCAGTTTGACCCCTTCAGGCTCCTCATTAATCCGTAGCAGACAAGACATGGCCACACAAACAGAGTTTACTGAAGGAAAGCTGGATGTCATTAGCTAGGACTGGCTTCTGGGAATGTTTTCCATTGAAAGGAGCCCTGAGCTGGGCCCACTTCATGCTTTCCACTTGTGTGTGTTTGGGGTGGGGGTGGCGGGCCGGGGAGTGCATCACCGCTCCCCTGTGGAAGACTTTAAAAGATGAGGCGTGTTAGCAGCAGATGAAGTAGCTTCCTCAACCTATTGGCCTAGAAGGATGGAGGAAAGCACGAGATAAACAAGGAAAGCAGAAGGCTGATTGCTGTAAGCAAATACAGGCTGTGCTGAGTGCCAGAAGTGAAAGAGCCAACACCACCAGTACCTCATTTTGGGGAAGCTCTCCTTGGTGAAGGGCTCAGAGAGAGCCGGGTTGCCTTGGAGCTTCAGATGGGTCAGTCCACCCAAACCATCCAGAGGCAGTGTGACCAGCTGGTTATCAGTCAAGTCCCTGATGAAGGGAAAGCAGAGAGGGAAACGGCAGTCAGGGTTTTTTGCTGCTAGCAGTATCTCAGTCAAGCAGAAGCTTGGAGGGAGACCCATGCTGCCTGCCTTGATTGCTCCCTCAAATGTGATGCTGAAATGGGGCTGGGTGCTGCATGGGGACCAGGATCCTCTGGAGATAAATGGATTGATACTGCAGTCCCTAGGGTAAATGAGGGGCAGGGGTTAATGCCCATGCTGAAAGCTCTGGGTGGTATCTACCTCCCTGTGCACATACCTGCCCCAACGCATCTCTTCGCCCACCACTTCCCCCATAATAGGTCAGGTATGACTGCAGCTCCCGGCCCATAAAATACCCAAGAGCCTTACTGAGGGGGCTGAGGATTGGGGACCCCTTCAGAGCCAGCAAAGATGGTCTGTAATGACTCTTGCTGAAATGGTCTATCATGCTGATCTTTCATAAAGGCATCTAAGGCAGGTATGAAAGCATCAGAAAGTGGAGGTTTAAGTGTTCAGGGTGAGAGCATCTTGAAAATGGCCCCTTCTGTGCTTTCATCATCCCTTTAGTATTGATAGGAAACTTTGGGATTTGGTCTGCCCATGTCAGTGCTGAGACATGCACCTCAGCACTGCAGCCTTCTGATATCTAAATGCCAGGTGTCTTGGTAGCTTGGAGAGTCAGTCTGAGGTCCTCAGGTACCTGCTGTGCATGGCCCACTGTGAAAGAAATATCACTGCAACTTACAGCTTGGTGAGCGAGTGCAGGGTCACAAAGGCTTCAGGGTGAATAAAATGGATGTAATTCCAGCTCAGGTCTCTGCAAAGCAAGGACATGCCAGTAAGAGGGCTGCAGAGCAGGGCAGTAGAAGCTGCTGACACTGGCCTGGTCAAGAGGTTGGATGCAAAAAAATGTGGGATATGTAGCCTCTTGGTTGGCAGCAAGTTCCGTCTCATTGCACCTCCCTGGAGGTAAATATGTTTGGGTCTACATACAGGTGGTTTCTAACAGAGGGCACAAGAGTTTGCCTTGCAGGAGCTCCTCCACTGAGACCAATGGGAAATGTTCCTTTTCAGGTTCATTTCTGTAAATTTGGGGATTTTATGCTAACGTGCTAAACGTCAGAGCAGTAGACAGGTTATCCCTTAGTGCCGGAGCATCCCTGATGTCACTGTCACAGTGCTGGGTGCTCAGGCAAGGGCAGATAGGGTCAGGGGCTGTGTGGAAGGTGAGCCAAAGTCATCTTAGGGTGTCTCCTGTCATGTACAGTTGTTTTGGATTCATTGAGGCTCCTCTATAAGCTCTGCTTCCATCTGAGCTAGAGGGCTCAACTCCCTCTGTCATCAGCAGAGAGGAACCAGCATATCGGAAGCATTTCTTCTCCTAAAGCTGACTACACGAGCAATCTCCTACATACATCTTCATCTCTCCAGCTCTGAAGGGAGCCAGGGGTGCCTGCCGTGTCACACTGCAAAAGGCTGAAATTGGGTGAGATGAATCCAGAACATCCCCAAAGGCAAATGCTAGAGCTTGCATGCTCAGCTGTACGTTTGCGTGACTATAGTGTGGCAGCAGCACGCTCGCATTTGCATGCTTGTCTGTAGTGTTACATGTAATACGTGAGTGTTCCCGTGCAGTTATAAACACGGTGTACATGACACTCATGGGATCTCTAGGAATGCTGGCCTATTAAATGACACTCAAATTGCTGCACCATAGGAAAAAGCTTTTATGCAATTCAGTTCACTTCCTAACAGAACAGTAAATAAAGACCATCAGCACTTGGAGGGCTCTTCCCACACGTGACATGCCCTGTGGAGCCTTGCTAGCTTCTCACAGGTGCCAAGCACTTTTAAGTGGGCTGTCTACTGCACGGTAATATGAACATACAACATGTGCATGCTTGTGTGCACTTAATACTTCTAACATATGCTTTTGAGTTGTGGGGAGACAGTCCCAAATCAAATGGGATGTTCTGCATGGGTGTTCCAGGAGTGCACGGCCCAGGATTAGCATGTGTAGGGAAAGGGGTGCTAGAGCTCATGCACGCCGTGGCCAATCCCTGCCACGAGTCTGTATGCGCACAGGCATTTAGGAGGCAGGTGTCGGTAATGTGTGCTGTGCAACATACGAGTTGCAGCGTGTGGTTAGAGCATGTGGTGTGGAGTGTCCGCGTGTGTGGGCAGTAAGGCTGGCAGGTAATGAGTTTATTTACAGAGGGTGTCTGCATGCAGAAAGGAAGCCAGGGGGAAGGTTTGTGCCCCGTTCTTTTGTAAGGGGAAGTGGAAGCAGGACTAGACAGCAAAGCCTCCCACCAGAGGCAGAGGGAGTGGGGTTGGGAAGCTCCACATCAGCCTGGCTGGGTGCTCACGGCTCCCCTTCCCCCAGCAAGAAGCCCAGTCCTTCCCCCTGCCAGACAATACTTACATGGAGCGCAGGGCCATCAGCTGCACAAAGGTGTCTGCTCTGATTTCATGGATCCTGTTGTGCTGGAGACCGCTGAAAAAATGGAAGCTGGTTTGAGAAAATAGCTGAAGGCAGCATTCGTACTTTGTAGGGATCTTTGTCCCACGGCAGCAGATGCAAACTGTCACAGTGGAAGCTGTCATTCAAGCTTGGGAGGCCTGCTCTAATTTCAAGGGGTAAACAGGACGAGCAACAGAACAGCTCAAAGCCTATGGGCAGCTCCAGGGCTCAGCCAGCCTCTCCTTTTGATGCCATCATGTCACAGTAAAGTGCCATTGATGTGCAGCGGTTAAAGGTGCCCCAGTATCGCCAAAGCCATGCTGGTTTCCCACTCTGCTCCACCCTAAGCCTTCAAACTGCTTCGGCCGGAGCAAAAGGAGAGCTTGGAGCCCGTGAGTCAGCAAACAGCTCTGTGTGACCCTTCAGGAAGAACTACACAGTGCTGCCCTTTGCCTTGGTGATGATGAAGGGGGTTTGAGAGCTGAAGGCATCTCAGCTTTTCATGAAGAAGAAATCCTGATGTCTTGCTTAACCCACCATACACATCCTGCACATGTATTTTCACAAAGTGCCTCAGCCCCTGCACATCTCCCTTCCAGCAGCCTCCTGCACTCCCCGGGGCAGGGGAGGGAGGAGGGTGAAGGCTCACATGGTGTTTGCTGACTGACCTATACACTCCCCATACCCCTCGAGAGACATCTAGAACTGATCCAAGCATCCACTTTGTGGGAAACATTCACAGTTTTTCAGTTTTCTTTTCCCTAATGTGGAACAATAGTGAATATTTTTTAAAATCCCTGCAAAATGCCCATCATGAATTCCCAGACCTGCAGAAGTGGTCTCCCCATCTGTGACCTTCTGCAAGGGGAGACAGCCACTGCCTAGTGCTCTACCTACAGCAACTCCCTCGGGTGTTTGTTGGGTAGCTAACCTGCTCTCAGACTCAGGAATGATCTTGACTCACCTCACACAAGGACCTGCACCTGACGGCTGTAATGTCTCAGCTGGTATTTGGCCGCACGTTCACTTTCAGAGGCAGGGGCTTGAGGCTCTCATATCTGCTCTACTGCTGGTTTCTCAATGCCCCACGTAGCCAAGAAGGCATTCCTTGTACATCTAGTTAAGATTTCAAGTGAGGGCCATGGGAAGCTCTGTGCACACATCTAGGGGTCTCAGGTAGAGGAGCACTGAGTGGGAAAGCTGGAGCTTGGGAAGAAGGGATATTGGAGCAAGCTAGTGAAAAATAGTTCAAGGATGGGACCACCTGTGTGTTGCAGGTAAAAACCTGCACATTGGCAGTTACAGCAGGGTGACTGGCACACGGAAGCTGTTTGCATGCCAGGCTGTACCACCATGCACCACCAGACTTATTCCCAGCAGGAATGCTGATGCCTGGTGGGGGTGGGGCTTACAGAATGATAACTTCGGGCTTAAGGGACTAAATACTCGTTTTGTAAGAAAATGTTAATTTAAGACACAGCCTGTCTGACTTAAGTAGTCTGAAAGAGAGATTTACTGTGCTTTTATGTTAATGATAAGTCAGAATTTGGCATATTCTAAAATATTGTAAGAAGAAATTTAGGCACAATGAGTGAAACTACAGTTTTGGAATTCTGAAAGTTTGTCCTTTTTTTGATGTCTTTTCTATTTTTTGAAACATTTTCCTGGGGGTACTTTAGCTAAAATACATCCAGCTCTAACTTCATCCTCAGAGCTCCGGAAGAGGCAGCAAGGGCTATGTAACTCTCATTTTCGTGTGATTCCACACAGTGTCCTAATGTCTGGTTTTGCTAAGGCTGGATGAAATGGTCTGGCCATCCAGGCTGGGGTGCTGCACTGAGCAGGGACGACCTCTCCAGTGTATTTTTGTGGGGATGCTGCTCCCACACATCTATTCTTTCAGGTTTCAGAATTCTATAAAAAATCATGGAGTCAATTATTTTTGTTTTTTTTTTCTCAAAAAGGCCAAGAACTTTTGTTAGATTTGAAATGTAGGGCCAGATCTCCAGACACCTTGAACTGAATGTGAATAACTCTGTTTCAGAGCAACAGAGGTGCCTGGCAGGGCCCAGAGGAGACCCAATTCAAGTACTATGCAAGGAAAGCATCAGTCTTCTCTACAGAGGGGCTAGCCGTGTGGGTAAGAGCTGCTTTGTGCACATGCCATGAGACTCCTCCTTGAAGCAGAAGACATTTATGGTAGAGATAAACCCCATTCTTGATTAGTTCGTACTGGGACTTGAGTTAGTGAAGTAAAACTGAGTGCTGTCACGTCCTACTTCTATTTGCTGCAGCTGGGACCTCTGAAAAGACCTGAGTGAATTAAGCTCCTGTGCATGGGGGATGTATTTTTATTCTGTATTTGCACAGGGGCAAAGCGTGGAGCTCCGGTCCACCTGCAGTCCAATAGTGAGTTATAAAGCTCAGCTTTCCCAGTGCTTGGTGAAGGCTGACTTTTGTGTTTGGGAGCTGCCTCTGTCCCCGAATTGGCCCCTTTTCCCCAGAGCACGGTGCAAGTAAGGGCATCTCTTTACTCACAGCTCCTCCAGCCGCTGACACCGGTGGAAACTGGGCAGATCTTCGATTTGGTTGTATGACAGTTCTCTGCAGGGGAAGGACCAGCACAGAAATGTTAGAAGATCAAAAGCGAGTGTCTCTGAGCCCTTCCTTAGAAAGCAGATATTGCCTGAGAGGGGGATGACCTGACTTCCATTTTGCACAGCTGCAGAGAGCAGTAACCCCAGGCGAGGGAGATCTCTGCCCTGCACGCACCTGATGCTTGCTCTGAGCATCTTTGTGCAAGGCAAGGATTGCTTGGTGGTTTACCTACTCATCCAGCCCCAGCCCAGCTTCCTCCAGCACGAGCTGTGGACTGATGGAGCTGCTGCTACAGCTGGGGTGGGCTTTTTCTCCCTAGCCCCAAGTCAGCTGTGAAATGCATCTGTGCCAACTTCTGCCGTGCACAGCCTTGCTTTCCCATGGGCAAAGCAGAGAGGTGTTTGTGCCAGAGCTCCCATCCTGCTGTTGTGGATGGGGGAGCTCACGAAAGCTGCAGATGTTCTTGCAGAGCCTGGGGAGGTTTTGGCCAGCAGAGCAGCCAGCCGGCTGCCTTGCCTCCTTGCTGGCACAGCAAACCCAACTGCCCATCGCCTGCTCTCCATTCAGTGTTTCCTAGCTTTTCCCCAGGGTTAGGGAAGGGGTTGTGGCACAGGCAGGGATTTGGTACAGGACATTACAGACTCTGAAAAATCTCTGGTCCCCATTCTTTCAAGCACTGCCACTTGAAAGCAATTCCCAGCAAACTCCTGTTCCCACCGCTTCATAGCCCAGTGGTATGTTGGCATCCAGGGTAGAGGGACTTGGTAGTCAGAGGAAAACCTATCCTGGCACAGATTAATGTGGATTTATTAAAACTGAAATGGGCTGAGTAAGGAGTAATGCTTACAATCAGCCTTCTCCCCCACCAGCAGAAGCTGGATTTGTAGCTGGCTGAGGGAAATTTGCCCCAGGGTAAAGCTGCGTATGTGGCCTCTCCGCCGACTTCCCAAACTCAGTTTCCATCTTTCTGCCGTAAGTTGCTGCTAAAACATTTCAATTATTATTTTTTTTTTGCCAACTCCTCTCCACCAGTTTTCCGTGGTGGGGAGGAGGAGGGAGGAAAAAGCAAGCAAAACTTTTGTGCTTGGCTCTGGAGACTATCACCCAGTATGGAGAAAGAGCTATAGCATCAGTCATTTTTCCCTGGTCCCTGTGTCAATGCACTGGGCTTGACAGGGTGGTGCCTTAGCTAGATGGTGAGGGAGGAAGAACGCAGCCCCAGGAGTTATTTCTGGTTCCTCCAGAGCAAGGGTAACCAGATGCAGCCCAGTATGTACCAGCAGAGCAGCCTCAGTCACTGAAGCTGTGTTGAAGACACATCAGGATGAAGGTACTGGTGTCTTCAAGGGACTCTAGCTCTGTTCAGGGAAGATTCAGCTATTCCTGCTTGAAAGGAAAGACAAATCTGTGCCCTGAGCCTCAGAAGGCCTGGAAAAAAGCAGCAGGACGATGTCAGGTTGACACCGAGCTCAAGCTCGGCAACGCTGCCCTGCCTGAATGTGCTGGGCTCAGTGCCCACGCACAGACCAGCATCGCAGCACAGCCACAAGCCTCGCGCCCCTGTGGTGGCTCTTACAGCCCCCGTGCAAGATCTCTGCAGAAAATCTGCAGCATGATGTGAGCAGCTGGAGGCCAAAAATGTGTCATTAGCTATATCACCTGTGTTTGCATGTGTCACAGCTGTAATGGCAACCTGACAAACTGCCAAGGGGCTGGCAAAGTGGAGGGAAGCAGTAAGAACAACCACTAGCTCTGTGGGGACAAAAGGCCAATGCATTTCAAAGGCAAGAGACATGTAAACATGCACAAACATTGGCCCACATACCCTCTCTCCAAACTCTGAAAGCAATGCAATTAATGTCAGTAAAATTAACTGGGAAAGAGGAACAAGGAACAAGGAACAAGGAACAAGGTGGGGTGTCTCAATAAAACTCCTACAAGGAGGGGGCAGGCGTGAAGAACAGGCTCTGCTGTGAAGGTTTACAGTCTGATAACTTGCAAACAACAAGAGCACTTGGGACCTTACGGCCTGGGCCATTCCAAAGGCTACACTTTGGTGGCAAGATGTCCACTGAATTGGTCCAGATGTTTAAAGATGAGAGATCTTCCCTACAGGGACAGCTGGAGCCAAAATGCTGTGATCTGCTAAGTTACAAGTTGTGTTCTTTTATTTTTATGTTTTTCTCTTGTTTCCAGTTTCTGTGATCAAGAACTCACTCCTGTTGCTTTCCTGGAACAAACTTGTTTTCATTTTCAGCTTGCTTGTATAAAGACTGATGAGAGGCAAGCCTCCTGCTTGCCCTAAGGCTGCAAACTTGTATAAATCTGGCTCATGACTCATTTCCTGAGGATGTCCTCGACTGCAGACAAGGTTGGGGATCTCAGGAATGAGAGGTGTGATTCCTGAGGAGATACAGGAGTCTTTCTGAGATGCTAATTTCATCATGTACCAAGTTAAAGAAAAAAACCCCAACCCCCCACTCAGCATCATTCAGTGCCTTGCCAAGCAGGTAGAGCCAAAGCAACTTAGAGACTCTGAGCAAAACCCTGACCTGCCACTGCTGCACCACGTGAGGGGCTGGGGCCATGTGGCCTTGCAGGTCCCCATCAGGTCAGGTCTGTCCCCTCCCGGAGTGTGAACAAGATTGTTCCTCCGGGTGACGGCACTTGCTGGAGCTCCAACTGCAGTAAGCCAACACTGGGGCACAGCACTGTGTGAAATGTGATTTACCCCTGGGTTTTGTGCTGTGTATGTGTAGGAGCTCTGAAGCGCTGCTGCTGTTCTTACCCACCACACTTTGCACCCTCTCTACCCTCCTTGCATAGGGCAGACAGTTCCCACTGGTGCAGGGGAAGGAGGAGGCAAATGTGGATGTGCCTTATTGCTTGCAGCTCTGAGCCCAGAGCATCGCGCTGGGATGAAGCAAGCAAGTTCAGGAACATGCAGAGCTCAAGGTAATGCCTACGAAGGTCGTGTTTTCTGCATGGAAAAGATAATGGGAACAAAAACCACAGGACAGTCTTCCATAGCTGGTCCCCTCTCTGAGCTAGAAAAGAAGAAAGCCCAGTTTCTGATGGCACTTTTCTAAAGACCAGGCAGGACAAAGAAACATGTCACTCACAGGACTCGGAGGCTGGGCAGCTGCTGGCACATCCCTCTGGGGAGCAAACGGATGCCTGCCCGGGTCAAGGTCCTAGAGGAGTGGTGGAGAGAGAAGAAATGGTGTTACTGAGAGCCAGTACCCAGACTGTGACCTGCAAGCCCAGCTTCTGGTCCCAGATGGTGGCAGGAGAGACAATATCAATGGGATAACGAAATACCTGGAGAGAAACAAAAACTAACTTGGAAATGGGCACTGCTGCTGGACCCAGTAAAGGTGAATGTGCCTATAAGAAATTCTGGGGTGTTGCTGAGTACTGAATTCACTGCTGTCCTTGGCCAAGTTGAGGGTGGGTGGTAGTGCCCTCCGTGGCATGCCCTGCCATCCCATTCCCCATTGTCCAGACTGGTGATCCGCCTGGAGCCATGACTGCCTCAGAAACACATGCATGGAGGATGGATGGTGTGTCCCTGGGTCCCTGAGTCAAGGCATGACCAGGTCACACCTGGGCTGGAGTGCTCAGCTGTGCTCCCAGCTTGGGCACAGCGTGTGGACCAGTGCCTTAGAAAGGAGGTCCGTGGGTGGCCAGAGACATCATGTCCTCCAGGCTTCTGCTCTCCTGGGTCTGGTGGTGTGAGGGTGGGACCAGACCAGTTCCAGGAGCCCCCAGCCTGGGTGGCAGATGCATGGCAAACACAGCAGATGTTTCCTGCGCTGCACTACCAGTGATGGTCCCAGGACGAGCAGAGACACTGGGTCTCAGCAGACCACATTGAAGTGCTGCACCCAAAGGCTCACTCCTTCACAGATGCAGAAGGGAAGGAAGAAAAACAAAAAAATCAAAAAAAGATTGGCGTATACTCAACAGTACCGAGAGAGCAACTCACGGAGAGGAAAGCTGCTTTCAGGAGCCACAGGGGTGAAACGAAGCAGAGAGGTGAGTGACCAGGGAGAGGCAGAGCTGAAGACAACCAGCTGCACAGCACTGTGAAAGTTGTCCTCGCTGAAACAGCCTGGACCGCCTTGAAGGAGGAAGAGCACAAATAGCGGGGTAAAAGGGAGAGAGTTGCCACTCACAAAACTTCTAGACTGGTGGTGCCTTTAAGGTCTGGGAATTCTCTGATGTCCGTTGCACCATTGAGCGACCTGCAGAGAAATGAGGGTGAAGTGAGGTGGGCAGAGAACACAGAAGCAAGTGCAGCTGCCCAAGGTCCCAGACCCATCAGCCATGGTGGCAGATCTGCTTCCTCACACCCAGACGGGGTGATCAGAGCCCAGACCCAAAGGTGCCCCTGTCATCGGCGTGCCACTGCCGGCTGGGCAGTGGAGCAGATGCCTCATGCAGTGCAGATACAGTGAGCCAGAGTTGGGCATTTCTATGCAAGGAGGCTTGGCAAGCTCAGACCCTCCCCCCACCACTGACATTCTTGGCACGATCTCTACCCAAATTAAATAAAAAATCCCAAACAATTACCATGGGGAATGTAAGCAGGCATCCCACTCAAGCCTCCCAGAGTCTATGCATTTGGAGCTGAAGAATGCATGGGTATTGGAAGGATTTTTTTTATTTGCCTGAGTGTGTGTTCCTGCAGCGAAAGGCTGGGTGAGGCTTATAAATAGAGATTTTGTGGTTGCCTCTGCCTCAGTATTTAGCGCTGTGCCACAACAAGTTAGCCAAAAAGCCAGCCAGTCCAGGCCAGCCAATGTGGAGCTGCTGTTGTGGTTCAGATGGTGCCCACTACATGGTGGTGGCCCTAGAGCAGGCTTAGGGCCAACATGTGAAGGAAGCACCATCACTGATGGCTGCCCAGTAAGATTATTTGTGCCATGGGACACATGTTCCTCTGCTTCTCCACCTTGTGGAGGAAGGCAGATGCCTTCCGTGTCCTTGTCTTTGGGTAGCTACACAACAGTGCAGGGTTTGCTTGAGCAGCATGCAGCAAAAGTTGTGGCATTTGTGAGTGTGGTCTTTGCTGGTGCCGATGCAGCTGTGGAGACCCTAGAAGACTCCAGTGCCTGTCAACTGGGTGGGCAGGAGGAACGAATTGCTCCCTCCACAATGCCCTTCTCAAAATTTTTCTTCCTCAGCAGAAAACATCTGCAGTATCTACTCCTTGGCTCACTAGCTTTGGGGCTGGATAGAAGAGTGGCACCATGGTCTCCTATTGGCACAAGGGCTCCAGAAAAGAGGAAAGGAGAAGGCCACTAAGGTGTCCAGCTCACAGGGCTTGGAGCTTGGATGTGTTACCTCTCTGAGAATGTGCTTGGTGAACTTACAGAGTGTGGAGCTTTGGCAAGTACTGGAAAGCAGACTGTCCAACAAACTGGATGGGATTGTCATAAAAATGGCTGCAAAGGAAATGGGTAACTGGTCAGATTCTGCTGTGCATGAAGAGAAGATGCTATTACAGGTCAGGAGCCTTGGAACAACTAGTAGTAAGCTATGTAGGTAGGAGGTGCTGGCTACTCTGTGAGGAACCCTTGTTTTCCAGATAACCCCCGGCTCTCCCACTAGCCTATTTTGGCTGAACATTGGTACAACTGAGGCTCCTGCTGCTCTGAAAGGGCCCTTTAGGGTCCTGGTGAACCAGGCAGGCTAGAAAGATGCAAAGCCCTCCTTCAACTCTGCTATAGTGCTGTAATCCTGCTGGGAAACACCTTGCACTTGATGACACCTCCTCTGATCTTACATATCCACAGCACCGGCATCTTTCCTACTCGTCACAGTCAGCGGAGAGAAGTGAACTCTTCTAGGATCCAGCCAGCTTTAGGGGGAGTTGAATCACCTCCAACAAGAAGCACTTTCCCCCCACTGACTGTGAAAGACTTTAGAAGGGCAGATCCAATGGAGACATGAGTATTCTGGTTGTGTCCCACCCCCACGTCACTCCACGGATGGTGCCCAAGGAAGATGGGGATAAGGCTGGTTTGTTTTGACTGCAGCAGTGACTGTTTTCACCCTGTGCTACCATGGCTTTCCAGATGTTGGTATTTCTATAACTTAAGTCCCAGACTGGCCAAGCAGAGCTTTTGTTACTTGCCATGATTTCTAATATCAGTGTGGTTCAGGGAAGAACCAGCCAAAAATCTCTACCTGTGTCTGGGTCAGAGGGGAAAAGAGCTGACAACTGGGTGTATTTATCTGCAGAAATTCGTGTCCATGGGTCTGGGGTAGACACACAATGATCTGGTGTCCCAGCTCCCTGACACATATAGCTACTGCTGTAGCTGGCTAGCAGCTTTTCTAAACACAAGGAATAAACACAGGCAGATGTCAACCAGGGCTTAGAAAATCCTGTTATGCACAGCAAGATTTCCATGCAGACCACCCATCTATTGTTCCTTCATTGTTATCAGCCTGTACTGCAGCAAAGTGCAGCTGCGGGGAAAGGAGAACCCATGGCAAAAAACCTGAGGCGCAGCTGAGAAGGAGCTAATTTCAGCTTGCATTGGCCCATATACAACAAATGTCAAATTGTGGTCACGCTGACAACTGTCAGAAATCCCAACCAAAGACATCAGGAAATGCCCCTTTCTGGGGGATGTAAGGATTTAGGAAACATTGTTTAATTTTCTTACATTGTTTGGAGGAGGGGATTCCCAACAAATGCGTTCTCTGGAATAGCTTTGATGTTGTTGTTATGAAAACCGCTGTTGGGAGAAACAAATATCTTGATATTAATGGATGAGAATGGCTTGGAGACACCTTCTTTCCTCAACACTTTTAAAGGCAGAGAGCCTTCAAAACACACGTAAAATAGGAGATGTGGACTCTGTTCCAGCTGTAGCATCATCCTAGCAAGTGAACAAGATCTGTCCTTTGGCAGGACAAAGCCCTCATTCTGCTGTATTTACTTTGTGTATAACTTGGTGCTCCATATGCCACTCCACTGAGTCCACCAAGAACACAAGAATTTAAGGTTTAACAATTTATAGGTCAGGAAACAGGAGCAAACAAAATACACTTATTTTATACCCTCCAGGAATTACAGTTTTGATGGATGGTCTCCATTATATCTCCAGACCTGTTAACCAGAGTGCAGCCTACCATGAATTATTGGCCTATGTGACTTTCAAGTATTTGTAGATCTAGCTGTGATATTTTTGGTTAAGCTTGAGAAAATTGCTATCAGCAAACTTCTGCAGCAGAAGACAGCTCTGTGGCCACAGTCCGATCTCCTGTACGTCAAAGGTGGCCACGGGATCCTGCGTCCAGGACCAAGACCAGGCTCTGGGTGATGCCCAGGTTGTTTAATCCCAGGGGAGTCTGCATGAGTGATTAGTTGGGTGGCTGTTTGAAATTTGCCTTTTATTCAATGACGGGCATTTCAAAAGCCATCTCAAAGTGGATTAAGGATCTTATTCTCATTTTGAATGTCAGAGTAATGATGATACCTGGTCTGATCAGAGAAATCTCCTGAGAATTCCTCCAGTAAAAGAAAAAAGTAGTGTCAGATTTTGACTCCAAGCCTCCCAGAAGCACAAAAGCATCCTCTTTTGTCCCACCCCAGCCTGTCACCAGTGTGACACAGTCTTAGAGTCCACAGGAACTGTGATTCCACATCAACTCAACTTGACCCCATCTTGGGGATTCTACCTTCATGGGTGTTAAGTGTCTCCCAGGCTTACCGGTTAGAGGAGAGACAGCTAGCCACTAAAATGGCCATAAACTTTTGTAATTCCCTCTTATAAATTTGTCCTAAGGTAGATCAAACAGTTTCTGTGTATCAGAGGAAGCGGCACAGGGCCTGCAGAAACCATGGCCTCGCAATAACACAGGTAGCTCCATGGTTGTGGTGCCAAGCTGGGGAATGGACATTAGAAGCAGCTGGAGATCAGATGGACTTTGAGTCCCTCAGATGCCACAGGAGAATGAAGAGCTGCAGGAGGAACCTGCTCCAAGCCTGATGGGGGATCTCCCACTCCCCTCCACCAGCCATGGTGCAGAGCCTGACGGTGAGGTGATTAGAGCTGATGGAAACCGAGGGGATAAACTGCTTGTATGTGCATGGCAGAGAGGGCTGGGAAAGACAAAAGAAAGGCTTGGACTGAGTGCTGTCCTCAAGTCAGAGCACACGCGATGCTTTATTGGTCACTCTCCGTGGGAGAATGCTTTTGAAAAGGAATAAATAGAAAATCTCACAGCTCCTGCAGTCGGCCCAGCGTCCTGATAGCCCCAGGGAATTCCAGCAGCTCGTTGTAGTTCAGATCCCTGAAAGACAGAGAAGGGAAAAACATTCATTAACATTGCTGTAGGAACTCAACCGAGTGTATCTGTGCTTTGAAGGCACGGAAACTTGGTTGTTAAGCATGGGAGACAGGTTTTTCCTACCATGCTGATCCAGCCACTGCCTGGAAACAAAATCTCACACATTCCTGCAGCAGGAATATTCCCTGCTAGGAGCGCTGTCAGGCGAAAGCCAGTCCAAGCCATGGCTGCTGCTGTCTGGACTCCTTCCCCCCAAGTCCCTCCATGCCTGGCGTTGGACCCTGCTGCTGCTTCACATCTCCAGAGTGCCCCATCCCCCTCTCCCAGGAACTCACCCCCAGGGGCTTTGGCCGAGAGTCATTTTTCCTGCCTTTCCAGGTCAAAATGGGAGTTCATGACGGAAAAGAAACAAAAGAGCAGCTTCAGTTGTGTGGGCCCCATCAAAGGGCTTCTGTGGGCCCCCTCACCCTGCGGTGCAGAGGGGACCAGGACCATTCCCTTGGTGCTTGTCCTGGGGATGCTGGATCTCGCCGCCACTGGGACATGCTGTGACTGGCACCAGTGGGAAGAGCGGGCTGTGGGAAGGCCTAGGACTTCTTCTGATGGTTGGGGTGAACCCCACCTTGGAAACTGTGAGCCAAAGGTGGAAGTGATGTGCGCAGAGGTATTGAAACTGCTGAGCATTAAGTTTAATTTTCAGTATAATGAATTAAGTAAAATATAATATGTTGGTCATAATGACAAGTATAGAGTTTACCTGCCCTGACTTGGCAACCAGAAGAGACAGCTGAGCCTGAATGAAACCTTGTGGGCTGTATTTGCTCTCCAAGGATGGGCTGGTACCTCCAGAAAATGATTTATTTGAGCTACGGGGCACTGCTGAAGGTACTGAACCTGCTGTTGACCAGAGGGGGCCCATGGAGATTGGCTGGGCTTTAGAAGTGTAGCGCTCCTCCTGCACGGAGAGCGTGCCCAACGCTCTCCTTTGACAGGCGGTTCCAGCTGAAACGGTAACATTTGGCCTCATCCTGGCCATCCCACAAACCAAGACACTGAAGTCTGAAAACCATGCGACTGCTTCCTACCTGCATGAAACTCGCTGAGTTTTATTTAAGTGGTAGATACTTTAGAACATGAGGGTAATTACTGGCTCCTGGAGATTACTGTATAATTACACTTAATGGACCTCAAAGTAATTACCATGTAACCTGGATTGTGGTTTACAGAACAGAAATAACCATGCATTTACACAGCAATGAGTTGCTGCCCAATTACCTTGTAATTCTCATCCTCTGGGCCCAGGCATGGTAATTACGTTATGATCTCTCTTGGCCCCCCTCTCTCTTACGTATCCGTCTCCTGTAACCAGTGTCCCTGCTTCGGAATTACTCTACAGCACCATCTTGGCTTTGCCCTGTAGGTATTTACACAGTAAATCAACCCAGAGAGTCTCTCCAAATTGGTCTTCCCTTGTGCCTTCCAGGACTCCAGGCTTATATGACTTATGTCCTACGGAATACTTGCCAGGGAATTACAAGACAGGTGACAAAACCAGAATAAAAATATGGTTGTCTTGGGTGGATTTTGTCTTGTGTAGCCCTGAGAAGTTCCGTAACAGACCTTGTTGCTGGATTCCCTTTGCAGCCCAGGGGATGCGGCAGGTCCTGCCGTGGCAGGGTTTGTCTCCCCGCACCGAGGGCTATTTTCTCTCCTGCAGTTACAGGGGGAGTCTGGCGGCCTGCACTACGTGTGTGGGTTTGAGCAAACGAATCCTGCTCCTGTAGGACTTACCGCTCAAGGCCTGGAAAGGGTTCACATAGTCTAATAATTGCCAATGCTGGCAATCAGCAGGAGAGGAGCACAGGGCTGGTGACAAGATGACAAGCTCTGCCTCCCCACCATGTCCAACCTGCAATGCAGCAGCAGAGTCCCAGCACACGTGAAGCTGCTGTGCGTGTCCCCCAGGCCCAGGAGTGAAACAGGAGTGATGCACCCTCTCCTCACGCCAGCTCACATCTATTAGATATGGGAGCTGTGCACCTCCTAAAGAGCTTGCTCTGACGTACTCAGTTCTCACTGGGGTCCAAGCAGATCAGTGATTTTTCCCAGTCTTCTCTGCTTGAGCCCAAAATGATCTGTTTAAGAATGAATAGCCCAACACAAGACTGCTCATACACCTCACTCTTTGCAAGGTGCATGTAGCTCGTTATCAGGTGCTTGGATGCTCTCAGCCAGATTCTGTCGATGGTACTGGTCAAGTGTCCATCACTGTCATGGCTGAGTGTCTCACATTATACAAGATCTGTTACGTGGGGGAAGACAGGGCAGGACTTTTACAATGCACATCCCTTCACCAAAGCTCAGGGAGGCACAGGAGTGGATTTCCAAAGAGCAGGAGCAATTAGAAGTGCAGACTGGACACTGCTGGGCATTTTGAAAACATCAGTCAAATCCAATTAACCTTCAGAACACTGCACTGAATGAAATCAGAGGGCGTTAGCTGCATAAGTTGACTGACAGTCCCAAATCTCTATCTGTGCATAAGGTGCTTAATACCTTTAAAAGTCTCACCCTGCAGTGACTTTCCAAGGTTATAACGAGGTTTCACAGCAGGGCGGGAAGCTGCAGAGGTCACTCAAGGTGGGGTGTCTGCCTGCGCCGCTTCCCTCCCTTGTACCGCAAACTGAGGGGCTGGGATGAGACTGCGTGATGCCAAGGGACCGACCCTGGAGGACAGGCACTGCGAGCCCTGTCCCCAGATGACACTTAGCCCACTGCTGTCGTGTCACCAACACCGGGGAAAGCTTTGTGTGATGGTACGGAGTTGAGTTTCTCCCCAGTGATACCTGATGTGTCTGTGAGCAGCTGACAGATGGAAAATATTGCCCAACAGAGAGGAGGCTTTGCTCACCTGTGATTCACTAACAGAAAAAGGGATCTTAGATCTGTAACCAATATTATTTACAAGGAATAATTCAGTGTGCTGTAATATTTGCTCCTGTCTTTCTCTAAAAATGCGTTTCCTTTCCAGCCTGTGTCTCTTCCAGGCAGGCTGGTCTTTCATCAGCAGATGAACATTTTGTTTGTACCTCCTTGTGTGTGCAAGTATGTACAGGACCAGTTCCTCCTGAGCGAACACACACCTTTCCCGGCCTGGCAGCATCTAGGTGCCTCCCTCCCCCCTGCACTCGACAGATACAAAGAGCATTGTGTTCAGCAGCTCCCTCTGGGTAAAAAAGCCATCTCTGAGTGCTGGCATATACTGGACTTTTTGGAAAGTGGAAATGCAACCAGGTGTAGTCATGCTGCTCCAGCCTGGCTGCCAGCAACCCCAGTCTGTTCAGGACAGACAATGTGCCCGTGCTCGCTCCGGCCGGTGCTTCCTGGTTTTTGGTGAGGTGAGCCTCTCTCCCGGAAAACAAACCCAGTTGTGCTCGTTAATAGCTCCCCTGAGTGATGCTCGCAGCCGACTGCTCCTGATCCGCGTGTGTGCCGCTTGCACTGCCCTGACTTGCCTCCAGTGCTGCTCTGTGCCAAGCCCTGCCGATTTTTTGGGGGTTCATCTGGTTGGAGGGGGCTGCAAGAAGCCAGTACCTGAGATGGTCCCCAGTTGTCATCTCTTCCCTGCAGTGGGGCAGGCAAGCCCAGACCCCAACCAGGACACAGGGGTGGCTTCCTTCTCCCGTCTTCCTTCCCAGAACTTGAGTTGGGCTCTAGTTTAAGCAACGACCCAGAAACAGCCTCCAACCTTCACTGCAGGGGAGGCTCTGGATGTTCACGGCAGTGGGGAAGTTTCCGATCATTTAGTGAAAATCAATCCTCAGGTCTTTCCACAGGCATCTGATATCAGCAGGGCTACATCCATCCCAGACATGGCTCATCTCCGCCTGCTCTCCTGTGATGAATTTGGCCCAGCCTGTGCACCCAGTTGTGGGTCACCAGAGCTTCTTTCCCGGCGTAGGGTCAGATGGGCAGGAGTCTGGGCTCAGTGGGTCAGGGAAGATTTTGCATTTTGACTTCAGTGGCAACAAAATTTTCTCCACTGAGCATGGCACTGAAATGTACATCATTACAAACCCTTTCCAGGGGCTGGGTGGATATAGAAAACAGCTGTGCCATAGAAAACGCCTCCAAGTGTCCCCTTCTCTCCCTGCCTTATTTGAGGTGCTTGGGCTATGCTTTGCTGGTCCCAACTCCATGCTCTGACACTTTCCCACTGCTTCCAGCTTTGGGATGATGTGGAGAAAGCTGCAAAAAGCCAAACTTGCCGCCAGGTGACACTATCCCCACTGCACTACTGTGGCACATAGGCTGGGGTGGCTGTGGGGCGGCCGTGGGGCGGCCGTGGGGCTGGCCAGGGAGGCCTCTTGGTCCAAGGGAACTGGACCTGCCACAGCTGGGGTCTCAGCTGCTCCAGCTCTGGGGTCTGCTGCAAGGCTTTGCACGCTACGTATGGGGTCTCCCAGCTGTGGGGTGCTGCGCTTTTTGGCACACCAGGGAAAAGTGGACCCAATGGCCGCATTACCTGGTGGAAGGATGCCAAAGCACCATGGCCATGGTTATGCCAAAACAATAGGGAAGTGTCACAACAAAAGAAGAAATAATGGGCATGGCATAAGGAAGAGAATTTTGCCCATTATCAAGGGCGTTTGGAAGCAAAATCACCCAGCCAAGAGGTTCAGAAATGATGTGCAAGAGAAATGACTATAAAAAAATCACTTTCCTTAGTTGGGCTCCAAGTTACCAGCTCCAGGCATCACAGTGGGATGTTGAAAGGAGCCTTGTCTGTTCTTCCAGTTAAAATGAAAGCCTCTTAAACGTCACCCGGTCTGCCCAAGACACAATGAACTGGCTGGCTTTCCATTGTTGTCATTTCTAGAGTGAGCCTATAGCTTCATATTTGGAAGATCTTAACCAACCCTGTTGTTTATTTAGAAATAAAAGTAAATTGACATCAAAGGCACAGTTATTTTGGGCTTTAACTGCCAGGGTGATTTGAAGCTGACAACATGCAGCCTGGAACTATTAATATCTTCAGTCGGGCCAAAAGGAGAGAAGGAGGGGAAAGAGTCTCAGGTCAATTTTCTGCCTGTTAGGGACTATTAGTGGTTCCACACAGGAAGCCAAAAAAAATTATATAGTACTATAAATTCTTCCATAAGCCACAAAACACCACAAATTTGCAGCTAATAAACCTGAAGATGCAGTAAGATTAGAAGCCGGAGATGGGACATTTGCTGACTATTTCAGTCCCAGTGTAGTTCGAGATGTTACTGCAGTGTCCTGGAGGGAGACTTTGTGCAGGCTCTGATAAGGACTTGCATTTCCACCTGTCCTGTGCTGGCATCTAATCAAGCTGCCAGTAAACATAACTACTGCCACTGCTAGTCGTGCTGGTTACTGTGGCCAAATCAAGCACTGGAAATGATTTAATTGGTAGTCTGAAAGCCCAAGGGGGCTGTCGTGACCATGTAGTTTGACCTCTTGCCTGGCACCGGCCAGACAGCTTCACCCAGATGCCTTATGTCAAGGTCGTGGCTTGTGGTTGAGCTTGAGCTGGGAAGAGCTGCCTGTTAGTCCGCAGTACGAAAAGTAGCTGTACCATTAGGTGCCATATTTCTGTTGTGTAGCATCTGCATAAACCCTGCTTTCCTGGTAGCGACCAACACGTGCGGTGAGTGTGTGCCCTTCCCCAGCACCATCTGGATGATGAGGTGCAGCAAGTGCCTGTAAGAAGTGACAGGAGGGAAGAGGGCTGCAAAAGGACCCAGAGCACAGGTCCGACTCCAGCCAGCCTGGAGCTGTGTGCCCATCCCCTAAACGGAGACACACAAGAAGGGGATGCTCAAGTGTGCGCAGGAGAGAGAAATGACCTATCATGGGATTCATCTGCTAGGGTCAGTGGTTTAATTTGGGAAACTAATCATGTCCTAGAAAGGCCCATTTTTGGCAAATTATAAGGAGAAGCCAGGCTGTGATGGAGTGCGACGGAGTTCATGGGTGTCCCAAAGGAGCAGAGATGGGCCCCTGCACCGTGGGAAGGTTGTCAGATACTAATGGTACCTGATTTCTGCCAGGAGCGAGCAGCAACCTCTGTACAAGGATTCATTCTGACAGCCTGGCCTGGAAACATCCCAGCCTCTCACTTACACGGTGCTGCACCATTTTGCAGGGTTTTTGTGGCACCGAAAGCTCTATTAGTGGGGCAGGGGGGACCTGTCTGTAGGTCATGCCTTGTGCGCCTGCAGCCACCAATCCTTCCTCGCACAGCTCTGTTCTCCATTTAAAAAAGCAGCAGTGCCCAGAATGTGTCTGTTCCAACCAGTATTTCTGTCTGTTCTCTAAATGACGAAGGTACCGGATTAAATATGTTTTCAATTCTGTTTGATTTATTTAACAAGGTTGAAATAAGCCTTTGAGAACGAGATCTCGTGGGGGGTCCTGGGAGCACAGGCGCTGCCATGCACATATCATTTACAAGACACAAAAGGAGCTGACCGCAAAGCGGAGCAGCGGGGACCTCGGTCGCTGGGATGCACAGACAATAACCATGGATCTGATGACTCAGGCAGGGGAGGCACGGAGAAGGCTGCTGCATTTTGCCAGGCAGGGGAAGAAGGCAGGCTCAAGGAAGTCGGATCTACAGCAGAGTGTTTCCGAACTGTGGGAAGGAAGCTGGGGACCTCTACCTACCCCCCAAGGTGCACAAGTTGCTGGTGATAGGCCCCTGGCCCCTGCAGCGTGCTGCTGCTGGAAGGAGGGAGCGTGGGGTAGGGGCAGAGCTTCTGTGCATCAGCATATCTACGGTGAAAACATGCCCACTGCTTGCCTCTACTGCCATTTCTGCTGCCTGCCATGTCTGTTCCTCCTTTTCAGAGGCACTCAATTCACTCTCAGACGTTTCTGGAGGCAGAGGCTTCCCTCCTCCAGCACGGGCAGCTGCTCTTGCTCAGCTGCTCTCGGAAAGGGTCTGTGTCCCAAGGGGAAGGCTTTGAGCAAAATGAAGCCCAAGGAGCCAGAGGAGTTGGGGACCCCTAACAAATCACAGCAAGCATGTCTGGAGACCCAGGAGTTGGAGGTTTGGGAGGACTCGGTGCTGTCTGTCACTGCAAGATGAGTGGCTCCAGGGAGCGGGGAGCCAGGCTGGAGAGCTGGCAGTGCGCAAGAGGGATGGTGCGAGGGTTTGGTGGGCAACGGGAGAATAGGCAGAGTCCTGTGAAGGAGGTGAGCCTTACAGCGGAGCCATAAGCCATGGAAAAATGCAGTGGCTCCAGAACTACCTTTTCACCTGAACTGCCTTCACTTTCTGTCTTTTCTCTTTATTATCTTGCAAAATATCGTGTCTGCATGGGCTCATGCTCAGTCAAAGCTCAGAGCCCAGTTGGAAGGTACCTGACTGGTTCAGAGCCTGAGGTGCATCAGTGAGGACACATTTCTGGCAGTCCAGGCTTCTGCTTTTGGGAGAGAGGATGCAGCAGACTGGGACCAGTTGGCCCAAGGAGACCACAGGAGGGAAGTGTCTGGGCCCAGTGCTCTCAGACAGTGCTTTGTGCATTTGCCAATTCAGTTTTACAGGTGGCTTTCTCAGTTTAGAAAAGTCACCTTTCATTTACATGACAATCAGAGCAGGCAATGAACTTTATAGCTCTGTTCTTGGACCATGCAACCAGGGCCCTGAGCTGTGGTCCCTCCTTCCAAAAAGCCACCTGCCCACTTCCTTTCTCCATGCCATGAATCTGGGTACCAAGCCTCTGCTGAAGTCCCCTCCCTCCTCTGGCAGGGTATAGAGCCAAGCTGCCTCTGATGAGCAGCCCGGGGACCCATGCTGACACACAGAAGGGCTGGAGCATCAGGATGCTGAGGAAGTAACAGAGCAGCTCAGCGCAGCAAACAGGACATCCTTGGAGGAGTCAAAACCATCAGCTACTTTGGGAATTGCACAGACTGGGATTAGCATCAAGAGACTGCACAAAAGGTTTCAAATTAAACACACTGATGGAGACAAATGCCACTTGAGGAGCAAGGCAGCACTTGGCAGACAGTTTTCCAGGAGAACAGCAAAGCCTGCCTGGCCCTAAAAGGGTTAAACAACCCTTGTATGAGCTGTGGTGGAGATATTTCCCATTTCCTTCTTCCTGCCTTCATTGCCTGAGGTGCACTTTATATTAATTTTCTTTTTTTTTTCTCCCATAGAAAATCCAACTCTCCGGAGGAGTCGGTAGGTTCCAGCTCTGCTCTGCATTTACAGACTTGACTAATTACCCGGATAATAGGGCAGCGTGCTGCAAAAGCCTGTGGTAAGGGCATTTCCTGTGAGGCAAGGTTAGGCAGATAAAGTGCCTGGAGCCAGAGGGTTTTGGATTCAGCCCTTCTGGGAGACGTTTTTAATTTATTAGTGCTATTTTTTAAAAATAAATTAAAAGGTTTTTAAATGAATGGAGATTTGCTCTTTCCAAGTGATTTATCTCCTTTGTCTGACAAGCCGAGGAGCTGGCAGGGATGTCGATGGGGAGGGAGAAGTCAGAGAGATAGGAAGCAGCGGGGTCATCTCAGGCGGAGGGGATGGGTGAGGGCTGCGGGGCCTCTCTGAACTGCTTTCCCATCACGTCTGTGTCAGACGGGCCGGAGATGCCTGAACAATCAGAGGAGCAGCACTTTTGGGGCAGATCATTGCTATTTTGGCCATAGCCCGGAGACCTTCAGCATTTTGGGCTGGTCCTGGGGAGCAGGCGTTCATTTCCCATCCCTGCCTCTGCCCTGGGAGCCACCTTAGCCCTGCTGCGGGGTGGGGAGGCATGTTTTCGCTCTCCGCCAACATCAGGGCTCTGTCTGGTTGCATGTGCCAGGGCAGGGAGGCGACCTGGCCCCTGTTTTCCGTTCAGCCCATGCTCCACATGTGTAGGGGACTCGGCCATGTTCATGGACAGGACCCCTGGGAGGGCCATAGCTCTTACTTTTGCCTTTCTCCCTTTGCTTCAGCAGCTCAAAATTGAGCCCTGAGGACATGTTGGGGCATACGTGGTAGCTTTTGTGATGGGGGACCCTGCACGTACCCACACCAGGGTGCTGCTCAGCACTGCCAACCCATCCGCACCCAAGTGCCACGCAAGAATGTAGACCTGCTGGAGCCGCTGCTCTCGCCCTCCTACCCTGTATCGGAGGCCCCAGGGACCTGCCTCGGTGGGTTTCCTTGCCACGTGTGTGTGGCACCTCCTCTCCCTGCTTGGGCAAAACAGTCCTGATGGGAGAAAAAACACTTTCTCCTTTTCTTCAAAGTGGAGCTCCCAGCTCAAGGGTGTTTTCAGTGAGGTACTACTGTCTTGGATGAAGACATGGGAAGATCCATGCAGGAACGTCTCCACCCCTTCAGCTGCACTCTCCGCTTGCTGTCTGGGGTCTGCCCTGCTTTGCCATGGGGACAATGGCAAGGTGATGGCTCCCTAACAGCAGTCAAGCTGGGAAATGCTAAATGATGGTTTGTGTGTGCTGGTGTTTGGAGCTAGAACTTGGGGACCAGCTCTGAAATTCAGCTTCCATGATTAGATGCCCTTCCCATGGCCGTCTGTGGAGCGCCAAACACCCCCCCCACACACCCACCCACACATCCCTACCTGTCTCTCTCTATTTGGCTGCATAGTTTCAGGTCACCTACCCCTTCCATCCCGTCACCCTGCAGAGAGCAGTGACCTGGGGACTGGCCATCTGGAGGGACTTCATGCGTTCACCTTCCCCTCCAGGTCTGGTCCACGAAGCAGTTAGTTAGTTACATTCCAGGGAAGCAGAGGGCTAAGTTCAGCATTATCACAACCTGTCTAATGAGGTCAAAGTCAAGCACTGCAAGGCATGAGGCAGTTATTCATCAGCATTTGGATTGCATTCAGATGACTGCAAAGCTCAAGGACCTTAGGACACTGGTCAGCTTTCCAGGCAAAGGAGGTAAGGAGGAAACCTGGGCACAAGACCAGTGTCACTGTGGAAATTCATGTCACAGGGATCCCCCCATGAGAAATACTGTCCTCATACAGCAATGGGGAACTTGGCTCCTGGGTTAGCACCATGCAAGCCTTTGGATGGCAATTTTCCCTTGTTGCTTCTCTGAAAACACAGCCCTAGCGCTGTCCCAGCCCCGAGTACAAGGTCTGAATGTTTCCAAGAATCAACCTCTGTCATTGCAGTGATGCTCCTGGCTTCAGGTGACTTCTCTTTACATCAGCTTTTCTATAAACATCCCTATTTACCAGGCTTACACTACAGAACAGGAATAACTTAATCCCTCTCTCCTTCTCCCCTCATTCTTAAAGACTGAGAAATTAAGTCCAGCATAATCAGGAAATGTAAAAGTTAAGATCCTTCCATCCAAATGGCAGGAAGCTGGTTATGCTACCCGATGTTTTACAGCACACGTTAAACGGCCTAAAGAGCAATACACTACAGGGCAGGTTTTATAAGGCAAAGCAGGAGCAGCAAAGCAAGTGAAGAGCAGTGTGGCTGGAGTCTCAGATTTTGGTTTGCCTTGCTCCTGCTTCTTGCAAAAGATGGTGCTTCCCCTCCACTTTTCTTTTCTCCTTTGTTTCACCACCCTACTCCTCACTCAAAGCCCTCTTGGGATTCCCCCACCCCACTGCACCAGGCCATTTGCTGTGGTCCAAACGCTCCCCTTGGCCACAGATCTTCCCCTCTGGGCATGCCTATGTGTTATGGTTGCCCTTTCCTTGGTATTTAAAGTCTGCCCAGGTGGCCCTGCTCCGCTCACCGGGCAGTGCTGGCTCTGCTCTGCATCCATCTCCTATGGGCACCCCCTGAGCCTACACCTTACTTAAAGGATCTAGTCCACTACCCAAAGGGGCTACAGGAAGAATGTCTCACATAAAGGCATTTACACTCTTATTTACTCCATGTCTTTGGGAGAAGGCTAAAAAATGCCGAGTATCACGACTTCGACCATCTAATACCTGGTTTCATGGCTCAGCCGTGCTTGGGGTTTCTTCCCACAGCCCTGCAGGGTTGCTCTGTGTCATCTCTCAGGCTTATGGGAACCAGTGAAGGAATCTCACTAGGTTTCAAGGCTGTTTCGAAACCCTATTGGGAACCTGGCCAGAGCTTGCTTCCAGCCTGCCTGCCCAGGTTTCCTTCCCAGGAAGAGGAGGCTGGGGGGGCTGGTGAACAGCCAGATCTTGCCCTGACAGAGAAAATTTTCTTGGAGCTGCTTTCTCCAGCTACATGCTGGTGTTTGACTGATTGAGACCTGGCGGGTGTTGCACATCTACCTGCCCCCTCATCAGCATGGAAAACACAGAGCTGCTCTTGCTCTGTACCTGGCAGAGCTGACTTGTGCACTGTAGCTGCAGGTCAATGCAGGGGAAACATGAAGTCATTCATCTGGCTTCACTTTACCTCTTTCTAGATTTTCTGCCCTCCTAAAATATCAGGGCCAAGCCTTCTTCAAGAACAGAGATGCTCTACTGGGATCTGTTTTTGCAGAAATGATAGGACCTGGGGTAGATGTCCAGTGTGGTTGTGCACAGGCAGATTGCACACTGCTGAAACCTGCATGGAGCAGTGGGTGCTGTTCTTTTAAAGTTTTGGCTGCATTGATAAAAATAGAAGTTTCCCTGTTGTGCTGAATACGAGAAGAAACTTTTCCCTTAGGGGAACAGAGGTTTCTGCACCTAAAACTTCTCAGGCTTTTCTGAAAAGTCCAAAACATTTTTTTTTCCTCTCAACTTCTACAGTTCTTCAACTATTGTGCCTGGCTTATAACCAGCATCTGGCCACAAATACTCATTTTAGGAACCCTGGAGAAGTTTCTGTCTTCACGAACTCTTACCATCCTGCTGCCTTCCAGGAGGTAACGCCCACGGGGTAACTGAGAGCACAGTTTGGCCTTCACAAGCCAAGAAAATGTGCTAAGTCCTGTCAACAGAATGTAATCATAATTTGAGTTAAAGGGTATGTGCAGAGGCTGTAATAGTCTCCACATGCACAGGAGCTGAGAAGCGGTAGGTAGATGCAGGTCTGGGAGCTTGGCTGGGCTGTTGCAGCCAAATGCTCGGCCGTTTTTTGCGACAAAGCTTGGCCAGCTTTGGTCAGCAGGGCAGATGAGTGCTGGAGGGGAATGCTGCATGAGGGGGATGGCTTCACCTGAGGAACAACGCGTTCCTCAAAGATCAGTGACTTGAAATACTTGCTAGCCTGGAGGCGAGAATTAGATGCTCAGGCCAAGACGAGCAAAAGCCAGCTCACTCTCTCTTCAGGACACTCCTTCGGTGTGATCAGATGCGGAGGAAAGTCTGGAGATCTCGCCCACAGCACTGTTGCAGGCAGCTCGTGGAGGACGAGGGATACGCACATGCACAAGTCCGGGCCATCAGAGCCTGGACACAGGCAGTAGTCAGGCAGAGTCCTGCTCCAAGGGGACAGCCCCCGGAGGTCGAATACTCCCAGGGCTGCCTGGACAGCAGGGACAGGACTTCCACTGCTGCAGCCTGCAGGGAGCCCCGTCCCTGCAGTGCTACGCAGTTCTGTCCCTGCAGGGATTGAGAGCAAGAGAGGGAGATGCTGAGCTCCCCAAATGCTGCGTGGCATCTCAGATGGGTAACAAAAGACAAAGAAAGCAGGAGCAGAGAGGAAGAGAGGGAAGATGAGCACAAGTGTCTGTGCAAACGGAATTATCTCCCAGGGCAATGGAAGCCCTTTAGTCTTTCCCACAGTAAATAAGGGGCCAGCTTCTTCTCTGCAGCTCCATCCTGCTTGGGATGGGCAGCTGGGTGACCTTAACGACCTTGGCTGCAGAATAAGGTTGCCCTGATGTAGGCCGTGATGTTGCTGCATGGTCTGCCTGGGTTATAGCCCAAACAGGGTTTTCTTCCATCAGCAAGTCCTCCACTCCCTCCTGCAACTTCCTTGCCTTTGTGCTGCCTGGATGCCACAACTCTGCCCTCACGTATTTGCCTTCACCCACCAGAAATGACTGGGGAGAAGGCCAAGCTGGCACAGTGATGGGGGAGACCCATGGGTCACCAGAGGAGACCATCCAGCAGCCTCCCTGTCCGCATCTTCCCTGGCACGGTTCAACCTCTCCCCAGCTGAGCCCTTCTGGGTGGCCCCAGGATGTGCCAGTCTGAAAGTAAGAGACAATGTGTGTCATCGTCCTGCCCCTGAGGAGGGTGTCTAAGGACCAAGGGCTTGCCTGCTGCTTCCACTCTCGCCCGATCGCTGCTGCTGGCACCATGCTGGGCACAGAAGGGCCCTGTCTCCTTGAGTGGCACTTGAATGCTGGGAAGCGTCACCTCTTTTTGCCATGACCCAGACCCCTTATTTCTCCCTGGCAAGGAGTGAGGGCCTGACTCTGACCTCAAGGCCTGCATGGAGGGACATGTTTCTGCACAACTGAAGGCAACAGGCACCTCTCCCAGTCTTTCAGAGCCTTGATTTATTTGCTTGCGTGTTTATGTCTCCTCCTAGGCCAATGCACGGCACAAGACTCAAGCAATTCATGCTGTCGTCAAAGGTGCTGTGTGTGCAAGGCAAGGCTGTCAAATTTAAGTCTCTCTGAGTTCAGGGTGACCCGTCTGCTGCTCATGAAGATGTGACCTGGAGGAGAGTTGATTCCTGCTTCCCATCTTCACCTGAGGTCTCCTGACAGATTGCCTACCCAGCCATGCCAAGAACATGGTGCAAGATGAAGTCAGCTGGCTATGGGTGATGCCAGGTGACATGAGACCATCTCAAAGAGAGATATTCCACAGATCCCCGAGGATTTTACCAGCCTTGAACTCAAGCCAGCCCCTCATTTTGGTGGAGTCAGGTGTTTAGGAGGCTTTGGGATGACATGCATGTGGTGAGGAGGTGGGGACACTCCCTGAGCCCGGCATGCCTGCAAGCTCTCTGGATTGCACCAGATCTAGACTTGTGTCCAGGGCCGCAGAGCTCCCTCCCAGCCACTCTACCTACATGCACAGACCCCTCTGTAGCAGCAGCATGGCCAGACCAGCTTGCACAGTCTCAGGAAGAAAGTCCAGTCTGCCACCACCCCAGGAAGCATCATGCCCTGGGCATCTACTCGCTGGGCTGGTGCCTGGAGCCAGCCCTGCTGCTGCCCTCAGAGCATGGTGATGAGCGAACGTGCAGCGGGGCTAACCCAGAGACACCAGCCCTTTCCTGTGGGGAACACACACAAGCTCTTTAGGACGGAGAAGAAAACAGGTGACTCACAGGGTTTCCAAGCTGTGCAGTCCATCAAAGCCGTTGGCTCCCAGGCTTTGGATTCGGTTGTTGTGCAGGTGCCTGTGGACAAAACAGAGGTGGTCAGTGGAGGTGCCAGCTGACCTTTTCCTGCCAGTCTGAGCAATGGCCCAGGGACATCCTACAAGCTGAGCACAGCCTGGGCTGGGATGACGAGGGGTGTTACAAGGTCTTCTCTCTCGCCCCATGAGACACAAGCTAGGCACAATAGTGCTTGCACAGCAGCTGCAGAGCTCCCATTTCTCCCAGGAAATCCAGGCTGATGTAGGAGTTTCCCCGAGACCTCCACTTTCACAGTTGCTGGCTGACTTTGGATGAACATGCTTAAGCGAGAAGCTTCAACAAACACCCTAGATCTCACCTTACATTGGGTCCAACCCTACAAAGTGCCATGTGGCTTCAACAGTTGTTCATGAATACAGAGTGCTATCTAAGGACACAGTCATATTTGGACTCCTCAGAGCCTTAGTAGCAGCAAGAAGGCTTTGAGTTCAAAATCATCCTGTTAGTCACAGTTTATTATCTTTACTTGCAAAAAAAATTATAATGCTGCCAGCTCCTGGATTAGCTCCAGTCTGATTGCAATGAAAGTTGTCTTCAGTTTAATGCTTCAGCATGTCTGGCTGAGGTGGAGGGGGCATGCAACAGGCTGATGCACATTGTCTACACTAAGGCAGTAATTTTTTCCCTGTGCCCCTTCATCCTGGTGCTACATGTCATGAGCATCTAGTGCTTAAGGGCTCTGGACCTCCCAGCCTTAATGCTGGTATCGGAGAGCCATGTGTTCCATGTGTTGGGGGCCTCCTGGCTTGCAAAGCCACCTGGGGTATTTTTGCCTTGGACTCTCCATAGGTGATGAGATCCCCTGGAGTCCGTCTGCTGGGTTCTCTGTTTCCATGGGGCCCTTACTCCCATGTCTCAGTTTTTTGGCAAACCCAAGACCTTAACTCCTGGATTCTTCTCCGATTGCCAGAGACTCTGTGTGTGTGCACACCTGAGTGTTTTTGCCATCTGGCTTCCTTTACAGCTGGTGGGAGCCACATGGCTCATCGCGCATCTCCCTCTGAAATCCCACTCAAGGGCACCTTGAAGTCTATATAGAGAGACCTTGGAGCAGCCTGAGCAAAGTCTGTTGAAAAACAGGAGAAGACAACCCACCACTGCCCAGCCTACGCTTAAGCACATTAGTAATGTCCATGCTTGCACTAGGATGGTCTGTGTGGAGAAATGCCCACTGAGGAGGTAAGGTCCTCTGGGGCAGGATACCCTCTTAGCTCTCTGTCAGGGTAGGTTTCCCTCATGAGTTCATTTTACAGTCCAGGTTCTCCTTTAACACAGAGTAGCATGTGGTTAATCTGCTGGTACACCACTTGCCTTTGGGGTCCTTTTCTCCCTTGCCCACGCTCAGGGACGCACCAGCCTTTGTCCAACACTGCTACCTCCTTCCAAGAGCCTGGGGGAGACTCCACATTGGCAGGTGGATCAATGACTTTTTCGTTACTTGCTGCTTGATCTAAATCTGTCTTGGCTTGAAAAACCTCTCACTCCACCTGGATTCAAGTGTGAGCTGTTTGGCTGAGCACAGGCAGCTCCCACTGCCAAATATTCTAGGGTAAAACAGGATGGAGCTGGGAGTGGAGGAACAGCCAGGCTCTAGGGCAGTTTGGTAGGGGCTTGCAAAACAGAAACCAGCCCAAGACGGATGTTTGTCATTGGGATGAGAACATACAAACACTTCAGAGGGAGGGGAAAGATGTGTGATAAAATATGTTTGCTCCTTTGAGCAAACAGGAAAAAAGAAAAGGACGTTGCTTGCAAGAAAACTTGGTTTGATTGTGATTCTTAGGGGAGAAAAGAAGCTGAGATCAAAATCAGAAACTTACAGGAAAAATTTCTCTCCATCTCGAGAAAAGAAGTTCAAGTCCAGGTGGTTTCCTTTATCAAATGTTATGGGATAGCTTCAGATCATGTTGCCCTTAGTTCACTTGGCACTTCTAGTGCAAGATGGTGCCAACAATTTTGGGTCCCTTTGAGCACTGGATACTGCATTTGGCAAATTGAGGGATTGGATCTGGAGTTGCTCTGTAATTGCAGCAAAAGGTACCACAGGAACCCCTTGCCCCATACTGTCTCCTGCAAGGGAACAGTGTGGAGCAAAAGGAAACACTGAATGCTGGGGAAGATGTGAGCACCTTGGAGATGTGTTGGGGTGGTACCACAGGAGACCTTCTCTAAGCTCGGACATGCTGAGCAGCTGACTACTATCACTCAAGTCAGGCACAGAGAAAAGCAATCACCTGCTCTGTTTATATTTAGCTCTAAAGTGCTTTGTTTGGAGGCAGAGTAATGAAAATCATCAGAACGATGTTCTTTGTTGGTGACAAAATTATGAGCAACCAAAAAAGAGTTATAAAAAAACTTGCTGTCCAAACTGAATTCTAGGATTGCTACCCAACCACATGGCAATAATAGAAATGAGGGAGCTGGAAAGGTAAACACTTGAAAAGATGTTCCTTTTTTCTCTCCTGCCTTTTTTTTTCTCCCCAGGTAAACAAATTTTAACAAGTGGAATTGCAACATCTCCAGTGTTTGTCAATTTGAGCTCAGCCCACACAACATTATATTCTGCCCTGTAAATTACAGCTGGTTTGATAGCAGCTCAAGATACTTGGTTCTAGGCTATAAACAATCCTCTTGTGATGCAAAACCATGAGAAGTCTTTAAGCCCTTGCTACTGGAGCTAGTATCCACCATTGTCCTCAGTAAGATCAACCAGATTTGAGACCTGTGACCCTTTGCAGGTCAGTGCCATGGAGTGAGGCTGGTTTTGGGCAATTATCCATGAAAGTAGCTTTGCCCAGGAAGGAGCAGGACAGTCATTGCTTTTCTGTGGGCTGGCATGTAGGCTGTTTCTCAATTATGCACCTTCATTAAAAAGCAGTGGTCTCTGCAAAAGCCGTTTTCACAACTGACCTCTGGCAGGATGGCAGACCATTTGCCCCCATAGGCTCCTGCAGCAGCACAAGTGCTACCACATGTCATGAGACAGGCTAGCTGCTTGCTGAAAGGCAGCATAAATTACAGTGGCTGCAGAGTACCAAATGGCCACAATCCCCCAGACAGGCTAGGGAGAGACACTTCATCTTGGTCGGCATCTCAGGTGATGAGATTTTAGAAGCAGACCAGAAAAAAAACTATCCTACAAGATTCATTTGTGCTCCACAAAAAAAATGCACAACAGTTTCTAGAAGGAAGATTTTCTGTCCTTGTCAACAATTTCGTATCACAAATTGGAAATAAATGAGATCTTTCCAAATCATCCCTACAGCACTCCTAGTAGAATTTAATTTTCATTTCACTCCCTTTTCCATATATTTTTCCAGTGGATTAAAAGGTCCTGGAGAACAGTCTTGTACTGAAATGAGAGACAGTCCAACACAGGCATTAGCACTGTGAGGTCCAAGTCTGGAAATGCCACCTCCAAGGGGACAGGGCACCCCCGTCATTTGTCTTACACACAAGGGAAAGCAGGTTGAGCTAATGTGCTAAATACTGGTTCAATAAAGGTGCTTGTCTGGATGAAGGAGAGAGTAGACTGTAAGGAAAGGGAAATTATATTACATCTGCATTGTGCACTGGTGAAACCATCTCTGGAAGACTGCAGATTGCAGAGAAGAGCAATAAAAATGATCCAAGGGCTGGAAAAACTAGGGTGGAGACTTAGAGAACTCAATCTGTTTAGCTTATTAAAAATAAGATCAAGGGGATGAGTACAGCATAATGTATAGGATTCTTCCTGGTTAGAAAATGGGTACTAAAATGGTTCTGTGATTTAGTGGAGAAAAGAATAATAAGAACAAATGTCTGAAGTCAAAGCCAAAGAAAATTCAAATGGGAAATATGAGCTTTTTTTTTTTTTTTTGTTAACACTAAGGATGATTAACCACTGGAACAAACTACAAAGAGAAGTAGTGGATTCTCCATTGCTTTCATTTCTAATGACTTCATTTTTTCTTCTCAAAACAGACAAATGCAAACATTTTCCATCAGTTATTTGCATTAGATGATTTGAACTAAGTTCAAATCTGACATGATAGGAATTCTCCCACTGGAACAGCCATTGCCATGATGAATTTCTGGCTCTATTGGGGCAAAATTGTCCACTTCCTCAATTTGGCCATGGATAAGTAGAGAAACCTAAATCAAAAATGGTACAAATTACCATGGATTATTTCCGGCAGTGAAGGACCAGCACGAGACTTGTCTGGTGAAGAATAAAGCTTGATCAGGAGTGACATTGTCAGGGGTGTGTTGGAGTGCTATTCGCTTCTTCCTCAAGTGCTGGAGAGGGAAACTCACTTTTGCCAAGGCAGCTTGCTCAGTCCTCGGAGAGAAAAGGCACAAGGCACTTTTGCAAATTAAAAGGCTGATGAATGGGACCCAGATGTTCCAGGCGATATTGTTCTTAGTAATAATGAATTGCACATGCCTGGCACTCCCCGCCAACACCAAGGTTCCCAAGAATTTCTCAGAGAGGGACTTGTTAACTCCCTTGTACAGGTGAAGGTAGAGATGCACAGTTTCACCTGACACTGATCTAACAGACTGGGGTTTGTCACGCTGGAGAGCCCTGAGTCCCACAGATGTCAGCTAAAACTACTGGTGCTCAGCTCCCCTGGAAAGCAGGGATGAGATGTTTGATGTTTGCTCCCAGGCAGGGAGGGCACTGAAAATCAGTGGGCCCTTTTGAAAGTTTTGGCCAGAGTAACACCAGAACAAGGACCAAAATGGGGATGGGAACCCAGGAGTCTGGGAAACTAGTTTTCTCCCCTAGTCACTAAACCATGCTATTAGAGAGAGAGCTCCATCATGTCCTTACATGATAAAAACTGTAAGAAAGAGAAATCCTACTAAATGTCCTTCATTTACAGTCTTCAGATCTCAACACATTCAGCTGGAAGGTTTTGCTGGGTGACCTAGGAGGGAAGCACTTGCAGGTGAGTGGCTTGTCCTTGACCAAAACATCAGCTGAAATTCAGGTTGCATGAATACTGTAGACCTGGGGGAAACTAGTCTTATATAAGCATATGCAGTAATAGGCATTTAAATATCTACGGGAAGGAGGTCTTGATGTTTAGTAGCTGTTAAAAAAGCAAATTCAATGATAGGGATGACTAGAAAAGAGAAAATGGGCTACAGGACAGCATTATGCCATTATATGAACTGGCATAAATTTTTGTCTTTGCTACAGCGTGCAGTTCTGGTCCCTCCATCTCAAAGGTGTGGAGGAACAAACACGTGTGATACGTAGACTAACTTCTGATTGCAAAACAGCTAACTAGATGGGGACTGGAAAACCCATGATGAGGGAAGGGTAGGACAGACAGTAACAAATACAGAGATGGCACAGAGGAGGTGGAGATAGAGTGCAAGAATTAGCGGGCATTAAGCAAAACTAACTGGTAGCAGCATGAAAACAACTTTCCCAGAGCCCTTGTTTTTGAAAGTCTTGTATGCATGTAGACAAGGGTCAGGGCCGCATAAGAGGAACGGAGCATCTTTTTGGCATTATGAGGCTAAGTTAACTCACTGGCTCCAAGCTCACTGCATGTGAGGCAGCAAATGCTGGGTTCTTTTGACAGTGGGACGCTCAGCATTGCACAAATGTTTGAGTCCGTGGGGTTTCCAGGAGCTAAGGCTCCCTGTGGACCCAAACAGAGAAGGATCTGGGTTTTGACCCTATTTGCTCTAACCTAAGGGATTCCCTGCCATGTGATGAAAGTAAAAATACCCAAAGACTTTCTCTAGCCAGGTCTGTCATTAGAGGGCTGCAGCAAACCTCTCTACTGCTTGGCCTGTTTAGGAGAGGTCACTCTGACTCTGTGTCCCATCCACATCCTAGCATCTCTGCTGACAGTGCTCACAGCGACTTTGGTGACACCAGGAAAGAGGGGAACTGCAGCCCATTGCAGAGATGTGGCAGCAAGGGCACATCTGCGGCGTTGGGGTAATTCCTGGCTACAGTTCCCAAATTCGTCCGTGTGAGATTTTACTGCAGCACTAGCGGACCCCTCTGGGGACCGGGGCTGAAAGAGGTGCTGTGATTCCCGGTTTGGCAGCTGGCTTTCTGCTGAATTCAGCCAAGAGAGGAGATGAGGGACACTAATGAGAACTGCTGTCGTGCGCTTTATCAGCCTGTCAGCACAGCAGCATGGGGGTTTCAGATGCTCGCTTCTGAATGAAAAATCTTTTATGCCTGAGATAGAAGATGCTTTTTGTAAAGAACCTTTGCTTCATACAAATCATTAACTGAAAAATATTCAGGACTATTTCTGCCTGTAGATGCTAAGACACATTCTGTCCTGAATAGATCAGACTTGGAGGTAATATCTTCAGTATCCTATTCCCATGAGCCACCCTGATCAATCAAGCCATCTCCCTTCTGCCATCAGCAGCACAGTGCCAGCATCGCAGCACTTGTTATCAAAGCTGGGGAAAGGATGGTGCCAATTACCAAGACTCATAGATTTCATGATGAGTGATTTACATGAGGCTCTGCTTACTGAACACCCTGCAGCCCTAGTTAGAAACCTGCAGCAGCAATAGATGGGAATAAGATCAGGGAATTCCTCAACAGAGGTGTAATTTATTAGCAGAGACTGAACCCCTTAACTTATTCCAGATTGAGGCTTGTATAGTCTGATGTTGGTGCTTTGTGTCAGTGCAGGATGATCACCCACATCTCTCCCCAAGGCCCAAGGTGTGTGGAGGAGGAAAAGCACCTCTGTGCACCTGGGAAGGTCATGCCCTCAGCCGTGGTCAGCCGTGTCCATGAGTATTAAGCAGGCTGTATATGAGAGATTCCCCTGTGCTCCTCCACATCTGCCCTTGGCTCTCCTCCCCCAGGTGCTCATTTTAATGCCTCTTAAGCTAGAAGTTTCTGGATGTTTATGGTAGCAGCCAGCTCTTCTCCATCTATGTGCAAATTCAGGCAATTGCAGAGGAACGCGCCTATGTGTCGTATGCATTCTGGTAGGGATCTTTACTACCTAGCTCGGCTGGCTTTTGGGATTCTTTGCTTCTCAGCTGGGTGGGCGAGTCTGAAGCAGGGAAACATCCTGGGTAGGGGTGCAGGAAGAACACTGGGTGACTTTCCACTGGCTGCGCGCTGACAAGGGTATGCATGGAAGCATGGGAGAGATTTATGGGACAAGTTCTGCCAAACACTTGTGATCCCGCAAAAATTTAGCATCGTGTCCCACAGTGCCTGGCAGGATCACACATGTGTTCCCTTCCAATTGTCTGTGGTGGGACATTATTCTCTCCCTTGTGACCCAATGGTCAATGACTTTTATTTCTTGAGCTTGCCTGTTTAATTAAGGAGTTGCTTCTCACCCAAAGTATGGGATAAGCCAGAATGAAAGCAGTGTGCTTTTGAGACTGAAATAAAACCCCAAATGTCAGCTCACCCGCCGTGCTAGCTATTAAAGCTGAATGAAGTGGTTGCATTATGATGGTCATGGGATGCCTTGTAGAATGAGCACTATTGTGGGTGAAAACTACTTATTTGACATTTCTCAAGTTGCTTTTAGCATTTCTCCTAAATAAGCCTTTATGCTTTGTCTAAACAGCTGAAGTTGGTGCTTAATAAAACTTTGGACTGTGCTATGTCCAAACACTTTCTGTGCTAGATGGCTTCAGTAAACACTTTAAATTTTGAAAGCGAAATAATTGCTAAACTTTCACTAGAGCACCACATGCTGAGGTTACTTAATACCCTTGTATCAGTACATACTACCAAACTAAAAGGTAGCATTTCATGTAGCTACAGGAGCTCTAAAATAGTTGGCAATCACACCTGAACTTGGTAATCAACACCAAAAAAGTAATGACTAGCTAATTTGCACATGTAAACTTCCTTTTAAAAGCCAGATAATATACAAGCCCCTGTTGATAGAAAGGATGCACCTCCTGACGTAACTGCCAAAGGTATCAGTTTGCTTCCTGATTGCAGGCTGCAGAGTGTTTTACTGTGTCTCACTGCCCATGAAGTAAATGTTTCCCTCCTGGACCAGGTATCTTCTGAGAGCAGCACTGTTCTCTGCATTGCCAGCAAAATGTTTATACTGCAAACTGGACAACAACATGCACCATGGGGTTGTGATCACTGCAAAGGATAGTTGATCTGCATGTATAACACGGTCATGCAAATAAGAAAGCACAGGCTTGGACAAGGTGTTGAGGTTAGACCTTTTGTTCAAAATCATGTTTGGTCAAAAAGTTTTCTTGGCATGTTTTCCAAGAAAAAAAATATTGCTTTTTGACCTGACTGCAAGTTGTTGCAATCTTTTTTTTTTTTCCATGTTGACAGAAATTCCTGTAGTTTTAACACAGGGATTGGAGGGGGAAATAGAAATAAGAAGATTTTTATTGCTTGAAACTTCAGGGAAAAAAATCTGCTTTTTGTTTCCAGATACTGAATTTTTTTAAAATGCAAAGCATTTTTTGAATGATGTTGGGGAGCTTTCTCGCTCTTCAGTGAAAAGTGGGGAAAATATGAAAAAAATCAAAAGAGGCAATCTTAGCATTTCATTTCAAATGGTGGGGAATCCTCGACTCTCGTGAATAAAACCTCTACCTGTCACCCCTGCAGCAAAAAGCTGCTCCTGGGGAGCGGCCACCAGGTCTTCCCACCAGAGGAGGACCCGATTTGCCAGACACGGTCAGCACCTTGTCCCAGCCGGAGGATGCCGTGGCTGCGAGGGAGTAACAAGCGGAGAAGGCTTACAGCACCACGAGGCTGCTGAGGTTCTGGAAGGCATAATCGGGGATGTGCCAGATCTGGTTGAGAGCCAGGGTCATGGCTTGCAGCGCTGGCAGGTGGTTCAGAGCTTGGACAGGGATCTCCGTCAGGGCATTATCATCCAGCCACAGGTGACGCAAGGAGAGCAGCCCCTCAAAGCTCTTCTCGGGCACCACAGAGATAAGGTTTGCATCCAGGCGTCTGAGTGGGAAAGAAACAGGGTGGGGATAAGTGAGAGACACATCTAGCATTGCTTTACGTGCCTGCAGTATTATGCAAAGGGAATTTTGATGCCGAGGCGGGATGGATTGATGGCCAGGGAGATTGGATTAGGCTGTAAATAGTGATTAGCATAAGGAGGTCTTGGTGCAAGGCTCCTCCTGCCTGTGCTTGGAGATGTTTGACCACCGCCAAGGATGATCCCTTCTTGATGGCCATTTAGTGCTGCCAACTGATGGCAGCTTCTTAAACAAACTGGTTGGGCTAAGTCCTTTCAAGCGGACCCACCAGATGGCCAGCTGTGACTTGCAGGCACCCCCCTTAAAAATGAGCATCAAAGCTGCATCCCCTGGGGCTGGGCTTGCCGTGGATCTGCCTGAGCTCATCTGCAGAGGCACAGCCCTATTTGGGTTACCCCGCAGCCCGCTCAGACCACTGCTGTGGGATGTGCAGGACAGCCAAACCGTGTGGCCAAAGCCCCATTCCAGAAGAAAAGGATTTGCCTGGAAATGCGAAATATGTGGCAGCCCTGCTTGGGGTCTTGCGTTTGATCCAAACAGCCAGAGCTACCTGCAAAAGCACCGCAAACTAGTCAGACCATATGTCATGGTGCAGGAATTAAGCCTGTGCTCTCTGTATGGCACATGTTCAGGCCTTTCTTCCTCCTTGATTTGCCAGTTGCTTTTTTTTTAATATCATCACGGAAACCTTAAGGCAGTTGAATCTGAGGTTTAATTTGGTGAGAAACTTTAATTTTTAAGACTTTTTTTTGTTCCAAAACAGAATGAGAAGCCAAAAAATATTAAGCTTATTACAAAAAAAAAGTTAAAAACCTAGGTTGGGAATCATCTCTCTTAAAGATCTCTTATTTCAACAGTGGTGAGCAGGATACAATGCGTTATCTGTAGATTTTAAAATCAAAATATAAGGGGAAAACTCTTCAAATATGGATGAGATACCAGGAACCATTTATAGCAAGGAGAAAGCAAATTCTGATTTCCATCCACGGCCAACAGAGCTTATTTTATTTTTCCAAGCTATCTAAAAGAAAGATCTCTGAATTCAAATTGCAAAGAGAAAGCACTTTGTCTCTTATCAAAGCACGAGAGAAGGAAGTTAACAGAACTGTCTTGGCCCAACCCTCAGATCAACAATCCTCTGTAAAGCAATGTGGTATAGAAATTGGTATTTTTGATGACCTAAACTAATATTTTTGATGAAAGTTGGACATTGGAGCAGACCCCCCAGACACTGTTCCCCCCAGCACCAGACCCTTGTCCAAAGAGCACAGACAACATTTCCTAGTTCACAAACCACTTCCCAGCACCCTGCAATAAACTTCTAGTCTGCAGGAGGAGACCAAATGCCCCGTCATGTGCACGGAAGACACCAGGTGGAAGCTGTGGTCTCTGCAGTGGGGTAGGGATGGTATTTCCTAGGTGAAAGTCTCAGATAATCCTGGGAAACAGACCTTTTCCTGTGCCACAGAGAGAAGCATTTCCTGCACTGCCTGGTCTGACCTGGGTGGGCAAAGCTGGAGATTTGTACCTGGTCGAGAAGTGCAGTCAAGCCTTCCTGAGATCTCCCTCACACAACTGTCCTTTAAATGCAGTGTACAAGTCTCGATAAAACACCTCAAATGATACCCCAAGGTAGATTAAATAACTATATCATTACTCCCATTTTGCCACATTCATGTATTTTTCCAAATTGCAATACATTTGCATTGCTGCAAAGTAGCATTTTCTGGTACAAGCTGTTCAGCTGAGAGTTTTGCAGCCAGCTCTATTGACTGATTGATGACAAAAGCACATCGCACCCAAAGCTCAGCTCAGTTGCCACAGGATTTGCATCTTTGCTCAGAGGGCTGACACAAGACAGTGTGTATTTTCCTCTTGAAGAGGGTGGACATGTTGCAAGTTCTGCCTCAATTTACCTCCTGTCACCAAGACTACAAACAAATCAGAGCATAGCATCATTCACCTTCCCAAGAAGACAAATCCAAAGAATAAATAGGAGAAAAGCAGACCCCACAGCAGCTCAGAGTATGATTAGAGAATCTATTTGAAAATTTTCGTCAAAATGTTTTGGGACAAACAAGAACTTTCTGACCAAAATTAAAACTTATGTGGGAAATGTTAATCTTTGCTTAATTTTTCCGTTCCTTCTTCAGCATAAGAATTCTGTTAGCTTTTGGCATCATAATCTGTTTTTTTTTTTTAAAAAGTACTGCTTACTTTTCTCAGAGACATTCTTTCATCCAAATTCCTATATGTTTACTGAAAATTGTTTTAAAGTGAATGCTCTGTTTCAAGTTTAATTAATTAAAGAACAGACAATGAAAATATCCACTGAGAATAGTTATCATTTTTCAAAACCGAATTAAGCGTCCAGAAATGGAGATGCTAAAACAGAGCCAAGGGCTCATACAACAGACTGAGCTGTCCAAGACAGGGATGGTTCATGGCAAGGGAGCGAGGTGGACCCCGTGACTGTCTAGCTTTGTGTCCCACTTTGGTCATGAACTCCTGGGTGAAGCCACAGACGCGAGCCACAAGGGAGTTTGGCTTCAGTGTGACGGTGCCCCAGGTTGTGGATCTTAATACGCCACGCCAGGTGTTGGCAAAACCATTAATGTTGATGGATTTGCTCCATGGCTATTTAGCATATGCTCAGGAAAGACACTTGTTTACATCCACGGTCCACAGGTATGAGAGAAGTGCCAGTGAGGTAGCATGGATCCTTGGTGGATTTTCTGAGGTACACGGACACCTTCCTGTCTTTGCGGATCCCTACGGTTAGTACAGGGGCAATAACTGAGATTCATCTAAGGAGTTTGTTAACAAACTGGATGGCCACTAGCTTTGGACATACTGCAGCTCCAAGCCAGGCTCTGCTCCGCGCCTCCACACCCTGCTGTCAGTGAGAGGTCACCTCTGCAAGACTCAAATGAACCCCAAGTCTTCTGTCTCCTCAGCTCGGCAGGGGCTGCCTGGTGGCAACGTGGAGTGTTGTGATGAGTGTGGCCACTGTGTCACACACTATCTGGAGAGCAGTGTGCTTGGGGAGTGTTGGTGAGCTCTAGCCATGTAATTGCTGCCTTAATCTGCTCCAGAGTGTGAAAATCAGACCTTAGCTAGGTTCCTCAGTGGAGCGAAAGGGAGACTTTCTGCTGGTTGCAGTGAGCTGGACAAGGCCCTGAGCAGCCTCAGAAACAGCAGCCTGCTTGGGCCACAGCACAGCAAGATGCACCTATCTGGAGCTAGTGAAGTTAAAATTAGGAGCAAGGAAGTGTCCAGGTGAAGGCATTTCACACGCAGCATGACAGGCAGGATTCCTTATGTGCCTTTGCAGCATTGACAAGGGAACAGGGAACATGGACTAAGTGATGGCTGTGTTCCTGGTACCAAAACGTCTCCAGGTTGTTTAATTGCTCCTCAGGGAGTTGCTGGCTCTTTCTGGAATAGAGGTGCATTCTTTCTAATAAAAGCTGTGCATGTGGGGATTGCTAATTGCTATGGCTTTCAGACAGCTCTCCACTCTCTTCTGGAAGGAGAAAAGCCAAAGTTCTTGGCACAGAGCTGGTAGTAATTATATCAATTATACTAAACAAAAACCAACCCAACAGTTCTCTCCTTTCTTCAGTGTGTGACTCTGGCTCTGTAAGTGTTTTGTGTTATGATTTATACCTAAGATAATTGGGCCGATTAGTGGGTAAATGGGACAGCGCAGGCTGGGGCTGGCTCCTCACCTTCCACAAAGATGTTTTAATCTTTATTTCACCAAATCACTCAGCTGGATTTCCTTGCAAGCATTAACCCGTTTGTTGCTTACAGAGGAAGATGCCTTTTTCACTGAGCTGCTGGATGGCTTACAAGCAGGACTTCATCTCACGCCTGCTGTCAAGCAGTGCTGTAGGTCTGGAGAGTGGATGACACACAGCGGTCTCCAGATTTCTGCACGGACAAGATTTCCAAGTGGCTTCACAGGCTCAAGCAAGGCACTGCAGAACATTGTCCTGTCTGTCACAGGCAGAAGGAGCTGATTTTAAGTGGGACATTCAAGAACAACAGCATATGAAAATCATCAGCTTCTTGAAAGTCTCAGCTTCTGGCTTTAGATCTGCATCTACTGCTGGTAGTTATGGGGCATTTATACGATTTCAACATGACAGTTAGTCAAAAGTCCTAAAAGTGCTTGGAATCACCTCAGATTTTACTCCATTATCTGTTTTAGGGACTACAGGGATGGGGAGAGAGGGAGCTGCCTGGAAAGAACATCAAAAGTCCCTTGGCTTTTGGTCTGAGGCATTGCCTATATCATCTTTGTTCCCTGAGCAGATGTTCACATCTGTGCTGAGCCATGGTGCGAGGAGCAGGTCAGCACCAAATGCAAGCATGTCTGAGTCCCACCGCTGCTGTTGTAGCCAGTGGCAGCTCTGAGGAGCCAAAGGAACCTGTGTGGGGTGGGAAAGGGAAGTCTTTCCTTGGGCAGGGCAGTGTCAGGTAGGCTTCATGTGGGCGCAGGGTTAAGACCCCAGCATGCCTTTGAAGAGCCACTTCATGGCTTTGAGCATTGTCTGTATTTGATGAAGGCCTGAGGAGTAATTGCCTGCCTTCTTGCCAGGAACGGTTCAGAGATGATGCTAGGATCAAAAACATTCCTAGAAGGAACCAAGCAGGTAGGGAAGCCCTTTTCTAATGAGAAAAGGTCAAGAGTGGGAGATTCCTCCTTCCTAGTGTGCAGAAGATAAGCCAATGCAATCAGTGCGGCCATTCAGCAGGTTCAGCTGGTGGTGGGGCTATGTGCAGTTGCCGGTGCAGCAAGCATGCTCTAAGTTTTGTATTAATTCTGACAGGTCAAGCTATAATCTGAGATCTTTGGTTTCCTGTGCCACAGACCCAGCAGTTTCTAAGAACTGTCCTGTTTTGAGAGCTGCTTCTAGAGCATTTCAGAGGATGTACAAGTGCGTTTCCTAGACATCTGTAAGCACATGCATCCTGCTGTCTGTAACGTGACTAGCAGAAGTGTGCAGCAGTGAATAACCAGAAACAGTCTCTCTGTTCCCTAACAGATGTGGTGCAAATCTCAGGCTATGACTGGCAGAAGCAACTTTGCCCGTATCTTTCCAGTTCCTTGTGGCTGTGGAGCATTCACATGGGAAGCTGCAGCCTGGAAACCAATAAAAATGCACAATGCCATGCTGTCAGGAAATATCCTGACTTTTGCTGCTGTTCTTCCTTCCTTGCACACAGCAGAGCCAATAACAGCTGTCTGTCTGGTTGCCTTAGACAAACGGTGTGCAGTAACCAGTCTGCAGTGTAGACTCTCTGATGTTCCTCAACTGCCCGCAGCCCAGTCACAGCAGGACAATGGGACCTCAAACTCCAATCCATCCTCCCAGTATTTTTTGCAATATATTTGGCTGTTATTTTCCTTGATAAAGTTGGAGAAAACTAGCCATGAAAGATCATATGCAGCATGGGGTGGTACTGGGCTGGGCTGTTCTCTCTCCAAACCAAGGAGGTCCTCCGCATCTTGATTATCTGTCAACAGCAGAATATAGGACATAAAGAAAGGATGGTCTGGAGAGAGACCTGCGACCCTCAAAGGAGTGAAGACTGACCTGGCAGCAGTGGGAGGAAGAGCTGGTTGCCCACCCCTCCCTCAGACCACCCCTTTCTCAGGGAGCGAGGTGCTCGCTGTCTTCCCTGGCCCCAGCGTGCATGTGTGTTGGCTGAACAGAGCTGATCTCACCAGAAATGTCTAATTGGTGCCTTCAGGCAATCGTGTCTCTCTTCCTGTCTGAGTTTATCTTGAAAGACTCAATTGAGTTACCTCCTATCCCATAATAGGATCTAAGTTCCTTGTAGTAACATAAGAAGGAGATGATGTCACTGCAGCTAAACTTCTCCGATAACTTACTAATGACTGTGGCCAACACCTCAGCTCCTTTCCCAGGCAAAACTCCCAGACACACTGAGTCAGTACCTGGCTTGTGAGCTCCTGGGGAACTCGCCGTGCAAGGAGCTGAGGGCGCAGCAAGGGACGAGGGCTCCGGAGCCCTGCAAAACACACTGCTCGAAGGCACTCTGTCCCCCTCTGCCATACTCCCCTGCAAGCCAGCTCCACGTGTGTTCCTCTTTCTGCCAGGCACAGCACCTGATGGGGCCTGGACACACAGAGGCAGGAAGTTCAGGCTCCCTGAGCCTGCCCAAATAACCCAGGTGAGGAGCAAGGGCTTCTTCCACCAACTGATACCAAACAGGATAGGAGAAAGGCAGCCAGGGACTGCAGTACTAACCTGAAAGGTGGGAAACTGCATTCAATTTCTGCTCTGCCTATGATGTCCTTGTGGTCATAAAGCACTGCAGATACAGCGGGAGAACAGACCTGTTGGAGTGGGTCCAGAGGAGGCCACAAAAATGATCAGAGGGCTGGAATACCTCTCCTATGAGGAAAGGCTGAGAGAGTTGGGGTTGTTCAGCCTGGAGAAGAGAAGGCTCTGGGGAGAGCTTATCAATATTTAAAGGGAGCTTATAAGAAAGATGGGGCCAGAAGTTTTAGTAGGGTCTGTAGCAATAGGACAAGGGGTAATGGTTTTAAATTAAAAGAGGGTAGATTCAGACTAGATAGAAGGAAGAAATTTTTTACAACGAGGGTGATGAAACACAGGAACAGATTGCTTAGAGAGGTGGCAGATGCCCCATCCCTGGAAACATTCAAGGTCAGGTTGGATGGGGCTCTGAGCAACCTGATCTGGTTGCCAATGTCCCTGCTACTGCAGGGAGGTTGGACTAGATGACCTTTAAAGGTCCCTTCCAACCCAAACCATTCTATGATTCTATGAATGACACATTATTGAATATGTAAAACATTGCCTTGTAGACCTAGTCCAACACCTGGGCTCTCTGCCCCTGCCACAGAAGAGCTCACAGCCCTCAAGCAAGGCTCGCAGGTGTTCCCTAGCTCTATTTCCAGGCTAAAAACTCTTGTGAAAACTATCCCAGGCAGTGAATGAAGGTTCAAGACATTCCCAGTTGGCTGTGGAACAGGACCTAGTGGAAAAATTTGCAGGGCTCCGTCTGGACTGCAATGTCTTCAATCCTGACTTAATGGGACAGGTACCTCTGGGAAGCCCTCCATGAGGGATGCTCAGGAAATGAAATCAGAGCAATACCTAGACTCCACACAAAGTGCCTTTGGTACAGACAAGAGGGCTTTGTTATCCTCAGTTGCAGACACCTCCAAAACCCCTCAGGTCAGAACCGTGCAAGAAGGATTGCCAAAATCTCTGTGCAGCTACAGAAACTGCTGGCAGTTGGGCAGCTGCACTCCACCGCCGCGCCAACTCCCCGACCAGCCCTCTCCCTGGGCTCCTGGCATTGCCCCCCTTGTCCATGGTGCCAGGCACAGGGAAATGGAGAAGGTGCAGAAAGCAGCCAGAGGCTGAGCAGAGTGGCTCAAAGGCCCACCAAGCAGTGAGGGTCCTGAATATTTGCTGGGAAACACAGTGTTTGTCAGACACACAAGCTAGCTGGAAAAGAGAAGGGAGAGCAGTTCTTGGGGACAGAAGGAACAGGACACACTGCTCTTTGGGGAGACGGGCTCTGAACAGGTCATGGCACCCTGAGATCCCCAGCGCCAAGCATGTACTGGGACCTAAGTGTCAGCTCACACCTTGAATGCATGGGGACCAGGGCCAGACCAGATGCACCACAAGGTTCCTGTCTGGCAGTGGGGACCTGCAGGGGTGTCACAGCTGTGTTCATGTCTACCTTGCTCCATCCACTCCCCGCTCACGAGCTGACATGGAGCTAGGGCTCCAGATGTCCAGTCTGTGGTGTTTGACTCTGGCAGTCATTGCTAGTCCGGTGGTTATTTCATTTTGATGGACACTTGGGTGGGGCTTCCTCCTGTTGAGGTGCCAGACTGTACCCTGGTGTATTTGAGTGCCTCCTTGTGCTGGGTGAGCACCCACAGGATCCCCTGTGACCTTCCAGTGCAGCTTTGTTTGAGAAATAACCCTCACCCTTACAGACTATACTGGGGAGAAGCACTGGCCTTTGCTGAGAGCCTTGAGCCTCGATGGTCATGCATGTGGTGCATCACTTCTCACTGAAGACCCACACCTGGCCAGATGTTGTCCTGGAGAGGAGTGCACAACAGCTCCCCATCTCACCAGGGCCTGAGGCCCTCTGGGCTTGGCCCCTCCACAAGTTACCAGGCTGTTTTAAACAGCACAGCAGCCCTCTGGAGCCAACACGGGGGTCTATGGGACTGTCCCCTGGCCCCTCTCTGGCTGAGGGGATCCTCCATGGGCCAGACACAGTAGTTTTCGAGCCACACCACAGCTGCAGGGTACAGAAAGCTCTTCTGCTCTTTCTGGCAGCTGGGGCTGCTTTCGAGGTGTAACACGGAGTTGTGAAAACAGGGCATAGTCTGCTTGGCTGGAATTTGGAGCTAGCTGTCCAGTGCCCCTGCTCTGCCACGGGCTCAGGGTGACCCTGGACAAGTTGCTTTTCTTTTCTTTGCTTCCTCTTCCTCTGTACAAAGGGAACAGTAGCTTTGCCCTGCACTGCAAGGGGCTGCGAAGGGAGCTGCCTCCCTTCACGAGCGGTTAGCACTGCAGATGGCTGCTAGGAGACATTGCTTGGACCATCTACAGCCTGGGCTAGCGAGGACCTCACAGATCATGACACTGAGCTCCTACTGCCGAAGACACCATGTCTGACAGGGCCTGTCATGCACAGGGCTGGCTGCTGCTGCTCCTAAAATTTTGTTTATGCACATCACATCACTTGGCTAAAAATTAACTTGCTGACTGTTCTGTACTTTTCATCCTTGAGTCTCACTAGATTGATCGTGCTCCCATCTACCTTTCTGTGGGAGGAACTTCTTGATGTCCACAGGGTTATGAAAGAGGCAGAGAGTTAAAGACGAGAGCACACTAATGTGTCTTGCATAGAGGACGAAATGCTGCATAGATGTGTGCCAGTTTAAATATGTTGTTCATTTCTTGCTTGCCTTCCTACCTCCAGTTTACCTGAAGCTTCTCTGTGGTTCACCAGGAGTGCTCACACATTCAGTGCGTGTAACATCTGGGACCCATCTTCCTTTTGCACTGACACATCTACTGTGTGTAACATCTGGGACCCATCTTTCCTGCTATGTGGCTGTATCTACTGTATGTAACATCTGGGACCCATTGTCCATCTTCTCTATTGAGTCGTCACTAGGGTAATGCAGCGTGCCCTGGATACTTATGTGTATAAGCGAGTGAGTTAAGGTTCATGAGTCCCCATAATAAAGGTCAATGGGAAACACATTGAAACTTACTATATGACTCATATGCAAGAGTGTGTGTGTGTGTGGATTGTGGAAGTGAGCTGTGATTATTATTTCTTTAGTCTCTACAATGTTCTAGGCACTGGGAGGGCAGTCAAGATAGCATGTGCCTCTTCCTGAAAGCTATTACAGCCTGAGATGGAAACTGACAGTGCATATGAGAAGGGTATGAAGGTGGAATTAAGTTCCTGTGTTTGTCAGTCTCTTCTGAGGGACATTTGCTTATGAAAGGTGGGTACATTGCAGTGGGGGCAGAGAAAGGTAGGAACAATATAGATAGACAAGCGACCGCCAGTTTCAGCTTGGTGTGAATGATCTCTTGAATATTTATGCAAACAGAACTCCTAGTTGCCATGCTGGATTGCTAGCAGTCAATACAGAAAAGTTCGGAGGTGACTACAGTACATGATGGGCATAGCCATGTAGGTATAACCTCTGCCAAGCTGCTAGACAAATACAGTTCACGCCACCCAACCTGTGGTGTGAACTCCTCGCTTGAGAGCACAACCAGTGAATCCTGGAGGTGCTGGGGCATGGCAAGGGTGTCACTCATCATCACCCCCTTCCAAGTGTTGCTAACCACAAGCTCAATGAATGGGAAAATTAGAAAGTGAAGTCTGAAGAGAGGAGTTGACCCAGGGGATTATCATGAACATGATGGCCCAGCTCGAGATCACTGGGAGCTGAAGAGTCTACTCTCTACATGTTCTAGGAAATAATTTCAAAAGCTGTAAAGAGAAGAAACTGCTGCTTTTTACACAGTGTGTACACAGGTGAAGCATCTGATGCAGTCAGGGGTAGAGTGTCTATATCTGCTGACACCATTCTTCGGAGGAGATACAAATTTATGCAGACATATATTTTTCTGTATTATTTGCCTGTTCTGCCACACAATAAAATAAGTTACAGGGACTGAAGTTCACTAAACTTTTAGCTGTTAGTCTGATAAAAAACACAACACTCTTGTCTTCCTGGGAGATGAATACAGGGATCCTTCACAGCATGGACAGTCAAAAGCATGAGCCATATGGACATTTCCTTTACATAAACTTCACACTATCTCATTGCTCAAAGCCAGGGAGCAATGGATGAAGGATAAACGGAGGCAGGGAGTTATTGGGGCACTGCTAAAGAGAACTGTTCCTTGAGGATGATACATTCAACAGCTTGTGTGTTGTCTCTAAATCTTCTTCTCAAAAAAAAGCTATTGAGGTCATGGTAGTGCGATAACCACATTGCATTTCATGCTTTTTTACTCCTAAGCAGAGAAAGCTTTGATCTGTCCAGCTGAGTTCCTCCTACTGACAGGAAAAAAATATGTCTGTGATGTACCCAGTACCCATGTCAGAAGCCTTTCTCATTTCTCACTTGCCCCGAGAACAGTGGTTACGAATTCAAATCCCTCCAGCTGTGGAGTGCAGAGAAATTCCTCTCTGGTTAATGGGTAAGCTGTTCCTTGCACTTGCATTTTGGGCAAGACGATCTCCTCTGACAGGTTCCTCCAAGGGCTGCTCAAGTGTGTGCTGGGTCATGTGCACGAGGCCACGGGGGAGGAGAGATGCTCAGCTCTGCTTTGGTACCCGTGCTGTGATGATGTGTGTTAGCTTGGCGATGTGTTTTTGTCAGATAAAAGTGGGGGTTGGGGAAAGGGGCATTTTTTTGCTCTCCAGGGGTAGGAAAAACACATCTCACCCAGCCTTATTCACACACAACTTGAAACCAATTATAGGGTCTTTCCATAGCCAGAAGAGAAAATGAGAGTCCTCCAAAGAGTGATTCATCCCCCCCAGACAGGGCTCTGAGATAAGAGGGATGATTCACCCTCTGGAGATGCTGATCATTTTCCACTGCTGACTAGCTGAGATGAGTAACATCTAGACAGCTACGGTCAGAGGAGACAGATCCACCTGGTCTGCCTGAGGGAGACATGGGCACAGCAGAAGCTTACCTGAAGGGAAGGAAGGTTGTGTAGTAAGGCCTTGGAGGATGACTCAGAAGAATTTGCTTTCCTTCTTGGTGGTATCTTAGGATCTCCCACCATGAGGGAAGGATCTAGCACTCCAGTCATAGCAGAGGCACGAAGACACCAGTCTCCTGGTCCCAGCCACTCGACTTCCCAACTACAAACCTGGCCAAATGGCAAATGTCAGTGTGGCTGATCCCGCTGCTGTTCTTTGAGGGCTGCAAAGAGGAGGCAGTGAAGCTGCTTGTTGGGTCCTACCACAAACACAGTGACCAAGCCGTAGTTTTTGCCCCTATAAAAGAGGGTGATGCATTTTCTGCCAAGAGGATTTGTCAGTGGCTTTTGAAAATGTATTATTGTTCATCACTGCAGTAAAAATGCTAGTGCTCTTCAAAGGTACTGGGGAACACTCCATAAACAACATGGGGAGGCAAACTTAATGGCAGAGAAAGCTGCTGGAATAAGAAATAAGGTCCAGTGACGCACTTTGTTTCCCAGTCTGGGATACTCCTGAACCCAGACCAGGGATTTGGATCAGCAGATGAACAACTGCAAAATCTGAATCTTGAACTGGATTTGTATTTTAATGCAGCTTTTCCTCCTCAAACCTGGTCTGATATTGCCAAGCTATTGCGGCCGGTCCTGGTGACAAGCACAGATCTTCAGTGACAGCTTAGATTGGGTCAAGTGGAGAAGAGCTAGCGAGTGGCAGGTTGGATGACAGCCTGTGGTACACAGAACCAGAAAAACCTTGTCTCCTCAAACTTTATGCCAAAAAGCAGTAACTCCTCTGAATTTGGCTTATCATCCCTGAACCAAATTACGACATGTGGCCACAGAGGAGGAGAGCTTCAGTCCCTTCCAGGGACATCAGCCCACACGAAGCCAAAAAAAGAAAACACAACTGTCTAACTTCCTCACTGTCTGTGCACTGGCTCAACTATGCAAGCTATAGAGGCCACCTTGCCATTTTCAGGTGAATCTCAGACTGTGCACACTATGCCTGGGAGGAAGGATCACGGCACGTGGAGCCAGAGAGGCTCCTGCTTCCATACAGCTGGTGAGGAATACTAACAGCAGCCGAACTTCAGCAAGGACTCACCACACCATGGCTACATCACTGCATGAAAGTTACCTGCAGTACATCCAGATGTGTGGGATGCCTGAGCGTAGTGTTCACTCGGATGTGGTAGACATCTGCTCTTTGCCCTTCCTAGACTTTCTTCTTTGTAGAAATACCATTAAACACTTGAAATGCCAAAACAGAGACCAGACTTTTGAAAACAAGAATGGGGACAAAACTCCACTGGCTTAGCTGCGCTCCTCTCCAGAGCTGGCTGCTGAGAAAAGGTGTCAGGGAAAAGAGGGGATTTCAGAGATGGGGCAGGAAGGTTTTGAGCAGCAAGTGTCCTCTAGAGTGGAAGGAACTTCTTTAGCATGATGCCTGCACTGTGACACTTATTCTGGGCTCTCTTTCCTGCCACAGGCATGCTTTCTGCTGCAAAGTGGTCTATAAGAAGTGAAATTCAAGGTCCTGTGCTCTCAGCAGCAGCAATTGCCAAGTACCAAAAGTACTTGTGGTTGCTTTGTTTCAGTCTATCTTGAGATTTGCTTCTAAGCACAACCTCACTGCTCTTTTCTGACTTCTTTCTCATTGTGCTCCAGTGCCCTGGGTTCGGCCAGGATAGAGTTAATTTCCACAAGAAGCTGGGAGGGGGCACAGCCAGGACAGCTGACCCGAACTGGCCAAAGGGGTATTCCATACCATACCAATATATAAACTGGGCAGGGCAGGGGGGAGGGTAGTGCAGCAGGGGAAGTTGTGGTGAAGCATTATGCTGTGGGTGCACTGTGCATCACTTGTTTTGTATTTTCGTTTATTTGTACTATTGTTATTATTGTAATTTCTCTCCTTGTGTTCTTCTGTCATTCCAGTAAACTGTCCTTGTCCCAGCCAGCCCACGAGGTTCTACCTTCTCTGTCGCCTCCCCGATTCTCCTCCCCATCCCACCAGAGCAGGGGGGAGCAGAGCGAGCGAGCGAGCGGCTGCGTGGTGCTTTGTTACCAGCTGGGCTCAAACCACGACATCCAGAAAGACCCTGTAGCCAATAAATCATGTTACAGGACTGAGGTGGTCTTGCCACAAGACTCCTTCTATGCCAACAGATTGTAAATCACTGCTATGTTATGTTGACTTCATAGATTTCTGTTTTTTCTATAGTTTTTATCCTCTAAACACCCAATGGAAACAACACCTTCCCTAAATCTTACTGCTTCACATGTGATTTATAGAGAAAAATATTGCTGTTAACAGCAAACTGTCAAATCTCAAATAGATCAAAGAAGTGAAACGAGGAATGAATTGACTGAGCTCTTCAGGCCATGCTGATTCCAAAGTAATTTTTTTCTTCCTTCTGTCATAAGAATTTATATGCTTGTGAGAAGCTGATCAGGTGGGAAGAGCTTTCCTCCTTTGTCTACATCAAAGTCCACATGTTCTCAAATTGCTATAAGTCATTCTTTGCATTTTAATCTCTGGCCATATGTATAAAAATAATTACCTGCCTTGAGGGACAGGGGATGAAGTAGTCTTCATTGCATTTCCGTAAGACTCCAAAAGGTACCTACTAAAGATATCAGAGAAGTGGCAAACCAATGGGTTGGAGGAACTGGACTATTTTAGTTAGAGGTAAAATTAACCTATATGCAGGGAGTGTATATGTCAGGCTGATTTAGCACCAAGAGAGTGTGAGTCAAGTAAAGCTGGAGTGAAATCAGAATATAATGGGAAATGGTATTTGTAGAAAGCATGAAAATGCTTGCAATATTTTTAAGAACAATATATATGGCACTGTTTGTCCTCCAGATTGCACCCCGTCAGCTTATGAAGACATCGAATCCTTCTGCAGGACAGAAGTAAAGAGGACAGACACTGCTGTCATATAAGCATCTGAAATAGGAAGGTGATGTTAGCAGGACCAGTGCTGATGGGGCTGGAGTCCTTCTCAGGGAGACTGTGGCTGGTTTCAGCTGGGAACAACAGATTTGTGGCAAAGTGCCAAGTGAATCCTGCAAATATTTCAGAGGGATGCAGTGAACAAAGACTGTGTGGGAGAAAGGAGAACTAAAATGAGAGCAAGGACAGGATCCCAGGGAATGGGCCCTGTTGGGCTGTTGCCCACCACCTGTGGATGGTTGCAGTGGTGATGGCTAACTGTGTACCGGGTGCATTAGCCATCAGGTAGCAGGAAATGGTTTGCTCTAGGTGACTGACACATGGTGACATGGAGGGAAGGTCTCTTGCTTATCTGCAGTTGCTTCCCTGACGCGCTGCACACAGGAGGAGTTGCCGAGAGACAGAAGACAGATGGAGACAAAGTCACAGGTTTTTCTTCTGGGCCCCTTTGCTTTAGCAAACATGCCACCAAGCCCAAAAGCAAAAAAGTCAGTCCTTTTGGGCTACAGGGCTAAGGAACTGTCCACCAGGACAGAAGCCAGTGTTTGCTAGCATTATGGTGCATCTTGCCAGGGAGACAAGAGAAAAAAAGTGCATTGTGGAAAGGAGGCAAGAAGACCCTGACCTCATGGTGCAGAATCTTGAGGCTTCACTCCTCAGGAAGGGAAGTGCTGCTGCTGCTGCTATTGGGGAAAGGGAACATGGCAGAGCAGGGAGTGGGGCGTGGCTGAGAGACAGGAGAGACTGATGGCAGAGGAGGAGGTGAATGCAATGGGGAGATTTATCAAAAAGTGGCAGGGAATGATTCTTCAAGTCTCATGTGCCACAATTTGTTTCTGTGCTTGCAAATGAGAGGGTGAAGTGGGGTATGGGCTCAGTGTGCTGGAGGCTGCTGGGGCAGCCACAGCTGCGGGGAAATCCCATGGTCAAGGCTGGTCCAAGGCCCTGACTGTTGCTGATCACTTGGATGAGGCAGAAATACCTGAAAATTACTTTGTTGGACTGAATGGACTTTGCAGACCTTTAGCCAAGACACCAGGCTTCTAGTTCCCTCTTATCCCAAATTTTAGTATTGACGGACTATGATTTACATGCTCTCTCTCCTCTGGAGCAGGGTTACCAGGTGTTTAGATGTTTCTGGACAAATCCCTGCACATGCAGGCCAGGGGATGGGCTAGAGCTAGGGTTAACTCCCTGATTCACATGCCATGCTCCAGGTACCAAGGACTTGTTGAGGACATTAAGTTTGATACACAGGTAGGTATCACAGCTAGAAGTCATCTCAACTATACTCAGAAGTCTCCTTTTGAACGGTGTGTCCGTCTCCAGCTGTGAATGGAGAGGACCACGCACCACTGTGAGTGATCCATCTATGAAGGCAGATGTCTGCTTTCCAGAAGATGAGTTTCTCCCCCAGTGCATCCACTTCTCTTTCTTGACTCAAGGGTGCTCAGACACGTGGAGATGAGCTCAGCTGGAGCCTTCCACACTGCTGATATCCCACTGGGGGTTAGATGACTTTATGTGTGTCAGCATCTCCGTGCTAGTTCTGTCCATACTTTTGGGATCTGGGGTCTACATGAGGTGACATGCAGCCACAAGCCTTTGTGGGAGGAGAAATGAGCTACCATGGGGCAGAAGATAAACGAATGGGTGCCTTTATCCAGCAGGGAGAAATGTGACTCTGGAAGCTTTGTGCCTATGCTGCTGTGTCTTATTGAGTTAGAAAACCTGCTACTGTCCTAGGGATGCCCAAAGTCTCTCAAAATCCTAGCAATTGGCTATCAGTGCAGTTCCTCCCCAGTCTGGAGGAGGGAACCCCAAGGAAATGCAGAGCTCTGGGATTCATGGCCATAGGCTGTAAATCAGATCACCACGGTGAAAGCACAGGCTGGTTCTGTGGACCTGAACTACGGTGGTAACTTTGGGAAAGCTGCACTGGGCCACTTAGAGATCTTATCCTCCTGGAGCTCCTGGCCTCAAAGCCAGGTCTGAGAAGCTGTGATGACTGTCCATATAGCCACCCATACTGGAAAAGCTCTGATACTCCTCTGGCTGGCACTAATCCACCCTTCCCCCTCCAAACTGCTGTAGGCAACACCCACCCCGACGAGCCAGACACACGCTAAGCACCTTCCCAAAGTGCTGATCTGCGAGAAAGTCCAGAAAGAGCCAGCCATTCTCATCACTTTCCATAAGTATTTGAAAAAGAAAAACCAAGACTTTATCTTGATCTCTTAATCCATCAGGTTTCTTTTCTCTTTGCTTTCTCTACCTCTGCAAGCCTGGTAATTATAATTTATAGCACCTGCTCACTTTGAAATACCTTGGACTCCTTCTGCCTGGCAGAGGAACAGACACAGTGCCCATCTGCTTTAGTTAAGTGCTCACAAACCACAAAGTCGTTAATTAGACTGACACACGACTCTTCCAGAATACACATGGTATGTTGTTACTGCGCCTATAAACCACTGGTAACCAGATACTCTGCCAGGGGATCACAACTGGATCAGAGCATTACGCAAAGCCTTGGCACCCCTTGCAGGGCTCAGAGCATTGCCATCAGGTGTGCGTGTTCTCTCTAATCCTCCCCACTGGGCTTCCCAACATGCTTCCCAGATAAAGCAAGCCTGCTGGGAAGCGGCTCCCTCACACTTAGTAGGAGGCTGAGTCTCCAGAGCTTTGTATTCTCTTCTTTTGAAATCCAAATTCCTCTTCGCATTCATCTAGTGATCCCCGCCAAGGTCTCCTTCCTGACAGCTCGGGCTCCAGGCAGTGATGCCTCCACATCCTGTAGCTGACAGGGAGCAGGGCAGGTCTGATTCTGGCCCCACGGGCACGGCTGCAGCTTCAGAGGACCTGTGATGAGTGAGGGGTGTTTGTAAGGACAGGTGTGTCTGACGTGGATGGGGGTATTTGGGTAGATTTGACACTTGCCTCCTCAGGCTGGCTGACATCCATGGGGCAGAGTGAATCATGAACAACTCTGGTTGGGAAATGCTGACCCCCCGTAGTGGATGCCTCTCTCTGGAGGAGTAGTAGCCCAGACCACATAAAGTCCCTGATGAGTGATACTCAGTGATACGCAGCAAGCCAACCTGGAGCAGCCAAGCTTTGAGTCAGCACATGAAGTGATGGGGAATGTGTGTCCTAGACTTACAAATGCCCTTGGCACAGAGTTATGTTGCATGACTGGAGACCTCCACCTGGTCTGCCAGTCTTCCCAGCACCTGTGTTAGAGTTTGCAGGAGGAAGCCCTGTTAGCGTGTTTGAAATATTATTTGCCAAAATTCAGGACTGCATCTTCCTTGGTTAGAAAAGGTATGGGGGGATGACACAGGGCGATGGGAACATCCTCTTGGCGAGCATCCACAGGGGAACACCCTGACCCTCTCATCTCACCTAAACTTGCCTGAATCCAAAGTCAGTTTTTTGCCATGCTCTCTGTCCTGTGAAGGACTGGAACTTTAGTAACTTAGGTTTTCTGAGAGTCAGTATGCCTCTTCTAGGTTAGTTAAAATTAGTGTCCTCCCATTGCTGGTTCCTGCACGACAACACATCTTTTGTGGATGACACCACACCTGCCATGGAACATCCTGCACACCTGAAGCTCATGGGTCGGCAGCTTTGAGAAGGCTCCTTGACTGAAGACCGATCCTCATCTTAGCCAGATCAGAAGGGAATAGCAGGGGGAGGCCCACAGAAGGAGAGCAGTGTGAGCATGGTCTTTGTGACACCTGGCCAGTGTTTCTCCTGCCTTGCTTCTGGTCTTCTAGAGAGAGATGTGAGAGTAGGACCCAGGCTATGTTCACAGAGAGCTGCTGCTTCCTTTCCCTGGAGGTGGAGTGCTTTGTTCAGGCTGCCACAAAAAACCTGTCCGGGAAGGCATGAAGGGTGCATGTGCAATGCAAGAGGGCTCCAATGTGGAACAAGCTTTCCTGGGGGCAAGGTACTCTGGGGAGTAGAGTTCATGCCCTGACTGTGCCATGGACTCTCTGATCATTCTGGACAGGAGTATTCTACTTCCCTCTGCATCACCCCCAATCAAAAGGAGAAATAACTTTCCTTCTGCTCTCTTAGTGACAATGTTTATTGGAGTTTCTTTCTGCCTGGACTTTCCTCTCCTTGACCGTATATGTACAAGTTGATCTCCTGCTGTTAGAGACTCCCAAACTTGCTGCAAACTTCCTAGCTGGTACCACAACCTCACAGCATGCATCTTGCAGAGCCTGAGGAGCATCTGGCTGCCTGCACTGTCCGACACTCTCAGCCAGCAAGCAGAGGGACTTCAATACAGGTCTGAACATACCTCATGCCTGAGACCCCAGCAGCAAAGGGACCCAGCAGTTCAATTGCAAGTGCTACCAAGGCTTGGGTGCATGTGTCCTATCTCAGTGGGCATCCTCTCTGAATGCTGAAAAGGCAAGATAACTTCCACCTTTGGAGACAACTGGAGTTTATTAATCATTATTTTTCACTTTCCTATTTCAGAGACTTCACTGACACATTAGATTTTTGCTACATTTCAGCTCTAACTTGGTGCTGTGCAGGCAGTAAATACCAACCTCTCTCTGTCCCACAGTGGGTAGAAGCATCCCCTTCTGTCCCACTTGTTTGGCCACCTCATGCCTTGAACTGCCTGGTAAGTCCTACTGGTAGAGCTATGCTCAAAACAATTGTTCCACTTAGTTTGGCTGCTTCTGTTGTAAACCTGAGCAAAGACTTGTGTCTTGAAAAGCGTGGTTTTTCCTCTCCTGTGTCAGCTTGTCCGTAAGAGATACATACTTTCCCTTCAAATCCTGCCTGAATCCCAGAATGACGAACGTGGACATTGAATGCAAATATCTGAAAGAGCAAGCAAATAACCAGCACACAATCCCTTTCTGTCTAGTACAGCTGTCTGTTCCACCCCGTTCCTGTTGGCTCCCATTTTCACCCCCCTTTTCAGCTGTCCTGCCTGCATAGCATGCGTTGCCAACTTGCAAAGCAGATAGTTAATATTCCACGAAGTGCCATACAAGTCCGGTAACTAATGAACTGTCATGATGTGCCATAAAGCCACTTCCCCTTCTGAATGGAAAAAAATAGTCTGGGCAACACGAGTACACTGCGTCTCAGATAGCCTGACCGGTAATGCTTGGAAACCATGTTCTGGGTGATCTATGGGTGTTCCAGGCTGGCTAATTTTTTGGCAATGAATACACAAGCCTCATAAACTTGTGGAAAATGACTCAGATATTTGAAAAAGAGGGAAAAAAAAATCTTTCTAATGCAGACCTGTACTGGAGGCTCTTGGCCTGAGGTTAGTAACTACATTTGGAGAAGTCATGACAGCACGAGTGAAAACCAAGTGGAGCATCTTAGCTCTGTATCTGCCTTAAGACACAGTGACTATCCACACTGTGCCACTCCTGTTTTTCAAATCAAGTCTCATTTATCTTTATAGAGCATTTCCCTGTTTGAATGGAGCAAGGAGGAGAAGGTGGCTACAGAAGAGCATCTCTAAATATGAGCTAGAAGGAGAATTGCAAGACTCTTCAAGCACTGGCTTCTCCCTTGGAGAAGCAGCACAGGGTGGAGACCCAGGATGAAAGCAGGTCATGCTTTCACCAGTGTGAGACCCAGCAATGGTACAATCTCATAACACACACTGTGTGTCTTCAGAAATCTCCCCATCCACCCAGAGCATGGCTGTGCCTCACAACCATGCTGGGCTTAGTTAACAGACATGGTTCTTGGGCCTTCATGGTGCCCAAGGATTCTTTGTTGTACAGTTTCTGTATAAAGAGGAGAAAGTGCAAATCATCATCTTTTTCTGCATGTGCCCTTCACACTTTCAAGTGGCCAAGCCAGAGGCACAGACAGGGCTCGATGCAGTGCTAATGTGAGGTGCGGCTGGCTTGTGCCCGTCCTCTTGGAGAACAGCTATCCGTGGAGAGGAGTAACTGTCTCGGAGAGTAACTACCTCCTGTACTCTCCATACTGAGGGCAGGTTTTACTGCAGCCTGTTGGTGATCTGGGATCAGGGTCTTTCTGAGAGGCACCTTCTGCCAATCCTTTAACCAGGTAGCTTGGACAGGGAAGAGGTCTCCACTAAGTGGGACACTTCTAAAACTTTTCCTTCCTGAGGCTGCTGCCCGGTTGGAAGGGTTGGACCCAGCCTTAGGGGGACAGCATGGAAAAGCAGCCATAGGGGACTCGACTCATCTTTTATGGCTTTCCCTGAATTCTTGTAAGCACAGAAGGAACAGGATGGGTGAGCTGGGTTCACTGATGTGAGACCTGCAGAAGATACTACTGTTTTGCTGCTTGCTTTTTGTTACAGAAACCTCTCTCCTGGAACTTTTCATCTTTCACATAGTCTGTCCCAAATATTTCCTCTCCTGGTGACTGGTGGTTATACACACCAATCGTGCCATTGCAGAGGCTCGAATGAGACATGGGAACACCTTAATGTGGCAAGGGGAGCCAGGACAGCTAGGTCCTACTCCTAACTTTGCTGTTGCCCTAGGGAAGATCACTTTGCCTTCCCATGTCGTTCTTGCCAGTGCAGTGCAAGCACTGACAGTGAGTGAACACTCTGGAAAGCACTTCTGAGTGTGCAGCTAGAGATGTCTATGTGCAGGTTTTATTATCCTAATGGGGAAGGATCTGCAGCATTTGCCCCACAGTTTGGTGTGTCTACCAGTTCCCACTAATTTACTGCCTGTGGCTTAGCTAATCCCTTTCCAGTTTCTCTGATCAGGTGAGATGTGATGAAGAAGATCCAGCCCAACCGCAGCAGGTCCCACCTTGCTGACTTGGTGAGCTGGACACCCATCTGGCTCAGTGGGAGAGGTGCTGCCAACAGCAGATCTGCCAGAAGGGATTGTGCTGTTTTCCCAATGCACAGCTCTTATTTTTTGGTACTCTGCCGGTTCTCAAAGCTGGGCCTCCCTAAAAGGGTGTTTAGTTAAATAATCATCTGTGTAAAGATGGTCCAGAAGCCCTGGGAAGTCTGTGACCATGAGAACATGTGTCCAGGCTCCCTTGGCTGGAGGGGCACTTTAAGCTCCATCTCATTAAATGCTTTTTTTCCCAGAAGGAGCCTTCCTTTGAACTTATTCACTCTCACTGTGCCTGGTGGCTGGCAGATAAGCTGTGGGTCTGGCTGGTGTAGTTGAGAGCATTGGATGGAGCAGTCCTGCAGGTCAGAAACTGTTGCCCCCTCTCCCATCCCGAAGCCAGGTCTTGTCGAGTCTAACAGGTTTTTTCTTTTTTTAAGAAAGAGACAGGAGTGGGAGGGCACTGTCTCAGTCGCTCCTGCGCACAGTTTGTGTCTGGGACAGGAATATGGGTGCAGTGAGTGGCTGGGAAGGGAACCTGAGCCACAGAGGTGGAGCTGGGGAAGGCTCAGAAGAGGTGGCCCTGGTCCGGGGGGACGAGGACAAGTATCCTAAAAATGGGTGATGAGGAGAGGAGGAGCGAAGGAGCCCAGAGGGATTGGGCATGGGTGCCTGTGCACTGCTAGGAAGAAAGACCTTGCTGAACTACCGGGGGTGAGGGGCTGAGGTGAGCTCTGCGAGGGGAGTAACAGCCCAGACAGGTTGGTCCAAAGGGCCAAGGCTGCTGGGGAAAGGGAGGAGGTCCCTGCCCAGTCACCTCAGACCCTGGGTGGGAGCCTGCCGGCTGGGGCAGCACGCTCTGGAGGCAAATGGGACACAGCTGGCTACAGAAACCTCTTGCCACTGCTGCTGTGGCTCTTGAAACCAGTCCTAATATGACAGGCATTAGGCATGTCCTAACCAGACATGCCCTGATACTCAGCCCTCTGATTTTACTCCAAGCCTAGTCTCCTTTAGGTTGTCTGAAGAAGCTTATTTCTTGCTAACATTTGCTCTTACTGTTCAGTTTCTGCAGGAAGAACACGACATCCCAGCTGACCTGAGCTCTTCCTCCTCACCCAACTTTGGAGACACTTGGGGGGCCCACACTGGATGAGGTGGCCTCAAAATGCACAAAGAGCACGTACTTCTGTGTTGATTCAAGATAAACCATCCTCCCACCCTGAGCCTTAAACGAAGCCCAGAAGTGCTGCAAGCAGCTTCTTGAAACGTTTTGCATTTCTTGTGTGCCATGTGGCATTTTGGTGGGGGCTGTTGGCTGAGGGAATGGAGCATGTGGACCTCTCAGCACTAGCTGAGGTGGCCATCCACCAGCGTGTGTGCCCCAGGCCAGGTGGCCTGAGCAGCAGTGGTGCTTTCAGGCAGTTGAACCTTCAGAAGCAAAGGTTGGGTCTATCCAACCATGGGCTCTGGTGGCATTGGTTGTCACACACTTTCATGGGCATAGGAGAGACAGGGTGAGGGGGGAAAGGAGCATTGCTGGGGCAGCCCCATTGTGGTGACCTTCCATGTCAAATTTCCCTTGAAAGGGAAGTCAGCTGGAAAACAATCTAATCTCCTAATCCCTGGACTGGGAGGTCTTGACTCTGGCACTGGTGGTGATGTCAACACATTTTAATAACGGCCACAACCATGTGCCAATGATGTTTCAGCAACAAATGTTTCATATCTCTCCTGGCAGAAAGAACGTTCATATCCTGCCCAGCCAACACCCCTGTTGCAAATTAATATTTAAATTAATATTTACAGGAACTCCTACTTGGTGCTGGGAGGGCCACACAGGGAGAACTGTGCCCAGTTTTGGGCTGCCCAGTGTAAGAAGGATGAAGAGGAACCTGACAGATCCAGCGGACAGCTGGCAACTGAGTCAGGGCCCCAGAGCACTTGCCTCACAAGCAGAGGTGGAAGGAGCTGGGTTGGTTTCATTGAGCAGAGAAGAGGCTAAGAGGAGATCTGCTAGCGACTCACAACTAAAGATGGCAGAGCCAAGCTCTTCTGGGTAGTTCCAAGTGATCAAACAAAGAGTAATGACCACAAATTGTGCTCCAGGAGTTTTAGGTTGGACTTGAGGAAAAACTTATTCCCCATGAAGAACAGCCCCAGGCCAGGTCACCGGCGAGGGGGAAATCTCCATGACTGGAGTGTTTCAAGGCTTGGATAGACAAAGCTGCAACTGCCCCACTTAGTATTGGTGATAGTCCTGCTCCAAGCAGAAGGCCGACCTGGAGACCCCCAGAAACTGCTTCCAGCCAACATTTCTATGATAAAAAACACAGTAAGACTAGGAGTGAAGTTAAGGGTTAGGGATAAGGTTAGTTTTTCAGCCCAGTTCAGAATGCTCTTACAAGCTTTGGCAGTGCTGCTTACACCAGCTGTGTGATTACCAAACAGACCTTCCCTAAATTCAGTGGCACTACCAGGATCTGATCTCAGGTGTGTCCATACTCAGGAAAACTGCAAATATTTCAGTGACATGTGATTTTTAGTGAATACAGTAGCACAAGTCTGCTGCAGATATAGTAACTTTAAAGGAAAAGCACAATCGCAGCCTCAGCTTCTTCTCAAGGCTGAATCACTGAAAGTGTTTTAAAGCATTTCTACCCTGACATAACTACCCTCTATCTGGATAAAACAGCCCAACTCACATGCTGACACACCAGAGTATCCTCTGTGCTCCCTGGCAGGTCCCTTCCCTGCTGTGGTCCCCAGTGGAGAGGACGGAGCCCCTTCTGGGTGGATATTTTCCAGTGTTCCTTGAAATATGCATTGGCACCGGTGGCCTTTTCATCACGACGCACACATGGAGAGCTGTAATTTCAACATCCTTTACCAAGACAGTGTTCCTTCCTTGAAAACTGTCCTCCCCTCCCTTCTATGCTAAGTGACAGTGATCTTTGCTTTAATTGGAAAAGAAAAGGAAGAAGGGACAGAACATCCTTGACAAAGTAACTAATGACTCAAATGCTGGGAAGCCTGGGGCCCCCACGGGACTGTGCAGCTCGCAGCATTGATTTTTAATGACTTACAGAGATTGGAGGTTTGGAAGATCTCTCAGTGCCTCTGCAGGGATGCGACTCAGCTGATTGTTCTGCAACATCCTATAATTAGAAAAAAGAAAACTTTGTTAAAAAAAAAAATGGCCTGACACAAAATGGAGGATGTCACTGCTTGTTTCTGAAGCTGTCCTGGACTCTTGTTGGAAAGCTAGAGGGGCTGGAAAGCACCATGCTGGTCACCCAGGGCTCTTAAGCAAGCTTGCAGGCAGCTGGCAGGTGAGCTGCAGTCCAGGCTGGTCCAGGACGCTGCAGCAGAGGGTCCCAGGGGTGAGTTTGGTGCTGCAGTGGGGGGATCCACTGGGAGGATGTGACTGTAAAGGGGTCTCTCCACTGCACACGTGCATCTGTTAGTCCAGAGCAATACCAGTGCTTTCAGCTGAGTTGTTCCGTATTTATACTTGTGTAAGACATCCTTCTCCAAGTGTGTGCCAGTGGTGGTTACCTCTGCAGGGTCTGTGGAAATTAGCCTGTGGGCAGGTTTCTTATTCAAATTGTGGGACAGTTGCAAACACAATGGATGAGGAGCCACTCCATAGCTGTTTGCTAAGGGGCTTCACAGCATTGGCACAACTTGCAGCAGTACCTGGAGCTGTTGTGGGAAAAACCCAAACCAGCCCAGGGGCTTCAGAGAGAGCAGGTGACTGGAGCTGTTGGGGCTGAACAGGCAGGGCCCAGGAGGACTTGTCAGAAGTGGAAGTGAGCATAGGGCACGGAGAAGGGCCATGGACACTGAGGTAACTACACAAGAGGCTGGAGAGGAGGAGACACTTGGTAGCACTGCTCCTGCCCCAGGGATGGGTGTCTGACTGGCTCTAGAGATTCAGGCAGGGTCAGAACCGGACCCCAGGGGTACTTATGACCTGGTAAGCTGCTATCCTCTCTCACTGACCTCCTGGAGCACCATGCATGTGAGTTTACTGGTTTTGTCATCTCTGCGTCTCTAGAAAGGCTGGTTTTGACTCTGGACTAGCCTCTGTTCTGAACCCACTTGTTCCTTCCAGAATTGGGACATCATGGGCACAGGCTCTTCTGGATCCCAGTGTGGTAGCTGGGCTGGGGAAAGTGCCTAAAGAAAGCAATGTTTTACATATCTGAGGTTTCTGTTTCCAAAAGCTTCAAGGAATGGTTGGAGATGACATGAAAAGGGAAATGGTGCTTAGGGGGCTGTCATAATTACTGCCAGTGTCAAAGGGACGGAGCATGGCCTTAGTAGTGAGAGGCAGCCCAAAGAGTACTGATGCAAGCAAGAAATTTTCCCATTGCTCTGACTGCTAGCTTTACTGCAGAAGATTCAGAAGTCTGTCATGAAAGGAAAGTTGGAAGAAGACAATTGTAGAGACAGTCTTTAAAAAAGGGAAGCTATAGGCCACACACCTCTTCAATTTCTGGAAGAAAATGGGGACTTACCATTAAATTATTTGTATGCGCACAGAAGAAAAAGCAGGGAAACAAGCAACTGTCAGTAGTGGCTAGTGAAAAATGAGTTGTGCCAAAGCAATCTGTTTTTTTCCATACAGGGTGAAAAGCCATTAGAATGGAGAGGAAAGCATAGACATCATCTACCATGACTTTAGCTTTACTTTAGTAAGATGTTAAATGCTGGCATGCAATGCAGGAGAGGACACATCTGATGTGGTACAAAAAGGCAGCAGAGAGGCCATACTCAAATTAATAAATGGTTCCCTCTCAAAGGAAGAAGAAGTTTAAGGCTCTACAGCATCTCTCCTGGAGCTGACACTCAGCGTTATTGCTAAGGACTCAGATGACAGCTGGCTGTTACCTTTGCTGACAACATGGGGCTGACAAGGCGCCTTGCACATACGAAGAGGAGCGCAGAGGTCGGATAGTCTGGGAGAGAGTGGCTGGAAAATGAGGGTTTCTGCAGGGAGACCGAGAGAAAGGCTCTGTGGACGGACAGGGATGACCAGCTGCACAAATGCAGCTGGGCACAGGCTTGCAGCCCTGCCAAAACTGCCTGGGGCTAGTGGGCACCCCAGGAGACCTGAGACAACAGAGTTTTGCTCTTGGGGGAGTGCAGAGACCCTTTGGGGGTGGCTACATAGGGCTGTGAGGAGCAGGACGCCTGCTGTGATCCTTTTGCTCCTCTTGATGCTGGGGAGGTTATGGCCAGGCCACGCTGTCCCACCTGGGCCCTGCCCTGCGGGACATGGGGCAGCAGGAGAGCAGCCAGAG
>JAVKLA010000052.1:7264053-7288447 GCA_034782735.1 Sagittarius serpentarius
CTCTGGCTGCTCTCCTGCTGCCCCATGTCCCGCAGGGCAGGGCCCAGGTGGGACAGCGTGGCCTGGCCATAACCTCCATCAAGAGGTGCAGGAGCATCACAGCTGGTGTCTGGATGCAGTCTGGTATTCAGCCCAGCAGCCTGTCTTGTAGCCTTTGCTGGCTGTCAGAGCCCAGCACCCCCAGGGAAGCTCAGTGTATAGCCTGGAGGGTGACTTGCCCTCCCCAAGTCCTTTTTTGTCTTGATTTTCAACAGAGCCACAATGGTTAACTATAAACTCTATGCTTTGCGTCTGTCTAAAGTGAGGAGACAGGACTTTCCTCCCTGTTCCTTTCTTTTAATATCTGACATCCCAGCGTTTCTCTGATCTTTCCTGCCTCATGGGCTCTTCAGATTCCCTCTCCAGATACCTTTTTAAAGATCTGTGGTTTTCTGGTGGAGATTAAAGTGCAGAGAAAAGCACGTGACTGCGGGAGTGGTTATACTGATCCTATGGGAGCAAGGATCTGATCTGGACGGGGAGCAGCATGGTGAGCAGCTCATGTCACCATGAAATGCAATGCTCTGCACAGTGTAGCTTCACGGCAGCCTCACAGGACATGGATGTAACTGGGCCAAACTGATGCTCCCCAGTTACCTGGCACACTTCTATATACTACATGAGGCACACCAGTTTACACCAATTTACAGCTTGTTGCCCCCCGTATTTGTGTAGTATCCTTAATGATGGTATACTACAAATCACTGCTGTTCTCCATTAGCCCCAGATGCCTCGTACAGTCTTTTGGGTTGAAGTTGCTCTTCTCAGTTTCAAAGTGCCAGGTCGCATGGAGATCTTGCAGCAGCTGTTTTGCCAGGGGGATTTTGTCCTCAGCAGGCTTGGATGGGGGTGGAGAAGCACAGCAAGGGAAGAGGGAACTGAGACATGCTTGGGAAGAGGGTGAAGATTTTTGTCAGTCCCAGGGCACAAGGAGTAGGGAAGCCAGCCCCATGGTCTCCTTACAGGCTCTGCTCTGACTACAACCAGACTATGAGGGAAGGTGCAAGGTGCTCTGCAGTGGGCTGGGAAGGGAGACCCTGCTTCCAAGCTCAGTTCCTGCCTTGGTTTTTCCAGCCAGTAAAATGGCAATAATATCACCTTTCCCCACAGGAGGTTTTGGTGATTTTATTGGGCTGCCAGTGAGGTTGTGGTGTTGCTGTGGAAGGCACCCTTCACTCAGACTCCTGTCCTGAGGAGGTTAGAGGGGATGCAGAGTGGCCCGTGACTCTTCAGCAAGCCAGTGCCGGGAAGGACACTTTTTCCCCCCAGTCCCTGGGGAGATGGAGCAGATCCTGCTGAGCTGCTGCAGAGTATCCAGCCCCAACCAGGTCACTGCTGCGGTGACCTGAAGGACCTGAATCACAACTTGAAGGAAATACATGGTGGCCTTCCCCTGCCTTCTTCAGCACCTTGTGCTTTTCCTCAGTCTTTTCTCAGTAGAGGAAATCGGCGAGAGTCCCCACCCTTGCCAAGAGTCCTTCCAATGTGGTTAAGCTTGGTGCTCCTAAGGTCTGTCCTGGCAAAATTTCTAGTCCTGTTCCAGCAAATTCCCAGGGACCAGCCTATTTTTAACATGTCCTTCACTGCTGGCCTCACTCTCATGGTGACAGAGAAATAGATGAGGGTGAACGACTGCTGCTCCTGGAGGGCACAGGGACCCGCAACTGCGTCCGCCAATGACCTCACTCCCATGGAGCCCGCAGTGTCGTTACAGAAAGCAATCAGAGCATCTCCTATAGCGAGAGCACATGACAGCCCAACACACCCCTGCAAACAAGCCAGGAAAGCATCAGTCTTTGGAAAGCGAAATGCTCCCAGTGAAATAAGGGCTGGCAGTGCCCCTGCTTTCAGGAAGCAGGAACTTCTTTAAACAAGAGGCCTGTGGTGGGCCCTGATGGGCTAGTCACTGTGAGCATCAGCCCTTCCTTCCCTGGCCTTGGAGCTGGGCTAGTCCTCTGCATACCTCCATGGGAAAGGTTGGGGGAATAGAGTAAATTTAAGGCAGGCCTGCAGCAGAGGGGTTGGTATGACAGCTCAAGTGCCACCCTGTGTCACTGGGCACAGCCTGGCTGAGAGCAAGGCAGGTTGTCCTGACGCATCAGGACACCAGCTTCAGCTCTCACAAGGCAGCCTGGAGCAAGCTTCTCCATGCAGCCATTTGCCAGCTGGAAATGCTCTGATCCTTCAAGCCTCTCCTTGCAATGGGGTCACTCATCAACGTGTCCCTCCTGCTGCTGCCCCGTGGTGCAGCATGCCGGGTGTCCGAAAGCCCATCTGCACACAGGTAGCGGGGCTGAGCGAGCGTGCTCCTCTCCTTACTGCAACCCACGGGGAGCCGTGCTGGCTCTGGAAGGGAGGCATTGCTCTTGTACTCTGCATCAGTAGTTACCTGGGCCTGACACAAATAGAAATTGATCAAAAGCAGCTTTAAAAGCTCCCGCGTTCCCGGAGTAGAAAGTTCCTCTTGTTGAAATTGGGTGGGAGAGCTGTGGTTTTTCCTCAGTTCCTTTGATTTGTTGCCTAATGCAGGGGATGGATAAATCTCTAAGCCCTGAGATTTAGGGCAGGATTCATACTTTACATCTTCAGAAGACGTAGTAAACAGCCCTATACTCTCTAATCCTGGGAGCAGGTTTGTACCTGCTTTCTCTGTATAAACTGGACCAGCTACAACAATTTCACATTGTGGCTGAGTTCAAAACATCCCCTTGGGGATGAAATGTTTATTGCAGGAGATTTTTAAGATGGTTCCTGAAAGGGAGAAAGGGACTCCCACCTCAATACTCCGCACAGACCCTGCAGGACTGTCACACGAGTGCAAAAAGCGGTGTGACTGCATGAGCAGGGAGACATCCTGGACTGTAGGAAAATACTCTGGGGACTACCTTGCTAGTAACCTTTGTCACTTAGACCTTCCCCACTGGACAGGCAGAGGTGGCTGACCTGCCCACAATAACGAGGACGCCTTCATTTACCAGGGCTCACAGTTCCCAGGCATGGCCTGACGGCTGCAGTGCTCCTGTATCCAGCTGCACATGTCCCCACTGCCCCTGTGGGCAGGCTGGGCTCAGGCTGAAGTCAGACTGTCCAAGGATCCCAGCCTTCTGAACGGCAAGTCAGTCCAGAGCCTTGCAGAAGCCTCCTGGGCCATGCAGAAGCTTGCAGCAAGGGCAGGCTGGTTGCAAAGAGGCAGCTGAGCTGGGCAGAGCACAGGAGCTTTCCATGGCTCCTGCTGGAGGGCAGATATCTGGACCTTTGGGTTGCTCCAACCCAGCCCCAAGAGTCTGCAGTGGAGCAGATGGGAGCCAGTTTGGGGTCTGGACACTAGATCTGGGGGACACCATGTTAGGGCATTTGGTTAGTGTTATGCAAAATCTGCACGTCTGGAGGTCCTCGTGTGGTGTGTTTTCACACAGCATGGAGGGCTGTGCCCTGGAGGTGACCTGCTCATGGTTTGCTGTAGGAGTGCAGGGGGGGCCGGTGGTCGTCAGGGTGGGACACAGCTCCCCACTCACCAAGGGGCATGTTAGCCAGTGTGGGTTTAATGACTGACACCACACCGCCTTGTAACTTTGCACTCCCCTCTGGACGGCTGCAAGTCCCCGTGCACGGCCAGTGCCGAGGGGCTGGGGGTGGTGGGGGCTCTGCAGAGGGGAGTGAGCTACTTACAGAATCTTCAGGCTGTAGAGGCCAGAGAAAGCTTCCCCTGGGATCCTGGAGATCTGGTTTCCAGAGAGGCGTCTGCAGAGAAAAGAAGAGCCAGCAATGTGTCAACATCTTTGTAATGACGGTCCCTTGTCTGCAGAGGCTTAACAATTCACGCTGCTTGCCACAGTCCCCTTGGGGAGAAGGCTGCAACACCTGCAAGCCGAGCCATGGTTGTGTGCTTGGGCAACCTTTGCCTATCATCCCCTCTTACAGCTGTGGGAACAAGTAAAGAAAATAATAGCTTATTACTCCTGCCAGACCTGAATCCGGTGTTTTCAGCATCCAGTGACAGCTCATGGCTCAAATCATTCCCTGGATACCCGCAGAGGACCCCACTCCACAGAAATTACAGCACAGGCTGCCTGCGAGAGGGACCTCTGCTCAAGGGCAGTGAACCAACCCACAGACCCTGCTACATGCCAGACGCCTGGCAGTGAGGGGGGGAGCAGGGAGAAAGCTACTCTGTGCTCATGCATGGTCCTGGGAGGACTATCCCTAAATTACGGACCCTTATCTGTCCCTTTTGTCTGCACGTGGCCCATTTCTGCATCCTGCAGGTTCTCCTTTGTCCTGCCCATCAAAGCTCGGTGCCCCTTTATTTGCTTCCACACCCTCGTTCCCAGCCCTGCTTTGACCTGTGTGATCATAGCTAAGGCCCAGCTTCTTCAACACATGAGAGTTTGGTATCGCTGCTGTGAGGGGAGACTGGGGAAGAGGCTGGAGATGGGGAGGACAATGTAGGTGCCACAGTAGAGCCAGTTCATCTGAGCACAGGTTCTAAAAAGGACAGAAAAGTCAAAAGTGGTTCTTGGACAAGTTATGGCTGGAGAAAACCATAGAGGGGATGACGAGGATAGGGATAATGCAGCCTGGGAAGGCTGATGAATGAAGATGAATGTGAAGGGGTGGGAGAGGAAGACAAAGTGAAGAGCGGCATCACAAAGGAAAGTGGGACCATCAGGGACACAGAGGAAAGAGCAGGGGACAACATTCAGAACTGGCTAAAAGAATTTATCCAAGGAAACCTGTGGGATTCACCATTGTGCAGCACAATCTGATCAGAGAGCTCAAATTTTAGCAAAGCCCAGAGCAGGCTGGGCCATTAACAAGTATTTGGACTTCTCACTGACATTGGAAACTGCATCACTGTTACCATCACTTTCACTGATGAGGACAGCGGTCCTGAGAGACCATGGTGGGAGCCTGTGGTGGACCCAGGAGTAAAGTCCAGGACTCTTGAGTTTAAGCTTGACCTAAGGAGAATCTTCTTCTCCTGTTTCTCCTGATTAGGACCCCAAATTACTACTGCATTTGTGCTTTACTTTCTGATCCCCAAGCAGTCAAACTGAGGTCAAGGCTGGACTTCTCCATAGTAATCAGGTAAGAAATGTTGTTCGTTTGACTTGGAGTATTTCATCGCCCAAAAGGAGACAGCGAACATCATTTGTGACCAGGGTCATCTTCACTCTCTCAGGAAGTCCAAACCAGGCCCAAGAGGTCGGGCACAGAAGCTGGCAAACTTGTATTCATTTAGCACTGAAAAAGCTTGTTTCGTTTTAAATGTTTTGTCGGTGAAGGAGACAGGTGTCGAGGATGAGCAGTGTAATCCAGGCTGGAAGCTGAGCGCATTGCAGTGAGGACTCTGCAAAGGTCATGGAGAGGATCTGAGCTGTTTTGGGGAGCCACACTCACTGGTGGCAGAGCAGGCATGTGCGGGTGCCCGGGCTCTCTCCCTCCCTGTCTCTCCTCTCTGGAATCTAGAGAAAATTGCTCCTATAATTAGGGCCTCCGACAGCATAAACAGCATAGGGTCGTCTCTTTAATGTGTGTGAGCAGGTTGTAACCTGCCCCTCTGCAGTATGCAAGCCGCCTGGCAGGCTGGGCTATTTGTCACTTGGGGGCTGTGATTTGGGGTAATTGCTCCTTTTGATTGCTGATTTCCACATGGGAGGGAGTGTTGTCCAGGAGACTGGAGTGCTCGCCCGGAGGGGAGGTGTTCCTGCACGGCATCCTCAGCCGGCTCCCAGCATCCCTCGTACCAGGCTGCGCTTGCTCTGTGGGGGGGCTGTCTGTCCTCACCTCCCTGGAGCTCCTGGCTGCCCCCATGCCTTCACTGGCAGCAGTCTACATGTATTCACAGTCAGATGTGCCCCTCGACTTGTTTCCTGGCAGCTCTGCACCTTTATGTTCACTTACCTGGGTGTGTTTGAGTGTTTGCCAGGTCCCTAAACGGATCTGGGACCTCCAGGATTTGCAGGAGAGGAGTGTGGAGCTTGGATGGAGCCCAGGCTGGGGCTCCTAGCCTCAGAATAGGGTGGCAGGGAGCCCCACATGCTGGTCGGATGTGCTGAGCCAGCTTGTGGCTTCTCAGCACCATGGGCAAAACAGAAGATGAGGGGAAAAACAACTCTGCGGGAGATGTCCTGGTTTCACTGGGTACCATCTCCGAGCGAATTTAGAGGCACAAAACATCCTCCAGCCCCAGGAAAGGCAGCCGTGCCTCCCTATTGCTGCTGCTTCTGTCCTTGGCCCTGCTACACTGGGACTATGCCGTGTCCCCGGCTCACCTCTGGCATCTGGCTCTTCTCTCTCTACCTTTACCTCCTCCCCGCTGCCAGGGCAGCCCAGCTCCTCTCCCCAAGGTGTAGAGCCCCATGCTGAGCCAAGGAGCAGGCACAAAGGGAGGCACCAGCCACAACCACTTCACTCAGTCCACCTCCCAAGGCAATCGTCAGTGCCGTTGGGGGTCCAAGATGGGCTCTGCTTACTTGTATGCACGCAGAGACTGGGAAGTGGAAGATGTCTGTGTTTGTGCACACAGGCTGAGGTTTTGCTTTCCTAGAGGGGTACATGGCCGGGACGTGCACACAGGGTCTGGAGGTGCGGGCTTTGGAGGTTTGCTGTACCTCCCAGGACAGGAGCTGCATGATGCTGTGAGTGGTAGCCAGGTGTCCTACGCAAGGGAGCACGGCTGTCCCGTCTCTCCGAGAGTAGGTCAGGAATGGGGAGGTCTTTTGGGGTGTCCTGTCCAGTGGGAGGAGTGGCCTCTGGGAAGAGATGCCTGCTTCCATGTCATTAGCTCCTGTGCCAGTTCCTATAAGAGACCCAAGACACGAGACTCCCTGTGTGTGACCCTTCCTCTGTCCACAGTCACTTGGCAATCTCCCTGGTGCTTGGTTCCCTCTGTCCCTCTTAAACTCTCCAGAAATCTCCCATCCTGGCAGACAGGCACCCATTGAATAGATCTCCAGAAGCCAAATCCCACAGGAAATCCACTGAAACAGTCCCTTCCTTTCTATTTAAAAGGCAACAATAACATTTGAAGTGATGCTGCCAGTGTGACTTTCCCCTGAGACAGCTCTTAATTTGCTCCTTCTGTGGAGAAGACTGAAGCAAATAAGCCCCCGAAGAAGGACTGAGGGGTGGCATTCCCTTGTGCCCTAAGCACATGGTGGGAAGCGGAGCTGCTCTTGCAGGGGTGAATGTCTGGTCCACAGCACTTGAGCTCTGCTCCAGGCCTGCTCAGGTCTCTTTTTAGGACAGGCAGACTTCATTCCGCTGTATGCCCTGCCATCCTGGAGCTTACACCGTGAGATAGGGTTGGGAGAAAGGCAAAGTTCTGGATTTAAAGTGACCAATGGAAGAGGGAGAGAAAGGGCAGGTGGAAGGGGAAGGTGGGAGCTGGAGTTGGCTGGCTTGCTTTGGAAGGCTCACGTGTTCAGTGGATTTTAGATTCTGCTCCCCCCGCCCCTTCCCCACTCCCGTGATTTCTGGGAACATTCCTCCGGGCTTTGATCTGCATTCCCAATACACTCCAAGTTGGAACAAACTCATGGTTTACCACCTCATGGTTGCTGCAGTTCAGTTACCACAGGCTCCCACCCCCTCCTGTATCTTGGGCTTCTTGGTCATGCTACAACTTCCATGGCACGCCCAAAGGCTGTTTGTTGGGCATGATCGCTCATGTCATGTGCTCAGGCAACACGATGATGCTCTTATCATTCGCATTAGGAGGCAGGAACATTGCCCATTGGCAGGACAGGACAAACATGTGTGTCCATATCCCAGTGGAATTTTCCCCTTGCCAGATCTTTACTGAGCATGTCAGCCTCCCCCTTTGATCTCCTGCTCTGGTTCATTTCTCAAGCACTAACACTGTCAAGGCAGAATCTGTGCCCAGATAAGCTGTCTGCGCTCCTTTCTGAACAGTGTCATCATGCCAAGACTGTGCCATCCCCTGGGCGCACCGGAGACCAAGGGCTCCGTGTTATGTTGAATATGTTCTTGTGCTGGTGCAAAACAGCAATGAAGCCAATTAAGTCATGCAAGTGAAAACATGGTACATTTGAGAAAAGAGCCAGGCTTGGACTCTCCGTTCCCACACAGGAATCTGCAGCTGGTCCTAGTCTGGTATCACCTGGAGGTGTCTCTAACGTGGTCTTTACTGCCTTACTCCATCCCTGAGGAGGAGACTATCCAGGCCTGTTCCTAACTCTGCTCTCTGTACCGCCACTGAATGCCTGTTCCAACTCGATAGATTGATGGCATTTGTTTCTCTTGTTTATGGTCCTCAAGCCAGTTTTCAACCCACACAAGTGTTCATATGCAAGCTAGTTTGGGTTCATTTGCCAAGTAAGATTTAATAAGACACAACTCCTTAATGAACAGCCCAATATAGGACACTGAATGCCTTCACTCCATCCCCTTGTAAACTGTCAAGGTTTTCAGGGGGTATTTGCTCCCTCCAAATCTTCAGAGCAGTTTTGACTTTTGACTCTACTCTGGGTGCCCCATTTGGGGTACCCCAGAACAGAAATGGTCATTTGGAAGGCAGTTTTCAGGAAAACTGGGCCCAGCTATCCTCACTTGCAAGGATTTTTCAATTGCTGAACACTATCCCTAGCCTAAATGGAGCAGGAAAAGAATTGAGATCTCTAAATTTTCACAACATTTTGAATTTGACTTGGGCCCCTGCAATAACTTGGCTTCATTTTTCAATGTGCATGACGGAGAATGCTTTAGAAGCCCTTCTCTTCTGTCCCCACCTGCACCTTAGCCAATGTCTCCTTCCACGCCATGCTGGATTGCACAGGAATGACCTTTGGAAGACTTCATCAGAGGAATTATCCTTTAACTCTCTCCGTGCTTTTGCCCACCCACTGAACTGACAACCAGTGCTGCCCTCTGCCAAGGACCAATGTCAACCGGGAGGACAGAAAGCCCTGGATGAACCAGGCCTAGTCCCCTTCTTGCTAACAAGTTGCAGAAACAGGAGCTAGGCAGCATCCTGGGGGGACCACGGTGTCTAAGCATTCAGAGGAGCTGCAGCTCCTCACCTACAGCCACCTGGAAATGGAGAGCTGTGTCAGGCAAGGTGGCTACCAAGGGAACAGTGATGCTGCCTCCAAATCTCAGCGTGGCAAAGCAAGGTCATGGCCCTACAAGTGTTTGTCTCTCTCTGCCAGAGACCTCTGCAGCCTGCTGCGTCATGAAAACCCACCAAAAGTCTCCTAGGAGTACCCTACTCCAGACATGTTACTGCACTGCTCCTGGAAAGACTTTTCACCATGGTGCCAGCACACTTGAACATTGCCCAGAAGTGTCAGCAACCCTTCACACAGCAGAGCTATCGCTCCAGAAGGAGTCATGCCCCAAAGCCAGCATTACTGTAGTGCTGCCTCTTAGAAGAGTGAGATTGCCTTGGAGTGAGACCCTGTGCCGGACCATAACCCCAAAGATGGATGTTTCAGATGTCTGGGAGCTGATGTGGGGGGGGGTGGATGCTCCAACACCAGGCGGGGTCACACTGCAGTAGTGCTGGTGCTCCGTAACCCATGATGGCTCCACCGGTCCTTGCACCTGCATGGGAAGAGGAGTGAGAAGGGGGTTTCTTCCCTGGTGCAGGGGAGGAGAAGGTGGCTGCTGTGTTCACATTCACAGCGTACGCACTTGCATTTGGTTTGTTTTGCTTTTATGCTGTTTCTTGGCCTCCAGTCCCTTGGGTTGCAAGAGCTGCCTGGGACAGGGAACAGCCTGCAAGGGGAGGCCATGGTGTGGGTCCTGAGCCTGCTGTACCTGCATCGATGCAGAGGTACGGCACTCCCCGTGATGGTGAGTCCCTCTGCCCGCGGGGCCTGAGAAGAGGCAGGTGAAAGAGCCAGTGGCTGGGAAGGGGTCTGATCTTGCCGCTGTGCCCCGAAGCAAGAGGTGAATGGCAATGAACACCTGCCTTTGGCTGCAGTTTCTCTTCTTGGCACCAAGCGCTCGTGTTTGGATTCAAAGCGCGGTAACAAAGCCCTTGCCGGCGAACACATTTCAACATGTTATTATTCCCAGGCTGGCTTTCAAGATCCTCTTTCTATTCCTTCTGTACTGATTGCTCTTGTTTCTCTTGGCTCCCAGCTCTGGCTTTTCAGGCTTCATTAACTGGAATTTATTAGCAACTTTAAACAATCTTCCTGCTGCCAAAAAGAGAGAAAGAAAGAAAAGAAGAAAAAAAAATAGAAAGAAACAAAGAGGAGACACACTAAACTCCGGGCTGCTCCCTGCCTGTGTGAGGCCCAGGTCTGAACACCTCTGTCACTGGAGGTTTTCTTTGGAGGGAAGGACTGGTGAGTGCCTGGGCTGGGACCGTGCCTGCCCATGGCGCAGCCTCTCCTGTCTCTGCTCTGTTTCCCCGCTGGAGCTGGAGGCTGGTGGTGACAGAGGAGAGCGCAGACTGATGGAGAGCTGTCGGTGGCGTTGCCTCTTCAAAGCCAGCTGAGACTGGAGAATCTGGTCTCTTGGCAGCCTCTGAGCACTGAGTGCTAATTGCCTCCGCAACACCTTCCTGAGCAGCTCACAGTAAAAACTAATGACTAACAGGTCCCGGCACACCTGAGAGGCCCGTTCTCGTCACTGAATGGATGGGTAAACAGAGGCACTGGCAGGGAAAATCACTTTACCAAGACCACACAGTGAGCAAGCAGTTTGAGCTGGAGCAGTCCTGGTGCCCTCATCCGTGCCCTAACCACAGCGTTACCTCTGATCCCTTGTGGGACACAGCCGTTTGGTCTCCAGAGGGGAGCTGAGCCAATGCAGAAATGTCCCGTGGGACACAGCTGGGCTGGACATCATGGTGTGGCTTGGGTGATTGCTTTGCTGTCCTCAAGACCCTCAGGTGCCACCCTGCTCTCACTTGTTCCTCGCATGCCCCCACCTGGCATGGGTGCGTGCAGAGGACCGACATACTCAGGGCTCAGGTGGACCCAACAACCTGGATTTGCAGCGCCCCACAGTAGCCTGAAGGATGTGCAACAAGGCACATTTGTCCTCGGTGTCCATGGGACACGTGCTTCATCTACCTATTTTTGCAACTTTCTTTCCCCTTTCCATTATTCCTGTTCCTGTGTTGGACCCCAGCACCACACACAAGCTGAGCCTTGGGTCCAGCTGTTCTCTGACTTTCATGAAACTTCACCTTCACGAGGAGCCTGAGATGGTGTTAAAATAGAGTCACAGAAAGAGGAGGACTCACAAAAGGTGTTAAACACCAGCTTTCCTCCAAGCCGCTGTGACTCTGGGCTACTGGGACCAGATCTAACAAGAGAAAAGGTTGGGTGCAGCAGAGCAGGAGAAGGGAACTATAAGGAGCTCACGGAGGAGGCAGAGGAACATGGACTTTAACTGTCGAACAAGATGAGGGTTACAGATCACATTCACGTATGTTCAAGGGCCAGGGGTGTCAGGAGTTTCTGGGATGTTTCTGAACGTTAGACCAGGGTAAAAACATCCCTAAAATATAAGAGTTTCCAGGGGATCTGAAAAGGAGATTTGAAAATCTGTCTTGAATTTGGCAAATACTTTTGGCTGAGGAACCTGTGATTTTTTTCAGAATGTTCAAGCATCTTTTTTAAGGCATCTTTGCAATAAAGCAAATACCAGTTGAAATACTATTTTCTTTTCAAGTTTAACCCAAAGTAAAAGAGTAGAGGTTAAGAATTAACGTGAAAATGAAACATACTTTTCTCTTTCAGGTTAAAAGAACTTTTTGGGGTTGACCAAAGCCCCAGAACATCAGGTTTGGTTCACCTTGCATTGAATTTTGCAAGTTTTGTCTTCAGTTGCTCCAGCCTGTTACTCACAGAGTTTATCAAGGATGTAACAGGTAACATAGCATATGAGGCAGGCTGGGGCTGTAAGGTCACCCAAAATCCCTGGAGATGAGAAAGCTGCTGAAAGGTTTCCATCTAACTGCAGACAGGCACTTGCAGCAGGGATGGGCTGCAGCAGAGCCCTCTTCCTTGTCTGCCCTTCTCTGCCTGGAGGTCAGTCAAGTGGGCAGGCAGGTCTTCCTCCTTCCCAGGAGGCACTAACACGGGGCTACCTGGGTAGTCCCTCATGGCTCAGCAGGGTTTTCTGGTCTGCACCCACTTAGCATGCCCCAGCATGGGCAGTTCTTCCATGGGGAAGTAGACGGAAGGCTGGGTCTCACGTGCTACATGTCACCCCAGTAGACCCAAGGGAATATGTTCTGGGTAGATGAAATCTGCAGAGATTTGAGCTGTGAAACCTGAACAAACTTCTGCGGAGGATGTGTAAACAGGCAGGACTTGTTTGCTTGATTTTTGTGCACATCCTGGCACAAGGGGTGATCCCATTCTGAATGTCATGGTCCTGATGTAATGTTTGGGGATGAAAGTTTGGTAAAGATATATGTGAAAAGAGCAGGGGGAATGCCAGGCAAATTGCATTATTGGTTGATGACAGCCCTATGAATAATGTACACACTGTCCCTGTATAGATGTTGTTGTTGAAAGAATCACTTTTAATTCCTGATAATATATAAAAATCCTTTCTTGCTTGATTTCATATAAATTACATTAGTTCTGTAAATAAGATTACTGTCTTATTGCTATCAAATTCAAGCAGGAACTTGGGTATGCATAGATATATAATGCTGCAGTTTCCGTTTCTTCTCCTAACTGTGATGTTTTTTCCTAGTCAAAATACCTTTGCTTTCCGAATGAGGACTTGTGGTATTTTGAACCTCTAGTAAAATGTTCTCTAACAACTTCCAATTATTTTTCAGATTTTCCTGTTTAATTTTTTCCTCTTCATCTGTTTAATTCATAATTTTTTTTGGCTTTGGGAAGCTGGCTTTTTTGGAGCCTATGAATATTTATTCATTGCTGGTTGAGACGGTTCTGTTTGTATATGACATGTAATCAGGACACGATTGCTTGCAGCAAGGCAACTGTTAGTTGTATACAACAGAGTACAGCGTCTGTGTGTGCAAAGCTGTACTACCCCCAGTGAATGCTTCGGGCGTCCACACTTCAACGCAGATGTTGACAAAATGGAAAGAGAAAGGCTGCAAGATGGATGCAAGATCTTGGGTAGCTCAAGATCCAAAGCTAAAGAAGGATAAAAAATTACTCCTGCTCAGTCTGTAAATGCCTAATGGGGAGGGCAGTTTGGGTAGCTGGGGTCCTTGCAAGTCTAATGAATAGAAACTCCAGACAGATGAAGACAAGTTGCAAGACCATTTCAAGTTAAAAACCTATAGTATGATTATATAATTATGAGATTTGACCTGTTATGGGAATAATGAACATTGGTATCTGGTCTGATCTCTAGTCAAGACTGAATGTTCAGAGAAGTAAGTTTGTCTTTGCATATATGTGTCCACGTAAGTATGTACACTCATCTGCAAACTCTTTTATAAATGCACAGACAGGACTCTCTGCTCACGACAGTGGTGCCTGAGCACAGCACACCATCACACAGTGCAGAGGCTCATGTCAGGAAGGTGCTGGGCAGGTCAGCACCACAACCTGTGCACATCACTGGAATTACACTGTAGTACTGGATACTGATGATTCAGGGTCTCTCCACTGCAGAACATGTGGGCTAGTACATCTGGGAGATGAAAACGCCTCCTTTCAGGATAGTGCAAACACCTATTCTGTCGGAAATTCTGACATTTTGGAAAATACCATTTTTGAAATGTCAATGTCATGTATGGTGGTGGCTGCAAGAACTGATACAGTAAAGTCAAAAAGTTTCATTTAGATTAAGCTGTGGCATTAATATTAATATTGCATGCAATGTAATAATAGTGTTTTGAAGAAACTGCATTTTCCAACAGAAAGTATTGTGTTGAAAGGAGCAATAGCATGAGAATAACACCTGGAGGTATTTCTCATGGTCAAGTGGAATAAGACCATAGAGGTGCAATTTACCCATGTAGAAATGGCCAGCCTCAATATTCTGCCCCCCCAGGCTCCCATTTTTGGGGCTCCCAAGGGATTCCAGTGGTTCTAATGCTGGTGGTTAACTTTTACACTTTCGGAAGTGGAGCCACTCCTTCACTGACACACAGCCACATGCCAGTCCCCGGGAACTGCGATCACTGCTGTGTCTTGAGTGTGCCTGCTCAGACTGCAGTACACGTTGGTGCACGATGGGACACCTCAGCCTCTGGGGCAAATTTTTCAGACTTCAGCTGCCCGAGCTCATTGCCACCTGAACTGCGAAGTGCCCGGGAGCTAATGTGTCTCTGGACTGCAGGAGGCTGTGAGGGGGACCCCGTATGCAGAAGGGTGAATGAAGCTCCCTGTTTGCTGGCTTTGCTCCAGGATACAGTGTTGATTTTTGCATAGTGGGTTGGGTCCTCTTTTATTTTGGCTTTTGGCACGTGCACCATCTCAGCCTAAAGGTAATGACCTCAGTCAAACCCCTAAGCTAAAGTAGCAAATAAACCCCCTCCCAGCACGCAGCCTCCTTCCATCTCAGCCTGTAGCTGCGATGACAACACTGGGGGTTGCTACCAGAGCCACAGGTACCCTTGACAGTGACATGTCCTGTCTCCCCCTGCGACCACGCTCTGCCCGGTGTGGCCGCTCCATACTTACAGCTCCTCCAGGAAGCGCAGGTGACGGAGGGTGCTGGGCTGCAGCCGGCTAATGTTGTTCATGCTCAGATCTCTAGTGGGGAAGAAAGACAGAAGTCTCTGATCAGTCACGCTGTGGTTCACACAGAATAAACCCCAGGCTCTGTGTCCCCTCTCTGCTAAGAGGGAATATGGGAAGCCCCTGCAAATGGCATTTCAGCATTAGCATCTTATCACAGCCCAGGCTCTGCCTGCAAAGGGATGGAGAGGAGTAACCAGAGACCCTTGCTCCTTCAGGATGGTCTGCCTGAGCTTCTCCAGGGGATGGAGCAAGTGAGGACATTTCCTAGCAGCACAAGCAGTGTTGGTGTCTCACAATTTTTGGAGAGTGAACAGGAAGCCCAGTGATGCTAGAGTAGGACAGTATGTCCTTGGGCCCAAAAGCATCTTTCTGTGACCACCGGTCATGCCACCACAGGGAGCTTTTCCAGTGTGTGGATTGACAGTTGCTTTTGAGGAGAAAGCGAGCCATGGAAGAAGGGGTACATCCTACTGGACAGGCCTGCTCTACACAGGAAAAAGTAGAGAACAATGCTGGGAACAAGGAATGGAGGTTGGCTCTGTGGGTGACAAACTCTGAGTTTAGGGGGTGGGAGAAATCTGTCTGATTGTGCTTGTCTCGGTCTTCGCCATCTCCAGCTAAAGGCTCACCTCCTAGCTACTTAGGGTCAGACAGACCCTCCCGGAGGAGACCATGCCATGACCCAAGGGGTCCAAGGTGCGTGCTGAGTCTACAGCCCTTAGCACATTACAGAGTCACTGTGAGCTGCCCACTGCAGATCTGTCATCACCTTAGGATATGAAAATAGCAAAATCTGCAGCAAATGGTGCATTAGACAAGCTGGTAACTGAAAAAAACAAGGATACTTCTGGGCTCCGAGGCTCTTCAGGAGGTCTAATACTTGATAGCTGCAACCCTGCTCTCATGAGCAGCTGCACATGAAGAAAACCACGCTTTTTACCCAAGTCTAGAGGAAGCTGTGTCCAGGTGACTGCAAGTGAGCATCGATTCTTACAACTATGAGGAAAGATGAGGCTGAATTAAAAGCTGGTATCGTTAAAACCAATGGGAATAGATGGGACATATCCCCTACAAAGCAAAGCAATCCTAGTCACTGTCATCTGAGGCACTGGGTAGACGCATGTCAGATAGAGGGGGCTATTTTTGGTCATTGTGTAGAGACAGGACACTGCTTGGTTCCTTCAGACTGCTTAGACTAAATGGCAGAGACAGACAGGTGTCTCTCTTGTAATGTGAGAATAGGGAGGCACAACATAAAAATAAAGGCATTTTACTTTACTCTTTTCTCCTATAAATCTCACAGACTTGTGAGCCTAAGGAAGGATGTGCCCCCCCCTGCCCCCCGCAGTGTCAGTGGGTTTCTATCTTGGCATTGGAGAAATGAATGGAGGAAGGGGGCTTGTGCCAAGGACAGGGACTGAAGCATGGAGGAGAACAGTCCCTCAGCACAAACCAGCCATACAAGAGGAACCTTGGATGCAGGATCTCAGTTAAAATGATGGTGTGGTGTGCAGACGGCAGCAGACCCAAGGTGTGAGTCTGCAGGTCACATATCAAATGCCCTGGAGCATCACAGGCTGGCTTTGGGCTCTGGGCAGGAAATCGCTTCCGTGGAAAATAGGTTTGTTGAAAAAATTGCTGAAATTCCTTTGTATACTTCAGTGAGAAAATTCCCAAGTTCTGCTAGTAAAGAGGCTTAAAAAGTTTAGGGGTGTAGGCTTCTTCATTTTGCACCATTTTCCCCCCAAAACCTCACCACTTTCTGACCAGATCTCTTTGGCATTGGCGGAGGCAGGTTACACCCAGGGAGGGTCTAAAGCCTGCCTTTACAGTTTCTCCGGAGATGTGTCCTGTGACAAAACTGTGCGGTTTCATGAGCCCTATTTGAAGCTACTCCTGGCAAAGTGTGTTTTTTTAATATATAGCTTTCTCCTCTCCAGAGAAGTGGTGGGAAAAACCCCAAAAGACCTATGAGAATTCAAAATTCTGTTTTCAGAATGAATGCAAAAATAAAGTTATTGTCTGCATTGTTCTGTGAGCAACACTGCACTCTATATTTGGGTGATCCCAGGATACAACAGAAGGGTTAAAATATTATTTTGTGCTGCTTCTATTTTTATTTTTAAATCCCTAAGGGCAGTTGCTACTTAGCACCCATTAAAACATCTTTTTTTCCTACATCAAAGTGTCTCCTGTTTATGTTGTAATGAATCAGTCTGATGTTTTGACATGTTGTGAAACAACGCAAAAATAACGAAAAGTAACGTAAAATGAAAGGCTACGAAACAAAACACAGATCTGAAACATCCAAGATCTCCTTGAAACTCCGAGGCATATTTGTTAAGTTGCCTTCTGCTGGCAGTGTAGGGAATACGCCTTGCTCACTGCAGGAGACACTTTTCAAACCTCATTGAACTGCATTTTGGGTGCTCAGCCCTTTCCTAAGCGTGATGGGGACAGCTGCCTGTCCTGTACCCCTGGGTGAGCAAGGGTTGCAGGGATACGCAGACCCTCAGCATCAGTCCTACCCAGCAGCACGGCAGTAGGTGGCTGGTGGTAATGGGGAGGTCAAAGATGTTTTGACCCCTTCTTTGCTCCCCCTTGATCCATACTCTGAAGAGGAACAAAATACACTGTTTTCTGAAGAAATCTTCCAAAAGGCAGAGGAGAAATACCGTTATCCCATCACTCTGACATTCTCACAAGCTCCACCTCATGTGGCTTTTCTTTAAATGCCCCACTTCCCTCCCTCTCAGCCTCTTGCACCGCTGGGGCTCCTGGCCATGGACAGGTCTGAGGGAAGTGGCTCTCTCCCACCATCTCTTGAGACAGTGAAAAAAAATCCAGCCCTGATTTCCAAGGCTATTGCATGGGGAACATTTTGGGTAATTTTATTTAAAACTCACTCGTGTTCTGGGTGTTTGGATGCTCTGGTGGTTTGCAGTCCTGCAGGACTCAAATGCAGCACATCTACAGTCACAGAACTGACAAGGGGAGGCCCATGGTGCAAACCCCGGTAGTGGTGTGCTAGCTTATGAGCAGCGGGGCAAATACGGTGCCAATGACTCAGCTTTACTGTTAACTCTGCAGTGAGATGTCCCGTAGGGGCCCCACACCAGCTTCTCTAGAGCACCTGGCTTGGTGTGGCGGAGTTCCTGGACTGGCCATGGCATGAGGACAGCATGGAGGGGATGGTGCAAGGACAGATGGTGTGAAGGAAGAACAAGTTCCTCCAAGGGCTGGAAATGAACTTCCTGAGCACAGTCCTGGACCCACTGATTTTGCTAACCACAGAAGTAAGAGATGTTTCTCCACAGGCTGTCCATGCTTGTGTGAAAGCTGAGGCACAGGATTCTTGCCTAAAGTGTTGTGGGAGTAAATATTTGACTTATTACTCATGTAAAGATGTTGTTGACTTGTTGCTGTGTTTTCCCAAGCCTCATGCTTTTCTTTTTAGTAAGGTTTCTTGTGTTATGTGCATTCCCAGTGCATGCAAGAGTGGAAATGCTTCCTGTCAGAGTAATCAGAGAAGCTATTTATCTCTTCAGGTATTTGGGGGTAGTTACTTCAGCCAGCCAGATTTGTTTAATTTTAAAAGGAACCCATGGTATTTGAACATTGTTGGATTATTTTTTTTCAGCAACATCTGGCAGAAGGCTTAGGGTTTCATGGACTAAATGGGTTAGGGACTCCTCTGACCTTTCTCAGCTCTGTCACTGACTTTGACCTTCCAAAATAGCTCTCTCTTTTGAGTGTCTAGCATGCAGTGGAGTCAAACAAGTGTTGGGTCACTCATATCTAAGCATGGCTATTGTCATTTGCACTGGAGAAACCTCTGCAAAGATGGGGACCATATCATAGCAGGCATTACAGAAATGCACAAAGAACATAATTCAAATCCCAAAGTCCCTTAAACTCTAAAAGAAATTAGAACGGTAGGAGAGGAAATGAGGTACCGCATCTTCACCTAGGCTTGCAGTGTAGGACCAGCAGAGGAACTGTCCAGATTCTTGCTTTTGAGTTCATGAGACCACACTGCAATGGTGCACTGAGGCAAGCCATCCATCTCCTGTCCCAGAGCTCCTGTTCCTCTTTCCCCAGTGACTGGCCTGTCTGTCTTCTCTGCAAGCTATCAAATAAAAGCAGGAAACCTTTCGCTGTCAAATCGTTTTGCATGGCTGTGGTCTGAAATGCTGACAGTAAAGTGAACTACTCTACTACTTCTGGAACTGGAACTCTGTTCTGATATCTCCCATTTACCCATGGAGCAACATCTTTTAAGGCCTCTTGCACTAGGTGTTGGAATTACCTACACTTTCAAATGGCACTGGACCAAAGCCATCATGGCTATAATTAGTGTGATTTAACATCCTCCCCTTCCTCAACTAATTCTAAACATTTATTGTAAGCATTTCTAACTTGTACCTGCAGGAAAACTGAGACACAGTTCATGGAAGCTGAGCTCATGTGATTCAGCCTCAGACCTTACAACTCCTCTGGCCCTCGAGGGGTTCCTTAAATTATTTGCTTTGATGTCGCCTTCTTTCATGAACAACCTTTGATTATTCACTGATTAGCTGATCTTCCTTACCAAAAAATGATGTGACACACACCATGCTTTGGGTACCCCAGTAGGACTGTCTGCCATGCTCTCTACCAGTGCTATGAGATGGTTACCACAGTGTTTTAGTTCGGGGATGATAGGAGCTTTAAAGATCAAAAGAATTTATCTTTGGCATAATTGCTCAGGCAGGTGGGACGCAGGCTGCGGTGCTGGTGCTCTGAAACATGGAGCCATGGATGTCCCTACGGGGAGCAGCACAGTCCCAGCAGACTCAGCTCTGGTGAAGGCACCTGTGGGTCCTTGTAGAAGTGCATGGTCTTAGGCCAAAAGGGAAGGTTTTTTATGCTGCAATATGTGGGTCTGCATGAAGGGCACCCTGTAATACTTGCCCAAGATAGGCCTAAGCAATATCCCCTGGACGTACCTCTAGGGACAGCAGATTAACGTGTCTCACACAAACTCAAGGTGTCTAAAAGCTGCCCACAAAATTGGGAAGAGATGAACCCTTCCCATCACCCCCAAAGCTCCTGATATACCTCTTCCCAGACCATAAGCAAAGTGTTTCCCCGGAGATGCACTCTAACGTGAATGAACACAAGCAGAAGTCAACAGACCTAAAGCCACACTAGAGTAACATGGTGAGATTATGGCTCAGGAGGGTTTGAAGGTGAGACCTGCAGTGATAGAGTTTTGGCTGAGGCCACGCACATAGCCTTCAGAGCCAGATGTGCACCTGGCTCAAGATCTGCAAAGATAAATGGCTGGCAGAGAGACGGTGCTCTGCTGGAAACCATCATAGGACTAGGAGATTTCCTACAGAAAAAGCAGCTCATAGCTATGGCTGGGAGAAGACATTGCCCAGCCATCTCTCTCTGTACTCCAAAGCGGCAGAAAGTCTGGTCACTAGCTTCAGTCCCCTGAGGTGCTCTCCATGGGTCCCTCTGTCACTTGGCATGACGAGAAGCCTGTTTCCTCCTGCCAGAAGAGCAGGGAGAAGTACCTGCCTTCAAGCAGACCTTTGCTCTACAAGGTTTCTGCAAGCTCAGGGTGTGTGCTTCAAGGGGCAGACCTTCAGGGAGTCAGAAGTGGGGCACTCTATGGGCTTCTGGCTTCTTTCATACCTCAGTGAAATCCCATGCATGTGGTAACAGCTGGAAGTGATGACAGACATTGCCCAAGCCACTGGACAGGATTTTGAGTATTTAGGGAAATGTACCTTGTGCTCCTTCTTTTGTAAGGAGGCAAGGTCACCCCAAAGAACATATCTGACTTCTATCCTCAGGTTTTGAATCTACAGGAAGCTACTAAGAATCCCAAATGGTGACTATCTTCTCAAGCCCTAAATTGCTCTGCTACATTAATAACTTTGCATTTTTCAAGATGTTCAGGATATTAATGTGCTCTCTTCCCAGCACAGACTCAACCAAGCTCTTAGTGTTGGTGCCGAACACATGGGTTCCTGGACCGTAAAAAAGACCTTCCTTACACTAGGGCAGTTGAGCAGAAATTTTTATTACTGTGGGGAGAAACTAATGGCCCAGTATCCTCTTGATTAATTAATTGCACAATTATAGCATTAAGGTCTCCCAGTTCAGCAGTCTGATTTCTGGGGAAACTGTACAAAGCAGACCAAAATTCTCATCCTTATCCTGGAAAGGTCCAACACTAGACCTGTTCTTGTAAGGCATGAAACAACCTTGTCTCTCTGAAATCACTAACAGATGGGCAATGTCTCTACCTATCTTCTGGCCACTCTCATTACCATCCAGTAAAAAACGCACAATTATACCACCTTTAGAAAAGAAGCCCAGAGGCAATAAATGATGGGTTTAGAAATTCTTCAGATTATACTAGAGTGATTCATAAAGGTTCTTGTTATCTCCTTTCCTCTTTATCTTGAAATCTCCGAGGTCACCACAAAATGCCTGAATTGCTTGGGGTAAAGCTGGGGCTGAAGATAGGATGGTACTTGGAGCCATAGAACCAGCTGAAATTTTTCCTAAAAGCCTGCAGGTTGAAAACCATGCTAAAGGTAGTCTCCATAAAGAAAAGGAGAAAGGGAAGATAAAGAGATCAAAGCAGTAAGAGCTCATTTGCATTACACCGTATCTCGAGGCACCAGCCCTGCTTCAATCCCATATCACTGCAATAGGCAAGAGCAGAACGTGTTTCTACTCCCACCTCTCCATGTTTGAAAATAGATCAGTCATCTTAGATCATCCCCCATGTGTAGGCCCTATCCGAGATCTCCACAATGTTTCAATAATAAAGGCTCAGCCAAGGCCAGTTTTGCCAGGATGAGATTAAGCCCATCCCTGCACCATCAGGTCTTCAGAAGTCTGGTCTGTGCAGTGAATAGCAGTGACCTACGGCAAGCACAACTCTCATGCCGCTCCGGCTACTCCACTGCCTGCTGCCCCCATAGCTGCCCTGGCTCTGCACCATGTTACGTGCCCTCCACGCATGGGAACAGAAAGGGGCTGAGCATTTCTGCCCCTGGGAATGGCTGATGTGAGAACAAGAAGAAATAACTTTTAGAAAACCTCTGCCAGGTCAGGGCTGTCAGTGAATATCATCTCATCCCAGGGCCCACAGGGTCTGCCAGGGGAAGGGCTCTCCCTCGACAGCGGAGGAGAAAGGAAGGTGTGGGGTGCACAGCCAAGAGCAGGGAGAAGGGCAGATTACTTGGCAGAATAGGCTGCAGCCCCACGGAGGAGACACGGCTGAGAAGCAGCAAGGAGCTGCCTCCAGAAGTCACCGTGCTGTGGGGCAGAGATGAAACTTGGATCAGAACATGACGTCATTTTTCCCAAAAAGGCAAAATGTGAATCTTGCTAAGTGTGCTCCTAGAGTTTTTCTCACGGGCTCTGTCTCCTGGCTGCAACTCTCCTAGTTGCCAGAGGAAAGTCTGCATGGCAATAAAAGGGGAAAGCACTCCTGTGCTGTGACGGGGCAGGGAGAAGATGGCTTGCCTTGCTGGATGTAGCTCTTACGAGCATGATGGGCATTGACATCTTCTGGCCTACAGGTGTACAAGTGCCCTGGTGCTTCCAGTGCCCATTAGCACAGAGCTGCTTCAACTGGAGTAGGGGAGTCTCATACACCAAACCGAGGGGGAGGCTGGTGGAGCCTCCTCCCAGCCCCTCTGCTTTCACCTCCCAGACAGAGCAGTCAGTGCAGCAGGCTGCTTTGGGTTGGACGTTGGGCAAGGACCATGTTTTCCACTTCTGATACCATTCTGCAAGTTCACGTTTTTGGTGATTCCCATGAAACAGAAGTCCAGAAAGAATTGGTTTGAGTTGTTCAAAATAATAAAAATGTGTTGGTTTTTTTGTTTGGGTTTTTTTTTCTCCAGTTTTGACATTAAAAAAAAAATCATCCTGAAAAGGATATTCTAAAGCAAAAGTCATTTGAGAAGAAAAATACTTTCTGTTCTGGAAGTGTCCAAGCAGGACCGCTCAGCCTCTTTAAAACTCTTTTTATGTTTCTGCCTAACATAATGGGATTCAGAGTTGGCCAGTGTCGGAGCGAGGTCAACATGAACTTTTTCCTCAGTGTGAGCATATCAAAACGAAAAGAACCTCTAAACTAAAAAGAAATATTGGGGAATGAATGACAGCAAGGAACCTCTTTTTTAAAGCACGAAAAATGAGACTGCAAGCAAATGTCTTTTCTTCCTGCTGTGTCCTTTGGAGCAGCCACAGCCCAGCAATGCCCTGACTTTTAGCAACTAAATCGTCTCCACTAAATCCTGGAAAGATCCTCACATTCCCTTGTGTCCTGAGTGTGGGTTTGTTCCCTGCCCTTCTCCGGGCCTCTGCTGCATTCCGGCTCCCCATTCACTGGGCTCTTCAGGAACAGACCTAGTCGCCCTCATGGAAAGTGAAACCTCTCACCCTGCTGGAGTAGCCACCAGGGAAAGGTAAACCCAGGAGCATCTTCCTCTTTGCTGCCCAGCCAAAGCCTTTTGAAAGAGATAATGAGCAGTAAACAGCAAACAAATGCAACTGGTGCATCCGTCACATTCCCCACGCAAATGTCCTTGAAATCAACTGAGTCATAGAAATAGTGTGCTTTCAAGTTGGCATCTTCTGCTTTGATGAAGGCAAGATATTTACAAAGACAAATGTGTTGAGAAACTTACCCAGCTCTGCTCTGGGACACTAGCCACACTTGCCTGAGGGCTGGTTGGGGGGCATGATGCTGTGGCCCAGGAAGAGCAATGCAGAAGGGTAGAAAGCAGGTCAAGGCAAGCCAAGGATAGTTGTAAGCCATGAGGCTGTTCTAGGGAGCCAGGAGCTCCATGGCAGAGGCACTTGCCAGCAGACTGGAGCTGTTCTGCAACCTGCAGTGCCTGAGAAGGAAGGTTGGTTGTTACAGTCTACCCTGCTTGCTCCAGGATCCTGCCCAGCACCTCCAAGAAGACCTCTGTGGGCAGTTTACACTGATGTGCAGTGTGCACTGGACTGTTTTTCTTCAGGGCCATAAAGGGCTTTGCAGCCCCCCTGTGCCACTTGCACAGTTAACGTGGGAGGAAGCGGTGGGAGCACAATGGTCGAACCCCTGTTGGAGCCCACATGGTGGGAACAGAAGTGAATTGCTATGGAGATATTCCTGGCAGAGTAAATAATCCTCCTGGAAAGCATGGCTTGTTGGACTGTACCCAAAAAGCGGACAGATCATAGGAGAGGGAACAGGGTCTAAGGAACTGGGTCAGTGTAGAGGTGAAGATACCAGGGCTTCTTTGCTTGGCGAAGTGATGCGTGAGGACAGGCGTGACAGAGAAGATGATGCTGGTTTGATGCTCTAGGAGGATGTACTTTTTAGATACAAACTGCTGGTAAAGACACAAGACAAAGATACATGACAAATTAATGGAGGATAGATCTAACTGTCACTATTCAGGTTAATCGTCTAATGCTACACCTGGCTCAAGGGTGCCTGATCTACTGATTCCTAGGACCTGGGGCATGGGGGTCCAGCCAGGTTGGGCAATGCTGTAGGCAATGCAGAAGAAGAGGTCCCTGCAAGTCGTCTTCCTGTTGCTCCCGGTGGCTCTCGGTGAGTTCGCATGAGCAGACACCTGAGCGCGACAGCCTGGCTGTGCTGGATGCCAGCTTTCAGCTGG
>JAVKLA010000052.1:7288547-7303141 GCA_034782735.1 Sagittarius serpentarius
CGACAGCCTGGCTGTGCTGGATGCCAGCTTTCAGCTGGCCAGCTTTCCTTTTGGGCCAGTCTGGGTGGAAACTCCCATGGCCCAAGTGCTTCTTGAGCGTGTCCTTGACTGGGACTGGCTTTTGGACTACCGGCTTGGTACCCATGCCTGATTCAGAGCACTTGCTCTGAGCTCTGGTTCTCCTTTTAGGAGCAGGCTGGGGTGAAGCTAGTGTGGTCTGTGCACACATGCCATAGACAGGCTTCCAACTGCATATCAGGGCACATGCAACCAGTGTTATTCACATCCTTCCTTTCATTGCACAATGTCTACACAAAGTGCGTTTGGCCCCATGTATCCTGGAAAAGTATCAGCTGGAAGTCTAAGGAGAGGCAGTATTTGAATTAGGGAAAAAAGCTCTCTGTATACTGAATTCCACCTCTGCTTGAGAGTTGAAAGCCCTGCTGGGCTCTTTCTAAGGTGCCCACAGTTAATTTGTGCGCATGAGAGACCCCTGCACATTTGGGCCAGAGCAGCCACCCCCGTCTTGTTTCTCTTCATTGCACGCATCCTCCCTTTACTGCCAACTTCTGACCCCCCTCCCTGGGCTGTTCAGGAATCCCTGATTGCTGATGCCCATCGTCTCCATTTACTTTGACAACCACTGAAAGGAGGTGGCAGAACCCAAGGCTGGTGGGCAGGAAACCGATAGCCTCAATTGACCAGAAGTGTATGTGAACATGCTGGTTTCTTTCACATTGAGAGGCTCTGGCAGCATGTGGTTATTGCTGTTAGCTATCTGGCTGGCAAGAAATCAGAGGAAGGATCTGGCAGGCTGTATGGTCACCGTCAGTGTGCGACTTCTACCTGAGCTGAGGGCAAGAGCTGCCAAGATGAGGAAGTGCGCTGGGCCAGGCTGCCTCTCCCCTTGCAAGTCTTATCTCGAGGGGATTACACCAGCTCATGTATGGGGCAGAATGTGATCCCAAAACCCTGAGACTAGCAAATAAAGCAGTACCTGTGAACTAGAGGGCTGGAAGAGATGCACTACTAAATCTCTGTGGAGTTTGTGTCTGTCACTAACTGGAAGAAACAGGCAAAATTTGGAAACACTTTACAGGGGACAAATTCTGATATACTTTTTAGTTGAAAATGTCAGAATGTCTGATTGACATGCTTTATGGTGACATACAAAAGATTTCATTCACTAAAAGCCAAGCCATGACAATGCAATATTTAATGACAGACAGCATCTGCACATATTAACCTGAGGCTGAATTTGGAAAAATCAGAAGTAAAATGAAACCCCAATTGAAACAAAATCCTTCACTTCAGATTCAAATGTCTCCAATATGTTTTCATTCAAAAATTTTGACCACGTCTGTGTGTTGCCTGGAAACTTTTGCATTTGTTGAAGAGCAGTTTCTGCTCTAGGAAACTGTTTCTCAGAGAAAAATCTGGTTTCCCTGCACATCGTAAGCGGATCATTTTGCTGCTCATGAGCAAGCTACCAGCATGGGACCCTGCAGGGTGCCAGGCACTACCACTGTGGGAAAGGTCCCATGGGAAACCTGGTCTTGGTGCAGCGCTGTGTTTAGACACAGAAGATACTGACTGAACAGCTGTTCCCCATCTCCCCCTGATGGAAAGAGGACGAGTTTCTGTGTTTCACTGGCACACTGCTTTGAAGCCATCTGCGTTATCTCCAGGACTGTGCGTGCCCTGATCTGAAAACCTATGTGCTAGGACAGAGAGGTGGCTCAAGTGTCAGGAAGAGACCAATGCACAACGAAAGAGCTGGCAGAGGGAGTGGGGCTTGGCATTCGGAGACTTTTACATGGGCTTCCTCCCCTGATATGTGACCTCTTGGACTCGCCAAATGTCAGTGCTGCAGCTGTGCATCATTCTCTGAAAGAGCAGGAATCCAGTTACTAGGGTATGGAGGCTTGTACCTGATTTGGCACTTCTGGACTAATCCTCTGAAGTTCCTGGAAAAGCACATGAACTTTGCTGGCAAGAAATAATAGGAAAAACCTTGATGAGAAGCCTGTGCCTTACTGCCTGTGATTCCTCAGAGCGGACTGTTAGCTCCAGTGATAACTGATTTCTCTTACACAGAAGGTGAAAAAAGATCTTGGGTCAGAGGAAAATGAGCACTTAATGTGCCAGATGCAAGTTGCTGGCTTTACAATAAATCCTTGACCTCATGGAGAAGGAGTGTTTCTCTAATACGTGTTAGAAAGCTCTGTGAAGACGAAGCATGCAGATCTCCAAGAGTTAAGGTCCCAGGTGGGATTTATCCAGGGAAGGTTGTGCTGGGGACAGAGGCTCTCCTGTTAGCACAGCCTGGCCAAGAGGTGAGAAGCCCCATCTCCATCTCGGTTGCGTGCAGCACCATGCCCTACACTGGCATCTTCACACAGCCATGCTGCAGCCAGCCCTGAACTCCCCCTGTGCCTAAGATCATGTTTACCGCCGTGGCTGCCATGTTCTGTTGAACCCAGCCAAGCTGCTTTCCAGACTCAGCTCTCCCGAAAGACCCTTGGTACCTTGTTTTTCTTTAAGCGCCTCTTGCACCGGTGTAGATTCCCGCTGCCCTTGTAAGTGCTTTGCTGTGGGGTGGTCAGGATAGGAGCTCAGGTCCCAGCAAAGTCTGGACCACTACAAAGAACTTGGTAGGGCTGTAAGCATGGAGTGCCTGTGAGGCATATGCATGAACTTGTGACAAGCTGTGGAGAACATGAGAAACACCAGTCTCAACCTGTAACCAGAGACGGCAGTGATGAGCACAGCCCCCTGGTCTCTGAATTGCTGCCCAAAGGCTAGGAGCCGTGTCAGCCTGGGAGCTGGCAGGAGGGACCAAGGCAGGCAGCGCTCAATCTTGGGAAACAGTCCCCAGAAACACTCAAGTGCTGGCCCTTCCCACGTTTGGTTTGGAAAGACTGTGATGTGGAAGCCTGTGTTTAAATGGCACTTTCTAAACACTCCCAGCCACCATGACCAACCACCAAAGACAATTCAGTGTCATAAACAACCAAAAGAGCCAAGGCTGTGTTCTCATGCCTGAAATGGGTGGAAGGCTCAGTTCTGGCATCTCTGACACTGCTCTAGCCAGCTCCGGTGCCAGCTGTGTTGCAATGCTGGCGGACTGACACGAGGAGGTGGGCTGCTCTGAATGTTCCCGTTCGGCTTGTGGTGCACTGTGAGGCAAAGTTTCTCCTCCTCAAGCATCACTGCCCTGCTCTTACAAGTGCTGCTTTCAGAGCTGCCCTGTGAACCCGAGCTTGGGCTTGCCTCTGGAGAGCAGCAACATGAGAGGAGCTGGGATCAGCTGGGAAACCAAGCCCTGACACTGCTGATTTAGCGTCAGCACTCTGCCTTTCCTGGCTATCCCGATTTTCAAGCAGAACAAGCTACAGCTTTTCTTTTTGGCCTGTGTGACTCATGGGCATCAGCTCTCCCAACAAGGACACAGCTCTCATACTGCCTGGCTTGGATTTAAAATGGCTTAAAAATCTCTTAATCCAGCTACAAAACTGGATGTGAGGCATTGGGCTGGCTCTCACTGTAGTTTTTTTCGCAGGCACCAGTCGCCGCGGTGCAGTGAGCACAATGCTTGCCCAGTACAGCAAGTGCGTGCCCTGCACAGGCACCAGCAGTATCGGGGACAGGAGTGTCCTTTGCATCCTCGAGCTTTGCCCCAGCTGAGGCCGTGCGTGCCCAGCATTTGCTGCTGTCAAGTCATGCTAGCATTAAGAATCGTGTGCCTGTACCCTCAAGAGCAGAGAACTCTAAAAAGCTGAGGGATGTTGGAGGGCAGTGCTGGCAGCAGGCAGAACTGCCAGAGAAAACCACTGTTTTAGCTGTGTATGGTCCCCAGATTTTTCACCTGTGCCTTCAAAGCTGGGGTCCAGCTGCCAGCACTGCTGTACCGTCACGAATTAGGAGTCGTCTGTCTGTCGAGGCTCAGCCCCCAACCAGGGCAGGATCCAAACAGCAACTGCTTCCTCCAGCCGGCTGGGACCTTGTCTGCATTGACCCGCAGCCACCTAAACAGGGACCCTGCAGCACCCTTGCATTCACCTTGGCTTCCAGCCACCAGGCTAGGGACCTCCCATGGGTCCTGGGTTGTATCTGCCCACCACAGGAACATCGGAGATACCACAGGCCATCTCAGATTGCATTTAAAGCCCCTGTGTGGGGCACTGCTTCCAGCCCCAAAAGACTCTGGCAAATCTTTGGCCAAACAAAGAGTGACCGTTGTGTTCAGCCCGGAGCTGGCAGAGAGACCTCTGAGTTGTCTCTTTTGTCTTTCATAAGCTTTGGACCCCAGCAGACAGGTCAGCGGGGTCCTCCTCTGAGCAGAATGACTGAGAGACACGAGAGGGGGGGGAAGAGTTATGGGGGAATAACAACCCTGCGCCTGTGCACTTTATCACGGATTCAGGTGCCCTGTTACACTGTGAAGGTTTGTTCACCAGCAGGGAGGTGTATTGCAAGGATACAGGATGCTCCTAATTGCCTGCCCTGCCCAGAGAGGAACCACCCATTGCAACCATGGGGCAGCAGAACCTCCCTTAAGGTTTGCACTTTGCTTTTTTAGTCTGGTTACTGGCACCACTTTAGTCACAAATGTGAGAAGCTGTTGTTGAGATAGAGGACTACCTGTGCAGGCTGGCATTTTCAAAGAAATTTAAGTAAGGCCCTGAAAATTGCAAACAGCAACAATACGACATCTGCAGAGCGGCTGCCTCAAGAAGAGAAAATCATGTCATAACCTAACACCTGCTTAGTAATAAGACAGTGTCCAGGCTTTGCTTTTCAGCTCACTCGTCTTGGAGACGGTGTGCTCTGTGCCAAAACAAGCCAGAGAAGGAACAATCACATCATGACAAGGCTGAATACATTTAATGCGCTCAAGCAGGAACGGAAGGCAATAATTCACTCCAGAGCAGGACTAGCTTGGGATGGTCTGGCACCGCAGATGATTTATATTTAGAGTTGGGCTTGGCAGGTGCTTTTATGGAACAGAAGTTTGGTTTTCTATTGTATTCAACCTGTCCCAAAAATAGTTTAAGCCATTCTGCTTGGTGGCATGGCCAACTATTAATTATCTCAGCTGGGAAAGAAGGGCACAAAATTGCCCTCGTCTATATCCTGGGAGCTGAGTAGTGTTAGGTGCTGATGGAGACATGATACTGGCATTGATCAGAGATGGCCAGCCTCTTCAACACCCTGTGCCCAAATATCTGGGTGGAGTGGCAGAAACACTGGGGCCTGAGAGAGGATCTTACTCCTCTCCTGCCCCAGTCCTCTCCTCTGCTCTCCAGCTCCCTGTGCTGCAATGCCAGCATGTGGACTGAGAATTAAAAGACCAACTGAGACCACCAGCTGGTCCCAGCACTGTGGCGGGAGGGCAGACAACATGGCCTTGCAGTGAGGCTGTCCTGGCATGGGTGTCCGTGATGGGTTTTGGAGAACTGGCTGTGATGGGCTGCAACGTGCTGTCTGCACTGAACCTGTAGCATCTGCTCAAGCAAGGCAATGGCCAGTGCTAACACTCTTGAAGCCTGGTGCTGGGCACCCAGTATGTGAGGCAGGGAAGGGCACAAAGCGGGCGGATGCACCCCCAGCCCTGTCCTCACGGTGTGGAGGCAGCTGGTTTCACCACTTGGCTCTGGAAATTGGATCCCTACCTTGGGCCCTGTTAGACAAGACTGATGCTGGAGCTATGGGTATGGGTGAGCCTTTGCTTGTGCCCAGGCCAACATTAAGTGTTTTGCCTTCCTCACAAGCCTTTGAGTAAAGGAAATCTCAAAAAAAATTGCTCCTGCAAATGTTCCTGCCTTCCCTTGTTTCTGTGTAGGAGGATGGATTTGGACAGATTGAGAAGGGAAATATCCCCTTACTCAGGGAAGCAGAATGGGCTCTGGGGTGGGATTCACAGGCCACCCCAGCTATTACCTTGTTTGAGTACCAATGGCTGACTTTGCACGTGGGGAGGGAGTCAGGAAAAGTGGAAAAAAAACCCAGAATTTGAGAAAATTCAGAATCATAAATAAAATTTAAAATACCTTTTTTATACATAATTTAAGCCCTGTATCTAAGACTTTACAAAAACTGAGAAGCACTGGTCTTCCTGCTGGTACTAGGGCAGAAAACCACAAGACTGGTGTTACGTGCAGAGGTAGGATGTTACTGGACAACTCCTGCTGTTATCTGCAAGGGGTATCGGAGGCCATGGCATGACCCTGGGACATGGACTCTGTTGGCCTTCCCCCACCACCCAGACACCAGAGATTTTGGGGGTGTAGACTAAGGTTGGGGTTATGCATGTCCCCAGCACGTTCCCCACCCTGATGCTCCCACCCTGTCTCTGGGCTGGGGTGAGAGAAGCAATGTCCATGGAGCACAGGGAGTGGGCTGCTGCCCAGATAGTCTACCTGGCTGTCTCCACCTGATAGCCTGCTGGCAATGTCTGTGCAAGGGGTGTGCTAAAAGACCCCCCAAAACAGGTAATCTTGACACTTGTAAGCTTTCTAACCATCTCACTTATGCAATGGCCTAAGCGTGTCCAAGGACATAACCTCAGATAGATGGAAAACTCAGCAACCCAGAGCCATCAAGAGAGGATGTGACAAGGTTTTGCAGCTGCAACCAGTGGACTCATATTGGGTTAAACCAACCATTTACTAAAGACATAGCACCTGTATGGCGCAGTCAAGACTCTAAGCAATGTGGCAGCCTGAAGTTGTTGTGGATCCCAACAAAATCGCTTTTCACAGCAAAAAGGATGATGAAGTGTCAGCATGGCTAGTGCAGCGTTTCCTGATCCGTGCCTGCTACTCCCACATCAGGAAGGGATTGCAAAAACGCCATGCGGGCAGTTGCAAGTTGTGAAAGAGTTTCTTCCAGCTGAAAATGGATACCTTCTCACCCCCTGCCGGCCCACAAAACTTCACCTTTTGGACTGACTTTCTGCTGGCCTCGCCATGTACCCACGTGCTTGTATGATCTGGCATGTGATGCTGCCTGTCCATGTTCTAAAGCACTATCAAAGGCATCAGGGAGATGTTTTTATTCTTGCTGTTGGGGTAAATGAAAAAGGGTTGGGACATTTTTATCCTCTGAATAAGGGGGAGGGGGCTCACCAACCAGACATGGTTGAGAAATCTGGCAAAAGAAGTGTCAAAGCAGGTGGGGTAAGCTTCACCCAGAGGCAGAAAACAGTCACAGCCCAAGGATTCAGGTTCTGGCTTGGGTCTGTGAATGGAGCTGGCGCTCAGAAGGCAAATCTTGCCCGTCGCAAGCACACCATGCTCGGGACCCTCCCTATCTCTGCTTTGCTGACAAGGCAGGACAATGGAGGCAGTTCCTGAAGCAAAGAAAGTTCAAATTCCTCCAGCCAATTACCTCATGGCAGTAAATCTTCCACCTCTCTTTCCCCGTCATTGGTGAAGCCTGTCTATTGTCTGGGGAGCCTGTCTGTCTGCCCCAGCACAAAAGGGAGAACAATCAGTGAGCTTGAGTAACATCCGATGTATTAAAAGATGGAAGAATAAAGCAGGGAAAGGGCCAAGGAGAGCTGGGTGGGGAGAACTCCAAGAGGCTGCTCCGGCGCATGAGTGTCTGGCTTGCAGAGGCATCCAGCCTTGCCTGCCTGGTGCAGGTGTCATTCAGGCTGGATGCTGGTAAGGGTGGTGCTGGGGAGGACTGGGGACCCCTCTCTGTGGAGGTTTTCAGAGAGGGGGATGCTGCCAGCCTGGAAGCCTACAGCATTGCCCAGATGCTGTCCACACACCCTAAAGCTTTCATCCCTGTGAGGTCCAGCTGCCTAGTCTTCTGGGAGCAGAGTGGCAAACCGCCCCTGACTGCTGGTAGATCAGCATGGTGAGCACCTCCTGGTTCCTTCTGCTGCCCTGCTGCGCTGCCAGGCACTGCTCTTCATCAGAAAGAAAATATCCTGTGCTACCAAGATCCAGGCTGTTGGAGAACAATGTCTGTGTGTTATTGCCATCAGTCCTGATGGTCCTGAGAAGGGCATGAAGCCTGCATGTTCCCTGGTTGATAAGGGGTCAGTGGATGTCAAAGAGGTGCCCTCTCAGCCTTGCTGCTTGGTGCCTTCATCTGAATTGCTGGAGTCATATATGAGAAGCCTCACCCTTCCTTTAGTGCCCAAGGCACTGCTCTTCCCAGGAAAGACCAAGGTCATGGGGGATCAAATACGAATCCAGTCCATGCTTAATCGACAGGACACTGTTTGCCTGCTGTGCAAGAAACGAGAAGCAGCTGCAGTAATGTGTGCTTTCTGAGGCTTTTTCAGTAGTCTGGAAGAACCAGGAGCTGCACCTGTGAACTGATGAAGCTGAACTGCTTCACAGTTTTAGACCCTCCATCTGCAGTCCCCTCTCTCTCAAGCCAAGTTATGGCCGGACTCCCAATCCCCGTCTTGCTAGACAAAATTACTGAAAGTAGGAGAAAGAAGACAATGAAGAAGAAGGATTTCCTTAAAATAAAGTGCAAGCTCTGATGAGGTGAGAGAGCCCAGAGTTGTGCAAATCATAAGACTGAGGATAAGCAAGTGAGAAGCAGACATCAGGCTTGTTGGCAGTCCTGGTCCTGGTTGACATCTCATCTGGTTGAAGCCTGACCACCACCTCTTCCTGCCCCTGCTACTCTATCAGATCTGCTCTGATGACCACCAGATATGTACCAAGTGCTTTGAGGGCTGAGTGCAGGGGAGGAGGAAAGCAGCTGCCGCAGCGCTCTGGGCAGGTGATGTGACCGAGCGCATCCCCTGCAGCCTGCCCTGAAGATCCTCTCAGTGTGCAAGAGGTGGAGGCTGGACGCAGGACTATGAGGCAGTTGCAAAGCAATCCACCGATTCCAGGAGAGCACAGAATGCTGCTATGATTTGTCTCCCAACTTTGCTGCAATCTTTTCTCTGCTCCATGCTTTTGGCAGCCTGTTGGCTGCAATGGGCATCTCTTGTCTTTGCAGCCCTGCTGCAGTATTGTGACACCATTTTTCTCTGTTTCTCCTGGGACAGATAAGTTAACTTACCAAGTGAGGCTAGCAGGCACGTTTTGTACAGCCTGGGCTAGAGGGGTTTTCACCCGTAGCCCAGCAGGGCAGCAAGAAAGGGGCAGCAGAGAGGAGCTGGATGCTGCTATGTGGAGACACAGAAAGGCTCTGGCTGCATGCTCAGCTTCAGATGACTCCTCTGCCCTGCTTGAGTGGAGCTGACCTTGGACACAGAGACTGAGGTGTTTGTGTGGGTAATCTAGGGAATACTTTGGGTTTTGACTGCCTTCCCACTCAGGATGTGGCCACACTCCTTGGGGTATGGGAAGACACCTTATCATGGTTGGAATGGTTGCTGGCAGCCTGATCCTACATAAACCATCTTCAGAGCCATGGTCTGCCTTGCTCCAGGTCCCTGCGGCTCTTGCTCTGCCTGTAGAGTGGAAGGAGGCATCTGTGGATGGCAGTGAGAAAAGCAGCATCCTCCCATAGCCCACACTGGTCCAGCACTCCTGTCCAGCTCCAGTTTGATCTTGCTTTTATCTTGTGCAGTTCAATTGTGCAAAATGTTTCTGGAGAAAAACAGTGATTGTGTCATTAGGCCCCTGCATTTTGGACTCAGCTTTGGGATCAGTAGCCTTTCATTGCCCCAATAGACTGAGGCAGAGACAGAGACAAAGTCTTCTTCTACACTATGCCTTAGAGCTGGCAAAATGCCCATGACCTACTGATCTTTTGAACATTGTGGGGGGATCTGAAACCGCCATCACAGCCACAAAGTGATGTGCTAACCCAGACTGTTGTGGGGAGTGATGGCTGAGAGAGGAAGGGAGACTTCACTCTCGTTAGCAGACTCCACAGGTGCTATGCAGATGTCCTCTTCTGAGCCAGCTGTCCCCATTCGTTATCTTAAGCGGTTCCTCACTGACAGAAACCAAAGGACAGCCACCCTGCAGGATCCTCTGAGTGGTCCTCACACTGCTTCTGGCAGTTGGCAGGGCTGGGTCAAGCTGCCTTTGATGGACTTTTTTTGTGAAGTGGGGCTGGGAGTGTGCCAACAACCTCTCCATTTGTCAGTGCCCCAGCAGAAGAGGGGCGCAGAGGTGGGTATCCTCCTCTGGCACCGCTCATTGCAGCAGGAACATCTCTACCCTTCTCAGTGCTTGAAATGCGAAGCGCAGCCTGGGCTGGAGATGGGGATCTGGCAGCAGAATTAGGCAATCCAGTCATCGTGACCCCTGAGCAGTGACTGAGCTTCTCACACAGAAACCGGTGTCATGCCTAGAGGACAGCAGAGACATGGACTGTCAGCTGTCAGCAGAAATTTTTGAAACCTTGTCTCTGTTGGAGAGCTGCAGCCTTGTGCCTGCTCTGGTCTCTGCTTGCAGGTGCAATCCCTGCTGGGGGAAATTGAGCTCTGCCGTCGTGGGACATGCCTCACAGCTGTCCTAGAGCCGAGATGGTGGCACGACAGGGAAAGGGCAGAAACTACTGCACAGGTTGGTGGGAGGTGCAGTCCCAGCCACGTATGAATGTTGTTGCAAACCTCTTTTACAAGGTTAATCCCATTATTTAACAGGTTTATATATGTCAAACAGAAGCAGCAAAGCACAGAAGAAGGAAAGAAGAACATCCTGAACACAGTTACTCGGCACCGGCTGCTGCAGGTAACTCTTAACTCCGACAGAGCACGGGAATGGTGCCCACCGCACAGAAGGTGCATGGGAGGAATTGCAGTGTGACATGCTTGGGGGCTGGGAATGATCACAAGGTAATGCCTTTATACATTGTCCTGGAGCAGGGCCTGCTGCAGGGAACAACCACCTTTGCTTACAGCTGTCAGGGGTCCTGGTGCCTGGGCACCATTTTTAAGGGGACTTCTGCTTGGAAATGCAAAGGAAAGCCACAAGGCAACAGGCACAATGAGCCCTGAATCACCCTGAGACTATAGTACTGAGACTTCTGGTGCAGATCTGTCTGTTCAGCCTCTGAAACATAACTGGAATAGCTCTACTAACTTAATATCCCAATAATACTTGGACGCCTGGCAGTGTTCTGGGTTTCCCTGCTCCATCAGATAGTATATACCTACCTCCTTGTTATATACACCTGCATCAGTGCATTCCTGTCACAATAGTGCAAGCAATTCCAGTCTTGCTTTCAACACCAGAGATGTCCATCTCCAGTGTTTAAATGCCCCATATGCCTGCAGAATGATGCAAATACTAACTTATCTTAAGGAGACATCAGATTTTTCAAGGCAACCACCTCAGTGCACTCCAGTTCCCTTCCAGTGATGGCTGCAGTGCAGGTTCCGAACACATCCATCAGGGTTTTAACAACCAGATGTAAAAAGCATCATCCTGATAGATGCTACCCACGCCCACAGAGGAACCTCGGACTGAAAGCTGTGTGGGTACAGGATTTGCAGTAGCAGGTCCTGGAGTCAGGCTACAAGTGATGGAGCTTGGTCTTGGAGAAGCTGCTCAGTGACAGAAGACAGGGCTCCCTGGGCATGGAGGGGCATGTGTGGGATTTCTGAGCAAGGCTGGTCGTGTTTGTTCTGCAGTGCAGAGGGGAACAGGCCCCAGCGTGTGTTCTTGGTAAATAAATGAGATTACATCAAGAATACACCCAACTCCTATAATTTACTTTTCATCCTAACAAAACCAGCCCTTCATGACTCTGGATATTGGTAACTTGCTTGGGCAAAAGGGTTAACAATGAAGAATATTGTGTTTCTTTTATTTGCCTTCTGAATTTTGAACCTTTAGAGGCCTGGGAAATGTCTTTTTCAAAGGAAAGACCCTCACTTCATGTGATTCCAGGAGCTGGTGTTTGCTACAAGCTCTAAGAAGTGTAAAGGTTTGACATCGCCACCAGTCATGCATGTGCTGCCTTCTCTGCTCCCGTAATCAATACCTGACCAGTTCCTTGCCAACTGATCTTCCAAAAAGTGACCTGTGACACTGATATTTGTCTTCACAGAGACAATCACTGGCACTTCCTAATGCCTGCTGAGGATGGGAGGTGGGAATTCAACTCCTAGGCCTCAACAGAGGCCACTCAGCCAGTCTTTGATATCTGACGCATCTCCCCCTTCCCTCCTCACCAGCCTGCCATCCTTCAGCCATGCTGCAAGTAATGTTTCTGAAAGCCAGGGAGCTCTTTGGGACCAACATAAATTCAAACAGTCCCTGTGCTTGGTGCTCAGAGTTTGCACTGTTTGCTTTATCCTTGTTAAATGAAGAGCCAAGGCAAAACTCTTAGAGTTGCACATGTGGAGCCCAATGAGCATGTCCTACGACGTGGAGGGTGTGCCTATATCAACTGCAGTATATGTGTCTACATATACTGCACAAGCCGGTGGGCTGGGGAGAGCTGGCACTGGGGAGGCAGATTTGGAAGTGATTGACCACCCTCATTCCAGCTGTGCTGCTGTCTCTCCGTGGGACATTCAGACAGTCCCTTCCCTTCACTAGGCCCTTGAGACCCCTGGAAAACAAGGAAAACTGAGCTTTACCACGTGCACAGACCTGGGAGCTGAATCACAAAACCAACCAAAGAGCGAAACACTACAGTGAGAGCACGTCGCTCTATGCTGCCCGATCACCTCCAGCAAGTGTACGTTGGCTGGGAGGCCTCTTGACTCTGACCACAAGTTTTCCGGCCCTTGGCCAGGGCAGTCAGCACAGTGGTTTCAGCAGAAACTACCTTTTCTCTGAAAGCAGCAGGCCCTGGTGCTGCATGGTTTTAGGCCAGTGTCCCGGCTGGGGCTGGAAGAAGGCTGCAAGGGCTTGGCAGCAGGGTGCAGGTCCCAGCCATGTCAGACTACCCTTCCGTTCAGTTGGTGTCTTCAAAGGACTCCGCTCCCACTCCGCACTATTAATATTGCTGCCTTCCCTACCACAAGCTGTAAATCCTCTTGACAGCAGAGGAGAGGAAAGCACCAAGCCCAGATCTGTTATCCATGGAGCGATGCTCCCTGCGGCCGCTCTGAAGAAAGAGGTTCCATCAGGCAGAGGCAGAAAGTAGCTCCCCTTCCTGCCGGTGCTTGCTGGATGGCCTTGCGTGCCTGCAGCTGGCACCGCAGCTTAGCCCATGGCTGCTTCTGCTCTCAGCCCGCGCTGTCCTCTTCCCAGTTTCTGCTCTAATGCCAGCTGATGTGTGTCATACCTCCTTATCTCCCTCTCCCAACTTGCCCCGTGTCTAAGCTCTCCCCATCTGCACAGCTGGCTGCCCTTCTCTCCATGGCTGGAGAGGAGCATCTGCTGGGCAGCTTACAGACTGCATTCCCCCATGCAAAATGAGGACTTTGTTTTTCTACTTAAACTCACTAGAAAAAAATGCTGCAGCTTTTCCCAAGTTTGCTGTTGAGCTTCCAGCTCTGTCCATGCCCACTCATGCAGGGCCCGGCAAAAGCACCATTGCCCCCACCAGAGCACCTCTTGGTATCCACCACTTGTCACCAGAGGCAGCTGTTATTGATGTTGGATTGTGCAGCCAGCTTTCAATAGAGACAAAAAAAGTCTAAGAAGGAGCAAAATGAAAATGTCACCCTCGGTGTGCTGGTGAGGAGTTACTCTATGTTAAGATCTGAACAGATATCTTAAGACATGGCAAATCCGTGGCAAGTTGCCCAGACTGTCTCTGTCCTACCACAGAGAAAAGGGTTCAGCCCGTTGGCTGTGCTAGGCACTCACTGCCTCCTGCCCTGCTCGCTTTTTGCTGTGCTGGGGTCCTCAGCCAGCAGAAAATGGAACAAAGCAATGAACTTACTGCAGAGATGGTGAAAAGGTTTTTGACTAACATTTGCTTTGCCAAATACGCTCGTGGAATGACAATGCAAGACTTGGCAAATCAGCATCAGGTTTTCCAATTATTTGTGGAGGCAAAGGCTGCAAAAGTCTGAAAATATTAAAATGTTCTGTTTTCACAAAATCCCTGGGAATACATTATTCTTCATCCAAATTGACAGTTAAATAGATTGAATTGCTTGAAATCAGTTCAGACAAAACATAGTCTTCAACTGAGAACAAATGCTCCTGTTTTTCAACTTGTGAGAACAGCTGGAGTATTTTCTTCTAGGATTTTTTTATTGTTTCCTACAGTTTGTCCATCTCCACCTACACAGACCACCAGTCAGGAATTAGAAAGGACCTGGTGAAAGGCCAGCTAATCTGATCAAGGCCGCCTGAAATATTCCCAATATATTTTTCAAAACAAGACCAAAGCTTGAGATACAGTATTTGCTTTTCTTAAATACCTGTTTTCCACATGGAAAACAAATTTCCAGCATTAATGTCTTTATCACATCACAGTCACCCTGGGGGTCCAATTAGGAAAACTGTTAGCAGGATTATCTGAGCTACAGGTCCAAGCAGGTGCCTCCCATTATACTGTTCAGTGTCACTGTGAAGTCAAATATGGTTTTGTTTGACCCAGCCAAGTGCTTTGACTGAGCATTGGAGGACGCCAGTCAATTCGTCGTGATTCAACTTTCCCAGTGGAAACTTGAGACGTTCTGGCAAACATCACTATGTTCTGAAGGAAATATTCAATTTGAGGACAAAACACATTTTTCCATTAGG